>JAUMJL010000433.1:1200000-1565220 GCA_033558185.1 Dromococcyx pavoninus | reverse complement strand
GACGCCTCCGGCACCGCCCCTGGGCAACGGGCGGGGCCTGGAGACCAGATGCGTCGTGGGCTCAGCTTGGAGAGACGTGGCCAGTAGTGCGGGGGAGGGCGTTCTTCCCCTCTGCTCACTCACTGAATGACCTGAGTTGGAAGGGACCCATAAGGATCATTGAGTCCAAGTCCTGTCCCTGCATAGGGCAACCCCAACACTCACACCGTGTGTCTGAGTGCAATGTCCAAATGCTCCTTGAACACGGCCAGGCTTGGTGCCGTGACTGCCTCCCGGGGGAGCTGTTCCAGTGCTTCACGACCCTCTGGGGGAAGAACCTTTTCCTAATATCCAACTTAAACCTCCCCTGGCAAATTTTCCTGCCATTCCCTCGAGTCCTGTTATTGTTCACCAGAGAGAAGAGATCAGCACCTGTTCCTCCTCCTTCCCTCGTGAGTAAACAGTGAACTGCTGTGAGGTCCCCCCTCAGTCTCTACCAGGCTGAACAGACGAAGTGACTTCAGCTGCTCCTCATACAATTTCCCCTCTAGACCCTTCACCAGCTTTGTGGCCTCCGCTGGACACTCTCCAGTAGCTTGATACTCCGCTCTGGTGAGACCACATTTGGAGCCCTGCCGAGAAGGACTTGGGGGTACTGGTGGACGAAAGCTGGACCTCAGCTGGCAATGTATGCAGAGAGCCCAGAAAGCCAACCATATCCTGAGCTGCATCAAAAGAACTGTAGTCAGGTTGAGGGAGGTGATTCTGCCCCTCTACTCCACGCTGGTGAAATCCCACCTGGATTACTGCATCCAGCTCTGAAGCCCTCGGGACAAGAAAGAAATGGATCTGTTGGACCAGGTCGAGAGGAGGGACACGAAAATGATAACGGCCTGGAGCATCTTCCCTGTGAAGAGAGGCTGAGAGAGTTGGGGTTGTTCAGCTTATAGAAGAGAATGCCCCGACGAGACCTTCTTGTAGCCTTTCAGTACTTAAAGGGAACTTAAAAGAAAGATGGGGAAAAACTTTTTAGCAGGGTCTGTAGCAATAGGACAAGGGGTAATGGTTCTAAACTAAAAGAGAAGAGATATAGACTAGATATAAGAAGAATTTTTTTACTGTGAGGGTGGTGAGGTGCTGGTACAGGTTGCCCAGAGAGGTAGTAGATGCCCCATCTCTGGAAACATTCAGGGTGAGGTTGGACGGGACTCTGAGCAACCCAATCTGGTTGAAGATTTCCCTGCTCACTGCAAGCAGGTTGGACTAGATGATGTTCCTGGTCCCTTCCAATCCAAACAATTCTATGATTCTATGACATGGTGGCCCCAGGATGAGGGGCCCCTCTGTCTGCACTCTGTGCCATGCAGGGATGGAGAGGGACTGAAGGGCACGGGTTTGGGCACAGTGAGGCTCAACAAGGCCCCAGCAAGGGTTTGCCCTGTGTAGGGAGGAGTGAGGAGCAAGCGTGGGGGTCTTTGTTGGATTGCACCAAGGGGACTGCAGGCATCAGCATCTTTATGTGGAATTAAAAAGGAAAGTGGAAGGGAAGGGTTGTCTAATTTTTTATCACAGCCAGAGTGTAAACACAGCAGGAATGAATATTTGGCAGGAATTCCAGAAAAGGTTGTGCATTTACATTACTAATCATAGAATCATAGAAAGGTTTGGGTTGGAAGGGATCTTAAAGATCATCCAGGTCCAACCTCTCTGCCATGGGCAGGGACACTTTCCACTAGACCAGGTTGCTCAAACACTCATCCAGCCTAGCCTTGAACACCTTCAAGGATGGGGCATCCATGACTTCTCTAAGCAACCTCTGCCAGTGTCTCACCACCCTCACAGTAAAAAAATTCTTCCTAATATCTAAGGAATCCTTTATTTTTAAAATGTAAATTAACAGCTTTATAAATGCAAGTATCTTTTCCTAAGTGATTAACTCTGTCCTGGAGGATAAGCCTTTTATTTTATGCCTTTATGGTTAAAATACTTCAGTTTGACTCAAACCGAGCTAAGTAGTGATTTCAACTGTGGCCTGTAACAGCTGTACTCTGATCTTGCACCACTAAAATAAATTCGTAAGAGTGGTAATAAATAAATAATATACAGGCTGGAAACTCATAGGGCCAACAATGACCTCTGGTTCACCAAGAAATCAGTCACGTTGTCTACTTCGGTTTCATATGCAGGGGTTTTTTTAAGGCAGTAAACAATTTTCACAAAGTAAAGGCCTTTGCTTTTTAAAAAAGTCTTAGTTTAAGGTGTTTCTAGTTAGATGTACTTTTACTGCATGATATTTGACTTTATCATACTGAGATTTTGGTGGTATATGTAATAGGCATTTCTGAGAAAATGACAATTACTGATGGCACAAGCCACCTGCTAGTCAAACCTGTTGTACATGGCAGGTCATTTAACTTCATTTACATTGTCTTTTGCCATGTCTTAGAAGCCCATAACCTCATTGCTCTCCAGGCTTAAATTGGAAAAAATGACTTATTAAAAAAATATTGGTTTAGTTACCATGAAATTACTTAAATTGGAAAGAATGTACACTAGGTGTACACAGTGCTAAATACCACACTGTTCTGTTACCTTGGACAATGAAATATGTACATAATTGTTCAACGCAATTAACAATTTTTTAAGATCTGCTGCTGCAGCCAGCTATACTAGATGATGTAGAAATAAACTACATTTTTGAGAGTGTACCTGTCCATACATTTTTCAAGCCTTCACCAAAACTGGACAGATTTATGTTTAGAGACTTGTAACATCCAGATTTTGAATTTGGTTACCTAGGTTGTTTGCCTGATAAAACCAATCTCTGTATGTTCGTGTTTTTTAATTAAAAAGCAACCAGCAACCAACATCAGACAATCTCAGGGAGTTTTCTGTTTGCTTTAAAGCTGTACTAATTAATACTGTAGAAGGCAAACCTTCCTCCCTCTCCCACAAACGGGCATTATTTTCAACTCTTCTTTTTGCTTGAATAGCTGATGGAGCACCTTCCCTCTTTTTGATGTTTTGGGTTTGGTTTTATTTTCTTTTTTGTTATTTCTCATTGTGTCTTGAGAACTGTTGTATGTACTGTTTCATTTTCCTTTTAAATATTCTTCCTTGGGTCATCTGCAGTCCATTTTACCCAGACATCTCACTTGTAATCCTTAACTGCTGACATGCATTGTGAGTGAAGAGCAGCACAGTGCCCAAGCTAATAATTCTACCTGGTGCATTTCTCTGCATTGTCATGGATGGAGGATGTAAGTGATTCTGAAAAGCTGCAGTTTGAGACAGACAGGCTTCTTTGACATAGCAAATGGTGCTTATTAGTGTTGCTTGTGTGGGGATTGAAGAAGGACTGTAGAAAAGGAAGAGGTAGGAGGGCAAGGAGGAGGAGTCATCAGCATGGAAAATTGAGACTCATTAATTCTGCAGGTCTGTAAAAGTGTGACAAAAATTGATCACAGCATCTCCACGAAAACATGGTCCTGCCTTAAGTCAAGTGATCAAGGTAGGCTGGAGGCCACACAAGCCAGACTGTAAGGCGTGGCTGCTTTGCCAGGTCAATGGCAGTAAAAGCCATTCTGTTTTGTTTCATACATAAAAGATTTGTTTATGTCCTCTGTGGCCATAATGTGTGACTAGTTCTAATCAAGGTACAAGAATTTGCTTTTAAGACTCATTTTTCACATGCAAGTCTTAAAATGTTTTCTCTTATGTCTTTTTGAAGTTTCAGCTCCTGAAATCGAGTGCATAAGATTGTTAGCCTCCAAATTAAAAAAAATAAGAAAAAGAAAAAGATTTGTCTCATGGTTTAAGAGGAAGCTAAAAACTTGCCTCAGTCTGCACACGACCTTGTGGACAACACATCAAGGAAAAGGCTGGACAGTTTTACATATTTTTCGGATTACAAATTTAAAGTAAATGTCATACATTTTCAGATACGATTTATGATTTTTGAACTCTTCTTTTTCTCAGTATGATATGTTTGTATCTTCTACTGGAGGTATATGTCATTGTTAAACCTGGGTTGCTGCCAATATGGATATTTACAGACTTAGTAGGCACTGAAATCAGAGGAAGATAGACATCTGTCTTTAATCCTTAAGAGATTTACAGGTAGCCTAATCCTGCCCATTTGGTTTCACAGAATACATGTTATTATCAGAATTGAGTTGTAGTGAACATTTATATTGAAGTAACCTAGGAATTAATATAGGAAAGACCTGCTTAACAGTTAACCATCTTGACTTTTTAACATGCTGTTGTGTGAAATTCTGAAATTTAAACGTTATTATCATAGTCAGAATTTAGGAGCATTACCGTAATAATCACCAGGTTTGTCTGTTTTCCTGGATAAAAGTCCTTATACTAATGTCCTCTGCACTTTTTCAAACCAGGCTTCAGCTTGTTTGTATTCACAGGTGAACAGTATTCCTGTATTTAGCATATACAGTTGGTTATTTGAAAATGTTGCTAAGTAGCTTTTGTCAGATGAAAAGACTAAGGATGACATGTTTCATCTCCAAATGGAAACCATCCAGGTAACATAGATAGGTGTGATTAGTAAATGAACAGGCATATATTGCCTAGTTATACAGTATTCACAGGGAGCTAGACCGGTAAGTGAATCATCGGAGCCTGGAACCTCATCCTTACATGCAGAAAGACTGAGATGTCACCTCACGTTGCTTCAGAAACCTAGACATACGTCTTCTGTAGCAGCAAACATTACCTGAACCATGGAGTCACTCAGGCTGGAAGGGATCTAGGGAGGTCTCTGGTCCAAACTCCTCAAAGGAGTGTCAGACATGAGATCGGACCAGATTGTCTTGAAAATTGCCATGGGTGAAGACTAAATAACCTCTCTTGGTAACCTGCTCTGCTGCTTGGTTGTCCTCAGGGGGAAGCAGTTCTTCCTAAAAGCCATCAGGAATTTCCTGTTTCAATTTATG
The DNA here is from genome assembly GCA_033558185.1 of Dromococcyx pavoninus. Classification (NCBI taxonomy): domain Eukaryota; kingdom Metazoa; phylum Chordata; class Aves; order Cuculiformes; family Neomorphidae; genus Dromococcyx; species Dromococcyx pavoninus. Next base: position 1,560,286 of record JAUMJL010000433.1, on the reverse strand, counting down.
TCCTTTGTCTCTGGTCCTTCTGCTATGCAGTGCTTTGAAGGGCCCAACTCCATTCCTTCCATCCCCTCCCTATGGGGTGCTGGGGACTGCAATTCAATGCCCTTGAAGCCATGTCTGCTTCAGGCTGAAAAAGTGTGGGCCCTGCAGCTTCTGTTTGCAGGACAAGTGCTTCAGTCACCAACCATCTCAGTCCCCTCCTCTGAAGTTTATCCAGTTTGTCAGTGTCTTTCTTGTATTAGGGGGCCCACACAACACACAAACCTGCCTGCTGAAGTGTCTCAATATAAGATTTGCATAGCCTTGAAGAAAGTTTACGTGTATCTATTTATGTGGGCTAATTTGTATTTTTTCCTTTTCTTGAGAGCTAATTAAGTTGTTGATCCTTAAGTGTAATGAACAAGGTATATTTCACGGCCTCTTTTGCACTGAGACCTGGGACTTGGTGGGGGCTTTTGATTGTTACCAGAGCTCACCCATTATGTAATGTTAAGTAGCTATTTATAGTAAGGATTGATTTTTTTCATAGTTCTTTCCTGCGATAAACAGCATTTCTTTTTGTAACAGAAGTCCATGGTGTTTTACTCCCATGTTTGTCCTGCTGCATGGCACCTGGTGCTGGCATCCATAAAACTTGCCAACTTCACTTTAGGTAGCAGAGCTGTGCTTTTGATTTCAATGGGCTGACCTCCCCAGGGAAAAGTTAAACATGACCAAAAATTTTTATAGCATCCCAGTCCTGTTTGGTCACATGTCTGCATGGATCTCTTTATGTATCTGTCTGTAGCTGGAAGGGATTATGGCTGTCATAGTGATCCATCTCTTCCCCCAGTAGCATGTTACTCTATTACATGTCATTAGTGCTGAGCAAATTATTCACAAAGAATAATGTATCAGACAAATGTAGCTGCTTTACCTGCTCAGGGAATATCTTAAACCATACTATGATTTTGCTCCTCTATTTATTAATTATTCAGCAGTCATCAACATTTTTTTTCACATAGTTAAGTGTGGGTAATCACTGACTTTTTGTAATTGATAAATGCCACTAGACAAATTCACACACATCATTTCCACAGGACTTGAAATAATCATATTTCAGAAGATCATTAAGAGAACCTGCACTTAAGGTTGCCTGAAAAAATACAAAAACTCTTTCCACAGGGCCAGAGTAAAACTTTTCCATTCATCTTCTTTAAAATTCTATTTTTTTTCAAATACAATTCTCTGCAATGGATTCCAAGCAGCTTCAGTGTGGAACGGAGTTCTACAGAAACGTGAAGTATCTTGAGTGCGGTGGAGGTCAGCGCACGACAGTGGCTTCAGCACATACTCAGAATCAATGAACGATTTGAGTTAGAATGAATAGTTTGGACCTCAAAGCCCATCCAGTTCCAACCCCTCTGCCACGGGAGGTACACCTCCCACCAGACCAGGCTGCTCAAGGCCCCATCCAACCTGGTCTTGAACACCTCCAGGGAGGGGGCATCCACAGCTTAGCCTGAGCAACCTGTGCCAGTGCCTCACGGTCCTCATCGGGAGGAATTTCTGAGATGGCTGTTACCTCTTGCGGTGTGCGGCCACCGCGCTGCCAGCACCGCAGTCCCAGGAGGCGCCGCGTCCCCGCGCCCGGCGTGCCAGGTCGCTTTTACTGGTGGAACTGGAGGGCATCACTGGAGGGACTTATGGCCTCCCGCGCGGACCCGCGGGTTCTGCGATGTTTCCCCGCACGCGTGCGAACGCTTCGCACCCCTTTCGCTTCTCCACCGTTCCACTGGGTTCGTGGGGGCGGCGGCGGCTCCGCCAGGGGGCGGCTGTGCCCGGGGCCGGCTGTGCCCGGGGCCGGCTGTGCCCGGGGCCGGCTGTGCCCGGGGCCGGCTGTGCGCGGACCGCCCCGCCCCGCTGCTGTGGTGGGGTGGCAGGTGTTGGGCCGATGCTTTGTGAAGGGGCGGGCCGGGGTGGTGCGGGCAAGCGCTGCTCTCGCTCCTCCTCTCCCTCCGCCCCCGCCCGCTCCTCCTGCGGCTCGTATTGCGGCGGCTCCGGCAGCCGCCCCGGAGCTCCCTCCGCCGAGGCGGCGCGGCCTCCGCTCCCTCTTTCCCCCGCGATGTCGGGTGGCGCGGCGGGCGCTCCCAAGCCCCTGCCGTCTTCCGGGCCTCGGTCCCTGCGGGAGATGCCGCATCCCCTGGCCACATCCAGCAGCGAGGAGATGGGGCCGGCGCTCACCCCCAGCCCCGAGCTGCTCCTGCCCTGCAGCATCGCTGACAAGGTACGGCCCGGGGGGTTGTCCCCATTTTTGGGGGCTGTCCATGTTTTTTTGAGGGGGCTTCTACCCGCTTTTTGGGGAGTGGTGTCTGGGTTTTTGGAGAAGGGGAGAAGAAGGGCTGTGTGTGTGTTTCCGTATCACATTCCCTCCCTGGGCTGCATCCGTGGCTTCCCGAGGGAAATGAAGCCCTGAGCAGTACTGACCATCTGTGTCAAGAACCTGGAGCTTCCCGGGGGAGAAGGCACCCGGTGTAGGGGCTGCAGGCATCGTGTCCCTCCCTGCGAGGGACCAGCTGGGACACTGGTGTCCCCCACTTTCACTAGAGTGGGTGCCTGAGGCAAGGAGGAAGGCTTGTAGCTGCTGTTGTTTCCTTGCCCCTGAGCTTACCATCAGCTTGTGTGTGATTGTCCTCTCCTGAGATGAGCTCCAGCTCGCTTCTGTGCTGCAGCATAGCGTGGAGAGGATGCTGTGGCAGGAGGACCTGCCCTGCTTACCGTTACCTGTCTCCGGCATGTGTCTCAAGGACAGCAGGAGCCTTGATAAAGTCCCTTGCCTGTGTGTGGGCCTTGGATGTGATAGGTTCTGAATGCAAAAACAGTAGTGGTGGCACAGCACTGTTTATAGTTTTGCAAGGACTTAGTGTATCTGTGGGCAGGCTTCCTGAGATGTGCTCCTGGGAGCAAGCGTTGCAATAGGTGAGGTTGGTTTGAAACTTTATAATAAGCAATTCTGGGCCAGCTGGTGTGTGTACAAGGTGTTATAGAGCTGCTGGTGGCAAGAGATGCTTCCCATGGCTGTTTTTCTCTGGAGTGTGGGGCTGCTTCTGGGCAGGATGGATCTGCTAGTCTCCAAAAGCCTTGCGGCTGCCAACAGTATCTGGTCCAATACACTCCCATGCTCTAGGGAAATGAGTCAAGGTAGTCTGGCCTCTTCTTTGCGTCACCTGCTGCCCTGTAACTGCTGTGCAGGTTCAGCACTAGGTCTTGCTTGTGTAAGGAGCCCTTTTCTTTAACATTTGTGCATTGTTGCTCAAGTGAGAAGCCAGGCTTCCTTCCCTCTGGAGTACAGGCCTTCATCTAGGAAACTTGTCAAAGAGTTGATGACCCTCTGAGAGAAGGGGATGTGTAAGTAAGGTGGGGAGAAGAAATTTTGTGGAGCTTTTTGTCTATGATAGATTGAATTTACTTATGTAACTAGGTTGCTGTCTGACCAACGTATAGCAATAGGAGCTGGCAGCTGTATTCATGGGCCTCTTCACAGCTTAGGAGTGCAGTGATGGTACTATAGTTGCTCTGTTAGCACTGTCCATCCACACTGCTGTGTAGCTGATGAGAAGCTCTGTTCTGAAGAGTTGTTCACACTCTAGAACGCTTTTCCTTAGGTGCACGAAAGAGCTCTTCTGCTTTTGGGAGTATTAGCAAACTACTCTCTGCTTTACTGCTTTGAGGTGTCTGAGAAGTGTATCAGCAACCCTAATAACCTAGGAGCAGCAATACCTCTGTTCTGGGACTGTGGTCAGCTAACTTCTCATATTTAGGAAGGTTCTTGCCATTTATTTCCACCAACAACACAGGTGAAGTCCATCTTCTAGTACCTGTATGCAGTGCTGTCGTGTTCTAGGCATTTGACGGCACAGAACAGGAAAGCGAAAGGAGGCTGAAGTAAGTGACGTTTTTTAGACTGAAGAGCCAGTTTAGTGGTTGACCTGGAAATGGCACTAGGGTAGTGAACCTTACAGAATAAAAGGATTTCCAGTAGGAAGAGAGCTGCATTCTTTTTTTTCCTTCTAGCTGAATTAGCAGAAAAATATCCAAATGTCTGATTCTTCTGATGGAAGGAGTCCCCCAACAACTCTGTTATGTGAGAAATGTTCTTCTGCTTAATACCTGACACACTGGCAAGAAAAGAGACTTCTTTCCTACCTCAGGAAAAACCTCAGTGAACAACCAGGTGTTACTAACTTTAAGACAATGCTAAACTTGAACTGCTTATGCAGTGTTGAGTAGTCTAGAGAGTGAGTATGGTAAGTGGAGGTAAATAGGTAAAACTGCCTTTTAGGCGGTTAGTGTGTTACTTGGTCTTAATCTCTGGTTATGGGTCATTAATCTTTTGAAAGACTGGCTCACTAATTAACTAAAAATGTGTGGATTGCTCCAATGGTTGGATAACAAGAGGGAGGTCAGTATTCAAGTCTGACTCAGGCTTAAAGCTCTGCAGCTGTTCTTTATTGATTCTTGAATAGGAGCTGTGCTTGTCTGCTCTCTTGGCCTTTCCAAGGGCCTTCTTTGAGAGTCTGGTGGAGATGGGCCCTGCAGAAGTTTGGGTAGAAGTCTCCTGCTTTGAATTGGCTCTGAGTCAGTAAGCTTCTGTAACGGTCACTGTCTGTAACCAGGCTTGTCTTAGGACATCCCTCTGACAGAGGGATAGTGGCAGTAGCTGACCCATCACCACAAACTCGATAACTTGCTTTTTCTGAGTTCTTATATGCTCTGAGCAAATACTTCAGAAACACTGCTGCAAGATAAAATTACCTAAGACTGAAATTCTCTAAAGGAAGAAAGTGCAGAAGTAATGGAATTTGTCCGTGAAGCAGTGCTTCAGTTTCTGCTGCCACAGACGTGCGGCCTGAAGTGGTTGAACATCTGCCATCATTGCTTTGCATGCTTTAAAGCATGTTTTCTTTGCTGCTTTGGAGCCAATGAGTAGGAACACTATTTTATCCTGAGTCAGAGGAATCTGGAGGACAGGAACACCGCCTGCATGCCTCCTATTGGGTTTTGATTCAAACATGGGAGTAGTCTAGTGGCTTAGACCTTGTCCAGCTTTGGAGTCTCTTAAACTTTTGGTTGCTGTTTAAGAACAGTGGCTAATGCTACTAGAGCAGTAGGCCCTAGAAAAGGGAGGGGAAACCTTCTCTGCTCTTTTGTCTAGATTCTTTGGTTCTGAGGCCCTCTAAGCAGACTTAGTCTCAAGTTATCTGAATCTCACAAAGAGACCTGCAGATCTTTCATTGTCTGAAACAGCATCTTCATCCTGACTTGCAGGAGAGCTGTTCTAGGAGCCAGGAACCTTGACTTCTGAGCAGCATCTAATGTCTCAAATGAAACGAATGTTTCTGGCAAACTGGTTGGCTTTCACAGTGATTCTGCAGTAAACATCAAATACTTGAGTTGTAGTTGCTTGTCTCAGACATTTGTGTTGGCCAGATCTTTCTATAAAGATCTTTCTGTTCCCCTTAAGTCTAATTGCATAAAACATTGTTGATACTGATAACTGACCACCATAAGCTTTTTTGACCTTATTCTCCCTTTACCCGTGGTAGCCTCCAAATAAGGAGACAGCTGAAGCTGAGCCGAAGCAGTACTGACCTTTTCCTTTTTTTTTTTGACATCAGATGAGAGGGAGACATGCAGGAGGAAAAAATCCCTCAGGATGCATGGCAGGGTCCCTTGCAGAGTTAGTTATAAAACTGATTTCCCACTTTCTCACAGAGCCCTTGGAAGGCATGCAAGCTAATTCAGATCTGCTTTTCAGAGCAGATCCTCTGCAGAGGAAGGTAAGGCAAAAAGGGAAGTACAGTGTAGATTTCTCTCTTTTTTCCTTTTTTTTTAAATAAAGGAAGTTCTGGTTGCATATGACTACTTAACTCCTGTTCACTAGTTGGTCACTTTTGATAGTGAATCTGCTCTCTGCACTAGAACAAACTCTTTGCCACTGAGGAAAAAAAGGCATTAGTGATGGGTTACTGGGTTTGGAGCAAAAGTGAGAAGTAGATGATATTCTGCTGTTTGATTGTACCCAAATGGTTGTAGAAGTGTGATAAGACTTAGGAGGCAGCCCCACTGAGAGTGTGCAGATTTAATAGCATGCTGCTAAGTGTTGTAAGTCCCAGGCTGTGCAGAATTAGAAAGAAGGTGTTCTGTATGGCCAACTTGTGCTGTTGTCTGGCTGTGGTTCTTGTAGTCGCTCTGGAATTGTAGTGAATATCTTCCTGACAGGGTGATGTTGGCTGTTCTTACTATGGTCTGCCTTGAGTCTGGTGGCTCTCTGATAGGGTCACAGCTCCCAGTACTTGTTTCTTGCTTTTATCCTCACATGTCCTAGGGTTTAGACTCTCCTGTTCTCTTTCAGGCATCTTACTCCCTGATAACTGTACTTCTGACTGGCTACCTATAAACTGACCAGCTTTTCTCCTTTAAAGGAGATGCATGCCTTATATTTGGCTCTGTTAACACTAGACAGCAGAAGTGAGCATCAAGACTGTTTTACAGGTAGTAAGTACATCAAACAGAACTGATGTGGAATACCAGGCTTACAATGAATGCATATCTTAAATGTGCTGTCTCATGGAGATGGAACTATTGCTTGCATGTGACCCCTTGCCCATCTGCTTCCAAGCTACCACCTTGGAGAACTTTATGCCTGTGTTACACCTGATCAAAAGAAATACTTGGTGTGTTTGCTGGAGTGTTGTTACTTAGCACTCATATTCTAGAAGAGAACCTGGCAGCTCTCCAACAAAAAAATATACTGAGTCTGAGCTCTACTTCCACCCTCCTTGGTTGCTAGTTTATGATTATTGCTTTTAACTTCATCCACCCACAGATGAAACAGTTTTACAGTATAATCTGGAAGCTTAAAATACATCTTCCTGAGCTTCTCTAAACCTCTTCCTTCTCTGACTAAATAAGAACTGTTAGACCAGCACCATATATTGTTATTATACTGGAAGTAATTTCTCAGTCTTGGGAGAGACTGAGGACTACAGAAAGTCAGGAACTGAAGTTTGTGAACTCTTAAAACAATGTCAGTATAGATGAGTTGATCTCAGTTCCAATCTACAGGAACACAGAACTGGCTATCACGGAGAAGTTGAGGCTGGAAGACACCTGGATATCTTGTAGTCCAGCCCTTGGCTCAGAGCAGAGTTAGTTAGATCAGGGCTGCCCAAAATGCTGTGTGGTTGATGTTTTTAACATCTCTCTGGGCAACCTGTTCCTGCATCCAGTCACCTGCAAAGTAAAATTTAATGTTTAAGTGAAGCTTCCGATATTTAAATGTGTGCCCATTGTTTCTTGTTCTGTGGTTGGATCCACTGAAATGAGTCTGTCCCACCTTCTGTACACCCTCCCATTAGGTATTTATCCATATTGGCAAGATCCCCTGAGCATTCTCCTGTCCAGCTTGTTGGCTGCCATTAGCATGAGGTGTATTGTTGGCTCATGGTCAGCTTTTCCATTGGGCTGTTCTGTGTGCAGTGTGCGGATTTTTGATTTCCTTCTGCTAAGCTGCTTTTCAGCCACTCAGTCCCCAGCATATACTGCTGCCTGGTGTTATTCCTGGCAGGTGCAGGACTTTGCTTTTCTTTATGTTTAATTTCATGACGTACCTGTCAGTACTTTTCTCTGGCCTGTTGAGGTACCTCTGAATGACAACACAACTGTCTGATGTAACTGCGTGGAATGCTTGATACAAATCTTTGTCCCACCTGATGAGGATGTACCCTGTACTACCATTTAGGTCATTAGCGAAGGTGTTAAATAGTAGTGGCCCTATTGCTCTTTGCTAGTGTACTCCACTAATGACTGCCCTCCAGCTGGAATTTGTGGGATCACTACCCTTTGAGTCCAACAGTTCATTTGTTTTTCAGTCCACTTCACTGTACATCTGCCTAGGTTGTACCTCATCAGCTTGTCTAGCAGCACGTAATGGGAAACAGTGTTGAAAACCTGCTTATAGTAGAGATTAACCACATTAAAGCTCTCTCCTTGTTCACTAGGCCAGTCATATGTTCATGGCAGGTGTTGGGTTGGTCAAGCATGATTCGCTTAAGTCCAGACTGACTTTAATCATCATGACCTTTGTGTTCAGAAGTGGTTCCCAATATTTACTCAATTGCCGTTCCAGGGACTGAGGTAAGGCTGACTGGCCTGTAGTTCCCTGTATCTGTCTTCTTGAAGACCAGAGTGACGCTTTGGTTTCTCCTAGTCCTCAAGAACCTCACCTCATCACCATAATAAAGATAAGATAATTGACAATAGCATTACAGTGGCATCATCAATCTTACTGAGTTTTGTGAGTCCATTTCATCATTGGTTTATGTCTGTCTAGTTTGTTGAAATGCTCCCTAACCTGGTCCTCTCCCACTGATGGTGAGTTTGCCTGGTTCCAGATTTTGTCACTGGGCTCAAGGGCCTGGGACTTCTGAAGACTGGTCAGCTCAATGAAGACATAGGCAAAGAAAGCACGGAGTGCCTTGAGCTTGTCTGTGTCCTTCGTCATCAGATCCTCTGCCCTATCAAGACTGCATGATCATTCTTTGTTTTGCTGCTGGTGTACCTGTAGAAACCCTTCTTGTTTCTGTTCTCATCCTTTGTGAGATTGGGCTCCATTGCGCTAAAGCTATCCTTGCTGGCTCGAACAGTCTCTTTGTATACCTCCTGGGTCAACTGTGTTTGCTGATACCTGTCTTATGCTTCCTTCTTATATTTGAGTTTGGTCAGGACCTATGTGTTCATGCATGCTGGTCTCCAGCCACCTTTGCTTGAACTATAGCCTTATAAAGAAGGAAGAAGTGGTCAGGGATGTGAAGGCAGGGACTGCCTAAGCTACAGCAGCCATAAGCTAGTTGAGTTTAGGATTCCAAGAGAAGAGAGCAAAGTAAAGAGCAGGATCCCAACCCCAAACTTCCAGGGAGCAGGCTTTGACCTCTTCTGGGATCTGCTAGGAAGATGGCACGTGGCCCTGGAGAGACATGCAGGAGAACTAGCTGATTTTCAAGGAACAGCAAAGCTTATCTCCTTGTTATCTTATCAGTCTCCTTGTCAGCTTATGAGTTGGGCAGTTGTTGTCAGTGTGCTTCAGAAACCTTCTGGATTGATGTCACCTCTGCTGTGTTGTCTCTCCAGCAAATATTGTTGTGATTTAAGTTACCTATAAGGATCTGTGAACATGAGATTTCCAGTGATTGAAGGACACGTGAATGCTGTTTCCTGCCTAGGACAGTAAGATTGGTAGTTTAGTTGAACTCTCTCCTGTCAGTTTCAGGATTCACCTACTTATGAAGCTGTTCTCCTAGGTTGTGGGACACCCTGTGGTTCTCTTCCCATGGTCACTGCACAGAATGGGGAGGTTACATTGTTGAGTAGATGTGTGTTAAATCACTGAACCATGGTTCTTAGGCTAGGAAACTTTTAGGTGCAAGCACTTGTCTGCCACCTGCTTCACGAGTGAGCTCTCAAAGACTGAGCTAAGTCCTTGTCTTGTTTAAAGGAACTGCTCTCTCTTCTGTTGCACAATGTGTGTTGTGTGCATGCGCATGCACCAGACAACTCTTTTCTAGTCTTGTAGTTAGAGGAACTGACTTGAACTTAGCATGGCTTCCGTCTTGGCATTGGTGCTCTACCCATCGGTGCCAAGCTGCTGGCAAAATCTGTTTTCCCATCTTTCGTAATGGTGGTAGCTAGAGAAAGCACTTCTAGTTATTTCGTCTCTCAAACCCATAACATCACTTGGCTAGGTTAATACCATGGTATCTTAGTTAAAAAAACAGTGCTTTTCCCCTTTTTTCTTGTAACCACTCGGGGGGTTGATGGTGTAGAAACATGTAAAACAAGATATTGGTTCTTGCTTACAGTTGCCTTCATTTGGGTTTTTATTGATCGGGATGCTTTAATGATATCTTACAATGTGGGTGCTCTAGTGCTGTCATAAAACTGTACCTGGTGGTCTCTTTGTGATCCGCAACTTCCCAGTCCAGTGAGTTTCTCTGAAACTGGCAATTCCCATCTCTCCTGAACAAAATGAAGGATAGTTAACCCTTAATGGGACAAACACTTGCATCAGCTAAGTGTCTTATTACCATTACTTTTTTAATCTTTCCATCTGGTAAAACTGAACATAGTTTCCACTGTATAATAGTAATATTGCTTTGTGGGGTTTATGTCTTAATGGAGGGAGGGGTATACTTTGAGTTTGAATTTGGTTTTGCACAGCTTTCATAGTTTTTTAATGGGATTGCTTCATACTTAATGAGACAGTGTATTGAAAACTGATCATTAAAATGTATGTAGAGGAACTCGGTTCTTCAGCTGGGTTGTAGCAGGGTGAGTCGTGGCAATAACTTGTCAGCCATGGTGGAAAAAGTTATGCATGGTGGTTGGAAAGAATCCTCTGGGCTGCCTGTGCTGGAATGTCTCAAAGCTACCCGAGTTGCTGGATGTTCTTTGGCCTCTGTTCTGGGAAGAATGTGATAACCAGATAGATCAAGAAGCTCTCTTTTGTTTTCCTCAGCTGTATGAGCACATCATTCTCTTATTAGTGCCTTAAGAGTTTGTAATAAGCCTCAGGCAGCATGTCCCTGTAATTAATGATGGGAGGGGCAGAGGATAAAGACCTAGGCTTTCCTATTGACACACTGCAACATGGGAGACATCAGTTCCTAGATAAACCTGCAAGGTATTTACCTGAAGTCTTCTAGTATCATGGACTGGTCTTGTATTTCAAACAGATTGTCTGACTGCCACACTAGCCAGTCTCTCTCTTCCTTTGAGTGACGAGGCTGATTTCTCTAAAGTAGGTCAGGAGAGAAGGTGAGAGTTCTTATGATGCAGTGAGACTTAATACTGCTGCATGAAGATCTACTTGCAACACCTAAAATATATCTTTGAGGTTGCAACTTGCATGTGTTTTCACTCTGCGGAAGACAATAGGCCAATTAAAAGTGGCATTTGATCTTGTGTATTTCTCAGAAGTAAATTCACTGAGGCTTGCTCTCTGCCAGCCTTCAGCAAGATCTGAAATACTGAGCTGTTCTGACTTCTTAAGCTGTGGCTGACTTGACTGCCTGAACCTGAGTTGCAGTGGAGCTATGACTCCAAGCTTCTGTGGCTGGGGAAGCTAGTCCCATCATGAAGGTGAAATGGGGCAGAAAGCTTCAAACTCTACCTTGGAGGTGGTGGCAACTGAAATACCAAGGTAAAAGCTGAGTCAGTCTACTCTTACTAAGAATTTACTCTTAGTAAATTGTTGAAAAACTGTGGGGAACCTGTTTATCTTCCAGTTACCAAGGGCAATAACTGACACCAAGATAGCTGCTAGTAATGTTGCAATGAGCAACTGAAAAGGGGAAACAAATACAGTGAGTTAGCATTCCCAATGCCAGTACAACTTAAATGGCTTATTACAGATGAATTTGTGGGGTATGTTTTGTTTTCTAAATGAGAGGTGTGGGGGTGGAATGAAGTGTTGCCTTCAGCTGTAGGTGATGTTGTAAGGCCAAAATTGTTGATTCTTAACCAGATATTTTGCAGAAATCATGAAATATCTGTCTTAATCTGCATGTAGGTGACATGGGTTCGTGGGACTAGCTGAAATATTTCTGAAAATAAAGACAGTGATCCAAAATTGATACAATAGGCAGGAAAGAACTCAGCCAAGAGCTATATTTAAGGTGGTCCTCAAAGCATAAATTCCTCTGGAGACCATCACTGTCTTGCAGCCATGTTCAGAGTGTCTACACCGCTGCTATGAAGCAGTGAGCAGTAAGTGAGAAATTACTCTGAAAGTGAAAGTCATGGTGTCTCTAACCCCTAAAGATGGGCTTCTGGTGGAAGCTGGAAATCACTCAGGTTTGTGGGTTTGTATATCTCAGGTTGAAGAGAACTACACTAGCGTGTGGGAGCAAAGACATCATAAAAAATGAGCACAATGTGAATAGCAGCTGACTTTACTTGCTTCTGGATGATACCTTCCAATGAAGCAGCACAGACCCTACTCTACCAGTCTTGGAAAAGAATAGTTGCAGTGGTTTGTAGAGTTATTAGTGATGGGATGTCTTACATCACTGAAGCACATGCTTTAATCCTGATCTTTAGTCTGTGCTCCAACTTCAAGCTTAATTTAAGTCTGAAAAACAAGTTCTTTTAAACTAGCCTAACACTGCATATCTGATGCAGCTAGTAGCCTCTCAAAGCCACAAAACTGGCAAGGGTCAAAATGTCTCTCTGTCACATCTCCCAGGAAAGCTATTACTATGCTGGTTCAATGCCCTATCCTCAGGGGAAAGTGATGCCTTATTGCTTGAATGGAACTTGCTGTATCCTTCTGAAGGGCTTCCTAGGGTATAAAAACACCTGTCTATCTGCATAAGTGGCTTTGCTTTTTCAGAGAACTTGAATGATGTGATGTGTTCTTTGAAAGAAATATGTTGCAGTGCAGGTGTTGCTCAATGGCAGAGAAGCCTCTTCCCCCCTCAGGGCTGTGGATAGTGTTAGCCACTGCTGCTTCCCACTAGCTCAGTTGTGATTAGTATAAGTGATAGAGTACCCAGACAAAAGTCAGACCTATGTTTATCTGGGTAGAATTGGTGCCTTTGCTTTTAGATGCTTTTTAAGTGCTAGTATAATGCAAATGGGAAGTGAAATTTTTGGAAACTGCCACGATGAAGCTGTGTTTTGGATTGTGACCAAGAAAATCCCTGGAAAATTTTAATCAATACTGTTTATTGCCAGTGATCAGCTGGGCCTCTTCAGGATTTGTATGCTGACTTTCACTGTGCTGACTGGCCTGCTTCTGGATTGGAGTACTTAACTCGAAACAGTATGTGGCAAAAGTCTGTCTGTGCAACAGTGATTGTCAGGACCCTAGGCCATATAAATAAAAGGTGTTTCTATAGATGAGTTAGTCTGTAGATCTGATGGCCTTGTTTCTTTCCTCCGTCAGTCTTTACAGAGAGTCTTCACTCTGAGGAAATACTCTGATTGCTTCTCCTCACTTGCTCTTCTTAAAGTAGGGAGTGAAAAAGTTATACTGTGTGAGTTTTTTTTTCCTTCCAGTAGATACACATTGTACTCCTCTGGGAGAAAATGTCTTTCTGCTGGAAAATATCTTATCAGCATATGTGATGGAGGGCTATCGTTTAAATTGCACCTACATAAACTAACTCTGAGAACACAACACTCCCTCCAGGTTTTCCAGGTTTGAGATGAAAACATGAGTTTGCTGTTTTTAAACACCTCTGCCCCCTTTACTTGCACAGTGTCTCCTCAGTCTGACTTTCTGTCATGAAACCTCCACTGATCTTGGGAGGGGGAATGGTAATGTGATTTATCTAGAACAGTGAACATGAGGAAACCGACATTATAATGCCATATGGAAGTGTATTCTTCTTGTTCAAATGAGGTATTCACCAGGGTCTGACACTGCTTTCCAGTCCTCTATTATCTTTCCTTCCTGTTTTTTCTTTCTGCTTCTCCCAATTCCTTCACATCTGTTGACATTTAAAAAATATTACTGTTTGCTCTCTAAAACATCTCAGCCAAATTGGCACTTTGATGAGGCTGGAAAACTGTTTATGCAGCTAAACCTGCTTCTAGAGTATGAACAGTAAGAATCTGCTGCACAGTATATCTACAGAGCTTTAACAAAAGCTGTATGTATCTAGGAGAAAGTAGTTTACTTTGGACACTCTTAAACCGTTCCATCTGTAATCTGATATCAATCTGGCTTCTTGGATTGGGAATGGCTCCTAGTCATATGCTGAATTCAGGTTTTCCTGTTCATGGTCTAAATCCTGGCTGCTGCTTTGCTGTTCAGAGGGTCAGAGCTCAGGTTTTGAAAAAAAAAAGCTTTAAATAAAACACTGGGTGTATTAGGCTTGTTCATTGAGATGATGCTTTTTTTGTGTTAAAGTGGATTGCAATGTTCTTGCTGCAGAACCATTTTGATAATAACTAGGGTCTTACAACAAACAATATTCTTGAAGAAAACTTCTTGAAGATGGGCATGAAATTTAGTAGAGCTACAGGAGAGTAAGTGAAGTCTTGACTCAAAAAGTCTACGTTTTTCTGAATATTTTTGAAGACATTCAGCTTCTGCCATTTGTGAACATATTTGAGCTTTGACGACAGAGTGGAGTTGGTACTTGTTGCATTCTACTGAGGACTGTAGAAGGAGGAACAAACCTTTAGCCTATACTAAAGGATGCAAATCCAAGTCTGCCTGAATGTTAAACTCTGTTGTTTTCCTTCAGGTCACAAACATTCTTCGGCTTTCTGCAGCTTAAATATAACTGAACTAATCTTTCTGGGTACTTGCCAGACTGGCTTTATGAAGATAGATGAAGCTTTCTGCAAGGACTCCCGTGCTTCATAAACAGATGTAGAAGCTAACCTTGGATCTAGGACTGGGTCTGCCAAAAGAACAGTTCATCCTGTGGATGTGTGAAAATACCTCTTTGAATTTAAAACACCTTGCCACAGTAAGGGAGCCATAAGATGTGGGAAGCCTCCAGTTAATCCTCTCACTTTCCTTCCTGTTCAAAGGATATGGGGAAGTACGTGTCAGGTTAGTGATAGTCAATAAGACAAATGTGTCTTACCCCTTAACATTTTGCCTAATCAATGTCTTCTCTAAATAACTTATTTCATCTGCCAGATCCTTGGTCCCCAAAACCTTTTGACCTTTTGTGCACAAAGTAACACAGTAACTTGGCTTTTAACTAGAATTGAAGGACTTGCCTTAACTGCTGTAAAATGTCTGTGAGATGCCACTCATGATCCTCATTTTTAAAGTGTCACCTGAATTAGCTTTAGTGTGATATTGCACAGTTCCCCTCCCAGACTAGGGAAAGAGGCCATGCTCTTCAGGACTCTGTGAGAAGACAGACATATAGCCAGACTGTGTGAACAGATGGCCTGATGTGGTACTTGATACCTTCTTGTGACCTGCCCCGTTGCCCAGAGCACAGGAAGGCTGAAACTGAGCTGTATTGTAGGCTTCAGCAACAGAGGTAGGAGGTGGTTTATTGCTTTTGCTGAAAATGCTGTTTGCAGGAAATTCTTCTGTGACCACATGGTTACTCTGGTTAGCTTAATTGTGATGACTTATGGGAAAACAATCCACAAAGTAAAATAACCCATCCTATAAAACCTGACTGTCAGCTTCAGGAAAGAGGTGGGAGTCCCAAGTCCTGCATAAGAAGGCTCGAGATGTGCTTGTGTCGAGCTGTGAAGCTTGTTCTAGGATTTCTCTGTCCAACCAAATGCAAAGAAACCAAATATGATGCATGTAAAAGCAAGAATGCTTCCAAGTGTTGAGTGGTACCAAACAGCATGCCACTATGATGAGGTGCTGCATCTGAAATTCTTATTTTTTTTCAGGGACAATGAGTCTGTCTCCAGGCTACTCTCACCTACAAGCAGAAACACTAGCTCAAGTGATGAACTCCAGAACAAAATCGTTAGACTTATGGCTTGGCAGCCTGCTGCACTCTGACATGTATTTAAAATATCCCAAGAGTGAGCAGATCCAGTCTGTATCTGGTGTCTTTTTGGTTAGGTGGGCAGAATACCAGTGGTGCTGCTGCAACTGCAGAGGTGAGGCTTGGACCAGGTGTGGTATACATGCCCCATTAGAGTTAGAGGCTTTCCACCCAACACAGCAGGGCCCACAGACTTGCTGCAAATACCCCGCAGGGCTAGGAAGTGCAAATCTGGGCTTGTGTCCTCAACACCCAGCATTGCCCCTCCTGTGCTGACAGATTACCAGGTAATAGCAAGAAGTGCTTCTAATGTCAACTTAGTCTGTATTGTTCTTAAAATAGTCTCAATCTTGTATTGTACTATATTTATCATCTAGAATCAGACTGCACTGACCTCTTTTGAGGATATAATGTTGTTCCTTGTAAGTATGCCCACAGATATTGTACTTCCGTTCCCGTTGCTGGGGAAGGATGTCAGGAGCTGGTGTACATGTAGCTGCTTACTCTTTCCCAGGAGGGTAGGTCCAGCCTGAGAAGTTGATTCTCACAGTTCTTATCAAAGTATAACTTAGCACGGTCTAGTTTGTGGATCAGTGTAGAAGTGTGGTACTTTCCCCTGGGAATTAATAGGAATTTGAGAGTTAAACTGTGGGGCTTTTCTTAGTTTTTTTCAAACCTTGTCAAGCAAGACTGATGCTTTATCCTTCCTTCCCTACTGTATCTAGAGTGTTGTTCCTTCTCTGGAGTCTGGATCCCCAGTTTGGTTGCTCTTTCTTTAAAGTAGCTGCCCAAAGACAAGTGCAAGAGAAGAGGACATGCAGTATCTCATACCCACCTCTGACATGTGTGGGGAAACAAAGGTGACCTTTACTAAGCAAAGTGTGATGCTAATACCTGGTAGAGAATGTAACCAAATGTATATAAAGGGGAAGCAAATGAGTTTTCTGCCCTTTTTCGCTATTTGAAGAAGTTTAGAAATTTGTCTGCGGGTAGTAGTGGATAATAGTCTTGTGCAAGCTGGGATTTCATTATACAGATGCTCAGTGACATTCTCTAATAGGATGCTGTGCTGCCAGTGACAGATGAACTGATCTAGACTGGAGAATGGAAAGGTGCTTTCCCTTTCTACACAGAGCTGACCTGTGCAGACCAGCGGCAGAGAACTCTATAAACAAAAATACCTGCTTTCAAAACTTGATGGGATGTTACAACTAGTGCTATGAAAGAGTCTGTGAAAGTCAAATTAATGCAAGCTTTTGTGATGTTCTTGGGAACATTTACATCTAAACTATTTTAGCTTTCTAGTCACCAGCAGCAGTTCTGCTATGGCTTATTGTTATGTACTGAAGATATGAAGGTGAGACTGTTCAAGAAACCAGCTGCAATCATTGTATGGAATCACTGTCCCCTTGACACAACTCTACCTGTGATTGGGTCTATCTGGGAAATTGATGCCAAAAAGCAATGGAACACCTTGAAGGACAAGGAGAAAGGTACAGCACTCTGGATTTTGGAAGTGAAACAGTGAGGCTCTTGTAACTGACTTTAACTGAGGTTAAGTGCACCACTTGCCTCTAAACAGCAACATTTCTAAATGTGTCTTGCTGTTACCCAATACTTGTTAACAAGAACAATGTGCTTGCAACACCAGGTGGTTTCAGGCTAACCCTTTCCAGACACAAGCTTATCTGTGCTTGTAAGACTTCACTGAACCATCTCTTCCACCTCCTTTGTGGACTGATGCTTAGGTAGCAAAGCAATTTGGTTAAAATGTAAACTTGCTAAGGCACCATAGGTGAAAAATAATGTTCAATTTATGGAAGTTGCAGTATTGACTAGCTGCGTTTAACTTGGCAGGAGACTGCACGATCTTCATTTTATGATAAGCCAATACCTTCAGAATTTTAGATTCTTATCTAGCCTTCAGGGGTTAAATCCTGAATGCAGTCTCTGGTGTGTACTACTTTGCTGGGGGAGGCTGCCATCCAGAAGGCTGAATACCAGGCTTCTGAGGTTTTTCTTTATGTGGATCCAATCTGCTCTGTAAATCCAGACTCTTGGAAAATCTCCTGGGAGGATGAAGCAGGGAGAAGATGACATCAGCTGGTAACTTCCCAACTCATTTTGCATCTCAGATGTAGACTTCAAGTTTATAAAATTTAACTGAATTTTAAACTTGGAAGAAGTGAACTTAGATTTAATATCTGTTTCTGGGCAGACTAACTAGACAAGGTGTTTGTACTGCATAATACAACAAAAGAATGTGAAGCTGCTTCCTTTCCAGATAGCAACCTGTATAGTTGGCAAGGCTCATGCATTTCCATCCCAGGCAGTTACTTTCTACTTTCCCCGCACTGTAGGATACCAAATTTATGCTACTAGAGCCATCCGATCTCATATACCCATAAATTTAGGTCTCATGAGGGATCCTACAGGTGCCACAGGATTGCATGAGGAGTCTTGAGTGCCTGTAGGTAGTTGTACAACTGTGCACAAGAGTGGTACTTAACCAGTGGATCATGAACCTGAAGATCTGAATGTTTACTGTTTCTGCTATAGGTTGTGATCCAGGCCTTACTAGAGTTTCACCTGATCTGCTTCTGTAGGTGACAAACTTATGAGGAGGTAAGGTGTAGAGATTAAGGATCTTTTCTCTTTGCTCTAGGGAAAGCTTTGAAACTTGAAGTCTTCATGAAGTCTCTAAGACTCGAAAAATGTCTTGATAGAACCTGACCTCCATTCCATTTGCCTGTTTGCCAGAAGGAGTCCCCTCTTTCCTGCTATGAGACTGCTCAGATTTGTGATAAGCTGACTGTAGTGAGCAACAGTTGCTGTAATGAAAAGGTTTGTATTTTATGAAGAGCTTTGAGAGCAGTATGTACCTGCAGGGAATTGGACTATGCCTATCTCTTATTATACAGATAGGTGTTTAAAACAGTGGATGAGCAGCTGCTTGGTGCATTTAAAGGTGAAACCGATGCATGAGTCCCTGGCACTGAAGTCAGACTCCTTGTCATATGAAATTAATCCTAGTCAGTATTCCAAATGCTTGTGGGTATGATGACTAGACAGGTAGAAATGCAGTTGGTTACAGATCTCCTTTCCAGCTAGACTCTGCAGGATATACTCTTTCTCTGCAGTCTTCTTCCCCAACTGTAAAAAAATTCCTGAAGTCCGATGGAAGAAAGCCAGTGCCAATTAACGGGAGGAGAAGGTTCTCTGCTGAAAGAATCAGCCTGAGACAGCTTAGATATTAGGCCATCTGCTGTGACACTTCCAAGCCTACCTCTTTCTAGCAAATGCCAGTAAACTGATCCAGCCTACTTTTAAACAAAGGTTTAGCATTCGTGAGCCTTGTTCCTTGTGTAGTTAGCTTGGAGGCTCCACCCATTAAAAAGAAAAATGCTTAGCTCTAACTTGGTCTTCAGTTGCTGAAAACTCGCCAAGTGGCAGGACATGATGCCAGTTGTGATTGCAAGGGGAGGGTTCTGCTGGCACAGATATGAGTCGACATAGCACGGTAGTACTTTCAGTGTACCCATCCTCTGTCCTTTCTCCCCACCACAGCTAGCTGCCCCCAGGCTCAAAACCAGAGTTTGTTTAAAAGCTTTACTTGAATGACACCTGGGATATTTTGTTTGAGATTGAGATCAGGTAAAACTATCACAGCCTTTATTTTAAGACCTGAGACATTCCTCAGGACCTATGTCTGCAAGAACACACTCAAGTAGATTGACGTGGATTCCAGCCTTCACAAACCGCTGCCCTGCTTAAAACGTGCAAGACGTGTTAGTTTGTTATTGTTACTCCCAACAGAATTGGTACTGAAAGTTGCTAACTTGCACCAAGTGCCTGCAAGCTCCATCTTTGGTTCTTCCTCTAGTTGTTATGACACTGTAATGCAGATTCCATCGTGTTCTTTAAGCTCCCTTTTGGAAGGGTTTTATTACAAGCTTTTGAGATATCCTGTGCAATCAGGCTTAAGCTGTTTCTACAACTCATTTCATTTCCATACAGGAAGCTTAGAATCTGACTGTCTGCAGTTCTGGCACAACTTGTCTTGCATTGATGCTTATTGCACATGGGCAATGAAGAGCTGTCTTTCACTTTTGAAAACAGGAACAGATTTGTCTACAGCTACTATGGGGTCCCAGAGTTTGCTTTGCTCTTTAGACTGCTCAGTCAAACTTGGCTTGCTGAACTGCAGATTTTCTGAAGCCATCTCCTCTTGCTAATCTTATCCTGTCCTCCTTATTCTGTTTATGTAATTCTAACAGAACTCCTTATCTGCTGAGTTATTGTAGTGTTGCTTCTTCCTGTTGTACATGTTCATGCTATGTTGAGTTTAGGCCAAATGCTTATGTAGTTTAAGCTGACTACCTTGTCTGTGAGCTGGCAATCTGTGCTGTGTTTATTCTGCTCTTTTGGCCTCTTAAGAGAGCATTTGAGTGTGTACCTTCCAGTTCTTGCTTGCTTGCCAGTTAAGTCTGAAATATTTCATCTGTTGGCAAACACTTCTGAGCATTAGTGGAGAGAATGCATCTAACCTCTCTGTTGGTAGAGAGTAGATCACCCTTTCCCACAGTTCCTAGACCAAAGCATTGTTCTTCCTGCTTCATAAGGCAGTCCTCAAGATTAAGAACAATAGTACTGTAGTGCTGGAGGACTGCAACAGAAGGCTGTCTTTAAAATCCCAGTGCTCCTGTGATGGGTTTTTGACAAAGACTAGTAGTAACTTAGTCCTGTTCATAGCCATTGACAAAGACAAACCTTCATAAGTAGCTTTAACTTGAAGCTCTCACTGTAGTTTTGAACCTTGAACAAAGGAGGACTTCTTTTGAAGACAGGGATTACCCTTGTCCAGCTGGGACATGAACCACAGTTATAAGGAATACTGATGGACAAACAGGGTATTAATCAAACAGAATGCCTTGCTAAGATTACATGTTTCATTTAGCCACTTAAAGACTATGGGAAGCTGGGGCTAAGCGGTAATTCTAAAGCACTTTAGTGAATATGCTGCATAGCTGTAGTGATATTTCCCCATTTAGCAACCAGAGGAAACTTTGTCCGTACAAGGGAAACACTGTGTGAGTACAACTATTCTTGTGTTACTTGTTGAAACTCCTCTTCTCTCTGAAAGTAAGAGTTTTGGAGATTTGAGACTTTGTAATATTGTTGTCCAAGGTTCTTAGATGTTATACAGCTTGTCAGGTGTTGTCAGCTTCCTCTGATTCAAAACCAGAGCAGAGAACGAGTGCATGTGAAGTTGCTGTGGTGTTTATGCAAAGTGAAGTAACCACTAGCTGTATGAAGTATTTGGTCTGTATCAACTTGAAGTTGTGGAAATGTACTAAGTTGGATATGAAGTTCTTTTCCTTGCTGCTGAATCAGTTTCAGGGAACCTGAAACTCTTGTGTGTCTCTTCCTGAAACAGCATCTTGCTAGTACTTTTAGTCTCTGTCTTCCCTTCCCACTGGGTGATCCTTTTGGATCTGGGAGAATGGGAACAAGGATCTCTCCAAGCAAAGCACACTGTTTTCATTAGCCTATGAGTCTAGAAGGGAGGTGTGTGTAGCCAGTAGTGCTGGGGTGTATGATTTGTGATTCTCCTGCAGTGCAGTGATGGCAATTCAGTCTCTGACTACTGTCAGTATGTTTGGAAGTTTAATGAAGAGGATGAGAAGCCTCCAGTACAAGTTGCCCTTCTTTCCTCTACTATGGGAGTCCACGGAGGCAAAGGCTGACTGCATTTCGGTCAACTGAAATGTTGCCACTTTGCCTGAAGCCTTCTTCTAAGTAGGTCTGTATTTGTCTAGCTGTTTCATTTTCAGAGGCTAAGTTGGTTCAGTCTCATCAGGAACTCTAGGTTCAGCAATTCTGCTTCCTCATAAACAAAAACTAAATTGCTTCATGCTCAGGGGAGGTATGGTTGTAATCTGCTTTCTCTTTGACTTGTGGAAGAGTAGAACAACCTGATGCTGAAAGCCCAGACCTTAAGGGGTTGACCAGGTGCCCTGGAAAAGGGTGATGCTTGGAGCTGCTGAAATGGATAGCCCTTGTAATATAACTGTGAAGATTGTCAGTGGCACCTTTGAGAACACTGTGCTTTACAGTAAGTCTGTTCACTTATTAAAAACTTGCCTTTTTTTTTGCTCTCCAATACAGGATCTCAGTCTACCCAATGGAACACCTGTGGATACTTCTAGCCCAGCTTCCTCCTCATCTCTCCTCAATAGATTGCAGCTGGATGATGACTTGGATGGGGAAACTAGAGACCTCTTTGTTACTGTTGATGATCCCAAAAAACATGTGTGCACAATGGAGACATATATCACCTACAGGGTTACAACAAAGGTACAAAACAACATTCTCTTTTCCTGGTACCTTTTTACATCTCTACCTTGCATTGTATTTCCTTATCTTAAGATCAAGATTTAATGTCATTCAGTACCTTGTGAATGTGTTGAAGGTGTGACGTTCCTTAACAGAACTGTTACTACTACAGCATACACAACTGCAAAATCTTTTAATGTGTCAACTTCCTCTGGCTCTTAAACAGAGCTGTTTATAAACTTGTAAGGCCAGTTTAATTCATTAACTGAAAATTTGGTTTTTTAAAGTAATGTGACACCCATTTGGTGAATTACCTCCCCTGAAGAGAAGTGTGCTTTCTTGTTGGTTAATTTTTAATTGTCTCACATTTTGTGTCTACCCTCTTCTGAAATGCTTCAGGTGTTTAACACACGTCTGTCAGCCACCTACCTAAACCGTAATCATGATCCTCGACTGTAAACAAGCTTTCATGCAGTTGTTGCTACAGAAAGCTATATAGCTGCTCCTAGACCTAAGTAGCCTAAGAATGTTACTGCCTACCAAAAGAAGTATGCTAGAGATTTTTTTAGCATGTGCTGTAGTTCAGTCAGTAGTACAATCAAATTACATTGAAAAGGGATCTGAAAAGGCCTCTGCTCTCACAACTGGAATGTTGGTTTCTGTTAGCTAGCTCACTCTCATTACCGTCTGTTTTGGGAACTTGTAGTTACCTAAGTCAAAAAAATGTTCACTAACTTCACTAAGAATATATTTGATCCACTTGTCCAGAAAGATGAACATTTCTCTGACCTGCCTAGATGGCACTGTATACCGGACAGAATATTTTTCCTTTGAGATAAAGAAGGCTTTACAATCCGCAGATAATTTTTTTCCATATTTTTACTCCTACATTCCACTTTCAGGCTGCGCAGGAGAAGATGTGGTTTCTCTAAAACAGTAGCTACCTCTTACTGCATGCTTAACATAGGTCTGTCATTATTTGTGGCTTTAAGTGTCTTAATTGTGCAAGAAATGTGGTATCTTAACTACTAGAAAATGCTAAGAAATGTTGTAGGAAACTTTTTCTACTTGAAGCAACTTAAACTTCAGCTATTATGTGATCAGAAAAAATAGGAAGCACAAAATGGGATGCAACTTTCCACAAGCAAATGGCTAACACGGGCTGAAGTTGTTTCTGCCTTAAATTAAGACCGATTGTTCTGTCAAGATAAAATCTCTTCACAGTGGCATTCCAATGATATTCCTTTACTTGGTAACCTGAGTTAATACAAGGGTTTCCTTCCTTCTTAAAGCAGAGTTCTTGAACATGAGTAAGGTATTTACTGTATTTAGGTCAGATGTATACCAAATAGTTTTGTTTAATTAAAAAAAAGTCAACCTATACTCCAAATTGTGCATATCTTCCTATCTGTCTGTTAATACTTGTTTTATTTGTGATATCACCGTGATATGTAAATCTACTATATCATAGCATTACAATGAAATTGTGAAACAGTGCATAGTCTGTTCGTATTGAGCACCATGAAAGTCTCACCTCCTCAGGTTTATTATTCTTGTAAACTTCTGGCTAACCTCTAGGGTGAGCACCTCTGGCACTATCTACCATTGCTTAAAAAAAACGCTGTTTGGAAGACTAACAGTAATAATGGTCTGACTCATTCTCACTGAACAAAAAAGGCCTCTTTGATGCCACGCTAATGCCCAATCAGCCATTGTAGCTGAAAGCAGTAATTAAACATGGCAAAACTGCACAGGAGTAATCCCTAGATAGTGATGAGTGATACTTGTACCTCCAGGTTGTAGGTCAAAGTTCTATAGCAGACTTTGCTCTTGTCATCGGTGTAGGGGCATACCTTCCCACCACTTCTCTTGTTGCCTCCCAGGAGAGGAATTGAGACTTGTAAAGTGCTAAAAGGGTCTATGGTGGCTCTCGATGATGAGGCAGGGATGGCTGCTTTTTTCCCTTCTCCACTGAAGAATGCTACTGCCACTTCAAAGGTTTGCATGAACCTGGGTCCTAGAATGAGTTATGGTGAGGGCTTCCTTATTGTGAAAAGCAACATCATTAGGTGTAACAGGGGAATGTAATTATTAGTGCTGTTATTTGTGCTTGTGGCTGTGACTGGACACCACTGTAGGGAAAGTGTAACCTGGCCAGAGTCTTGTGTTTGTGTGGCGTTTTTTTCTTTAGAGAGGTCTTTCATTGTAACAGAAAAAAAGAGAAGCCTTGCAGTATGCCCTACACTCTCCGTCTACTGATACCTTTGTCAGGAGATGTTGATGACTGAGGAAGAGTTCAAAACAATGGCTTGCAGGGAACCTGAGAGTAAAGCTTAGCTTTTACTTGGTCCTGCTTGTGCCCCTACTTTCACAGCTTCCTTTTAAGAGCTGGGTAGCATTCTCTAACCCGTATTCTGGATGAAGAAGAGAGAACATTAAAGAACGTAACGAGAATCCCCAATGTAATGGGGACAGTGATTCAGACCTGGCTCTTGTGACTCAAGCCCTGTTCTTTTCTTGCTAGAAGCAGTTTTCTTATATGGGGAGTCTAGTGAAAGCAAAAGGAGGGGTGAAACCTGCGCTGGAACTTGATTGGTTTGTAGCTGTGATGACTGAAGTGTCTTTGGTGTTCTTGACCTTAGTATTCTTCAGATAGATTGATGTGCACTCTAGAGGGTTTTTATCAAACTGATCGTTCTGGAGATCTGGAGGAGAGAGGAGGAAAATAAAGCTTTATCCTTATGTTATGCAGTCATCTCTCCTAATGGTAAAGGAAACTTACTACTTCAATTTTGTTTTACTTTCTAGGATGGCAAGGCCTTGTTCTGTGCCTTTTGCTATGGAGGTCTAGACAGCTGTGTGCCATTCCTCAGAATCATGCAGTTGCTCTGCAGGCTTGAAGGGAGAGACTTTCAAACCAGTCAATACTGAAGTAGATATCATGTTTGGATTTTTTTCCTGTCTTTCTCCTCTTGCTTCTGGTGTGTGCATTGGGTAGATTACCTGAGCACGTGAAACAGCTTTATCCATAGAGAGGAGCAAGTATAAGTGCTATGATTTGTTTTTCAGACAGGCTGAAGTATTTCAGGTAAATGAAATCATGAACTGCTAAGAACTTCAACCTTGCTCCCTTCACCTTTTGCCATTCTCCTCTTTTTCTAGTGAATATTTTGACCCAAACTTAAATAGTAACATGAGGGGGAATCCACAGTCAGGTGTAGTGAGTAAGACTAGAAATAAGTTATAAAAATACTTTCACATTGTCATCATAGGCTGGCTTTAGGTTTGGCTGCTAACTCCTTTTGAAAGAGATGAGAATCGTACACAAGACCAGGACTTGGTGATTGCCTTAGTGTTGTCTCAAATCAAAACCATTCCAGTAACAGCAGCAAGTGTCTGTAACCCTGCCTGCTTTCCAGCAAGTAAAACTGAGCCCAGAATACTGCAGTGCTTAGTGGAACTGCACTGGAATTTTCAATAAATCCCTGGAAATGTCTTGCCCATTATTTTTGAGAGGTTAAGATCTACACATAAGTTCCTCAGCTTCTTTTGTGTCCTTGAAAGTTGAGATTTATGGATCCCATTAAGAAAGGAGTAGAAATTCAACTGTATCAAAAATGCAGACATTTTACTTGCTGTCCCTGAACATTGGCAAGACCCTCTTCCCTTTTATGTACAGGCTGGAAAAAATAACTTGTGTTAGGCTAATGAATGGTTTGATATGAGATCCAAATTCTTTCAGCGTTAGTGAGGTGTTGTTGAAACCTTGAAGGGCCCTATGTTCTGTCCAAATAGCTTTGAAAAGCTTATTTGCTGCCTAGATTTGATAGCCCATACAGCAAATGCCGAAATGCTTATGACTATGATGTTATTTTATCTACCTCCCTCTGAGGAACAAAACTGATATATGGAAAATTTTGCGTATCTGCTTGTGATGTAACGGCAGCAGGAGCTGCTAGGGATGAATGATAACTAATATAAAGTTAGTGTTCTGGGTCTTATTCTGCTTTCCTATGCCTATGCTAAATATTCAGTTTTGCTTATGTGTTAGCAGAATACTGGTTAAGGTTCTTGGTGCCGACAGCCAAGAGACTTTAACTTCATCGTCTTGTGGCAGGATAAGACACTGTAGTGTGTGTACATCCTGGTTATGGTCTTTCACTCAATCTCTGATCTCTTAAGAGGCCTTTTTCCAGTGACAGCTAATTCACAAACACTCTCGCTGCTACTGAATCCTTACCTTTTCCTTCAAATTTCAGGTTGTGTTTTGCATGGCTAAGGGCCTAATGGGGAGGCACTCTTCACAAGGAGGCACACATCAGCACATGTAGTATCACAGTATCATAAGGTTGGAAAGGACCTCCGAGATCGAGTCCAACACTAACACCAACACTAACACCATCATCTAAACCATGGCACTCAGTGCCTCATCCAGTCTCCCCTTAAACACCTCCAGGGTTGGCGACTCCACCACCTCCCTGGGCAGCGCATTCCAATGGCCAATCACTCTTTCAGTGAAGAACTTCTTCCTCACATCAACTCTAAACTTTCCCTGATGAAGCTTGAGTCCATGCCCTCTAGTTCTGTCACTGGTCACCTGAGAGAAGAGACCAACCCCTGCCCGTCTACAGCCTCCTTTTAGGTAGTTGTAGAGAGCAATGAGGTCTCCCCTGAGCCTCCTCTTCTTCAGACTAAACAGCCCCAACTCCCTCAGTCGCTCCTCATAGGGCTTGTGCTCTAGCCCCTTCACCATCTTCGTTGCCCTCCTCTGGACACACTCCAGCATCCTGACATCTTTCCCAAACTGAGGGGCCCAGAACTGTACACAGTATTCAAGATGAGGCCTGACCAGTGCCGTGTACAGGGGGACGATAACTTCTCTGGTCCTGCTTGCCACCCTATTCCTGATGCAGGCCAGAATGCCATTGGCCTTCTTGGCCACCTGGGCACGCTGCTCATGTTGAACTTCCTGTCAACCAGCACTCCCAGGTCCCTTTCTGCCTGACTACTCTCCAGCCACTCTGTCCCCAGTCTATAGCTATGCATGAGATTGTTGTGTCCAAAATGAAGTACCCGACATTTGGACTAATTAAACATCATCCCATTAGAATCAGCCCATGTCTCCAGTCTGTCCAGGTCCCTCTGTAGGGCCATCCTACCCTCTAACAGATCAACCCTTCCTCCCAGCTTGGTATCATCTGCAAACTTGCTGATGATGGACTCAATCCCCTCATCCAAATCATCAATAAAGATATTAAACAGGACTGGACCCAACACCAATCCCTGAGGGACACCACTGGTGACCGGCCGCCAACTGGATGAGACACCATTCACCACCACTCTCTGGGCTCGGCGATCCAGCCAATTCCTAACCCAGCACAGAGTGCTCCCATCTAAGCCACGGGCTGCCAGCTTCTCTAGGAGTCTACTGTGGGAGACTGTCAAAGGCCTTGCTGAAGTCCAGGTATACCACATCCACAGCCTTCCTCTCATCCACCAGGCGAGTCACATGGTCATAAAAGGAGATCAGGTTGGTCAGCCAGGACCTACCCCTCCTAAACCCATGCTGGCTGGGCCTGTTCTCTTGGCTGTTCCGCAGGTGCCGCATGATTTCACCCAGTATTATCTGCTCCATAATTTTACCTGGGACCGAGGTCAGGCTGACAAGTCTGTAATTACCTGGATCATCCTTACAGCCCTTCTTATGAATGGGCGTCATATTGGCCAACTTCCAGTCTTCCGGGACCTCCAGGACTGTTGAAAGATGATGGAGAGCGGCTTAGCAAGCTCATCCGCCAGCTCTCTCATCACCCTAGGATGGATTCCATCCGGCCCCATAGACTTATGAGGGTTCAAGTGGCTCAGCAGGTCTCTAACTTCCTCCTCATGGATTGCAGGAGGGCCATATTTCACCCTGCCCCCATCAACCACTTCAGAGGACCAACTGTCAAGTGAACAGACTTCCTTAGTGTTGAAAACTGAGGCAAAGAAGGCGTTAAGTACCTCAGCCTTCTCTGCATCTTTACTATATTTCCTTCCACATCCAATAAGGAGTGGAGGTCGCTGCCGCCCTTCTTCCTACCATTGATATATTTATAAAAGCTCTTCTTATTATCCTTAACAGAAGTGGCCAATTTGAGCTCCAATTGGGCTTTTTCTTCCCTGATTTTTTTCCTACACAACTTAACAACATCTTTGAACATGACCTGGCTTACGTCCCCTTCTTTCCAATGGCGATACATCCTCTTTTTCTTACTTAGCTCCTTCAGAAGCTCCTTACTCATCCAGGCCGGCCATCTGCCCCTTCGACTCTTCTTATAACACATGGGGACAGCCCGCTCCTGCGCCTTCAAGATTTCATTCTTGAAGTGCATCCAGCCTTCCTGGACCCCCTTGCCACTAAGAACTATTTCCCAGGGTACTTTCCTGACCAGTTCCTTAAATAATCCAAAATCTGCCCACCGAAAGTCCAGCATCGATGTCCTGTTCCTGCCTTTTGTTGTTACATTGTTTACAGAAAACTTAATTATCTCATGATCACTACACCCCAGACAGCCTCCGACACCAACATCACCCACCAGCCCTTCTTTGTTTGTAAACAGCAGGTCAAGGAGAGCCTCACCCCTGGTAGGCTCACTCACCAGCTGCGACAGAAAGCAGTCCTCAATACACTCTGGATTGCCTCCTCTCGGCAATGTTAAGTTCCCAGCAGATATCCGGAAGATTAAAGTCTCCTAAAAGAACAAGGGCATCCGATCTAGAGGCAGCCTCCAGCTGTTTAAACAACAGAAGATCATCCTCCTCCTCCTGGTTGGACAGTCTATAACATACTCCAACCAGCAGGTCAGACTTGACTGCCCCTCTGACCCTTACCCATAGGCACTCAATCTGGTCATCACTGATCTCTACTTCGACAGCATCCAGGGTTTCCTTAGTATAGAGGGCTACCCCTCCACCCCTCCTCTCGCGCCTGTCTCTCCTGAAGATCCTGTAGCCTTCCATGGCAGCACTCCAGTTATGAGAGTCATTCCACCATGTTTCCGTGATAGCAACTATGTCATAGCTCTCCCGCTGAACCAGGACTTCCAGCTCCTCCTGTTTGTTCCCCATACTGCGTGCGTTTGTGTAGCGCTTCAGTTGAGTTACTGATGACACCCTTTGAGATGGCTCATCCTCCACAGCAACATCTCTGGTGAGCCTAGTAACACCCCCCTCCCCCTTCATACCTAGTTTAAAGCCCTCTCTACAAGCCCTGCTAGCTCCTGGGCTAGAATCCTCTTACCCTTTGGACTTAGACGTGACCCATCTGGGTCAAGCAGGCCAGGTGCCATAAAGGTTTCTCCATGATCATAGAACCCAAAATTCCTCTGCCGGCCTAAGCCATTTATTAAGAGCATGGATTCTCTTGTTCCTTTCAGTATACATCTCTGCCACCGGAGGAACCGAGCAGAACACCACCTGTGCTCCTGCCCTATCCATTGACCGACCCACCTCCTGGAATTCCTTTTTAACGACCCTTGACCCTCTTTTAGCTAGCTCACCACCGCCAGCCTGGACCACCAGAAGTGGGTAATAATCTGATGGTTTAATTAGGTCCGGGAGTCTCTTAGCGATCCCTATGAGTTGGATCCGTTCTACATATAGGTCCCTCCGTCCCTTTCAGAAGGGGGTCACCCACTACAACTACCCTCCTTTTCTTTTTCTTACTTGAAGTCCTGACCTGTCTGACAGGCAATGTGAAGTCTTTAACCTCCTCAGATGGATCTGTGATACTGTCCTAGGAAAAGGGGTAATGATTTTAAGCTGAAAGAAGGTACATTTAGATTAGATATTAGGAAGAAATTTTTTACTGTGAGAGTGGTGAGGCACTGGAACAGGTTCCCCAGAGAAGTCGTGAGTGCCCCTTCCCTGGGAGTGTTCAAGGCCAGGCTCGATGAAGGTTTTTTGATGCAGAACTTGTGCAGGATGCTCAGTGGGGATTGGTGGGAGTAACATGCAGTAAATGAAGAATTAGTGTCATCCAAAGAGCAAGTGAAGAGGTGTATTGCATTTAAAGGCTGCAGCTTGGTGCTCTCCAAACACATGGCAATTCCTTTCGGTCTGGAAGTAAATATAAAATCTCTACTGTAATCTAGTGGGTGGTTGTAGTGGCTAGGAGTAGCAAAGCAACCTAGCTGGACACAGTGCCAGTTCAAAGCTAGGAGAGCTAATACATTCCCCAGAAGGCAGTGATTTTGATGTCTAGCTGTAAACAACAAAAATATGTAGTATGCTGGCACTGCGGCATCACCTTCACAGCAGAGATGGTTTTGATGATGCAAGTAACTAAGTATAACTTTAGGTTTCTCCATGTGCCATGCTTCTCAGTGGTATATAATGTAAGGACCATCTTCCAATCAGGACTATCACAATGTCAGGCTCTTTAGCAGAGGCTTTTAGTTGGTACACCATTTTATTAATGTTTTTAGGCAGTTGCAATACGTGCTGTCCAGGCAGCTCCATACACTCAGCTTTCCAGGCTATGGGCTGTTCGAGGGCTGGATAAAACATTTGCCAGTCCTTTCTCTGCATGCTTACCTTCTGTCTCAAACTTGTAATGGCAAGTATAACTCCTCACCCTAAAGAATGAAAACTTCAAATCCTTAGACTTAATGTTTTTTATGTCTCTAATCAAGCATACACAAACTTAATACAAACAAACTCATTTCTTCCTGTCAGAAATGAACAAAACCAGTTCTTCAGCAATCCCAGCAATGTCATATGTTCTGATCTCTTAGCCTTTGAAGGAGTGTAATAAGCCCGTCACTTCTGGAATAGGGGGCAAAGGTGAAACAATATTTTACCAATGGTTAATGCACCTCACAAATCATTAAGTATGTTTGCTTTTAATTCTTGATGGCTGAAATAATCTCATCTTTGGAATGAAGATTTCATACCATCTTCTCCACAAACTTGTAGCTTTCAATAGATTAATACAGTTCACAGTTCCCTGCTTTCCATAGACGACTCCTGTAGAGTTTATCATGAAGTACTAATAGAACACATCAGCTCTGAATAATGATTTTTCTTATTGCTGGCTTTCCCACTGCTTGAAAGGCCAGAGGATCTCTTTCTCATGCTGGCTGCAAACATGATTTTGGGTACAGAGTTCCTGTGCAAGGCTTGTCAGTCCTCAGCCTTTGCCAGTGATGGCTGTATCGCATTTGCTGTTAAAGCTCTGAAGGGAGAGGTTTTGGTGCACGCTAAATGTATCCTGTTCTTCTTTTCCAGACCACACGAGCAGAGTTTGATTTACCAGAGTATTCTGTCCGCCGGCGGTACCAAGACTTCGACTGGTTGAGGAACAAGCTGGAAGAGTCTCAGCCAACACATCTCATTCCCGTAGGTAGTAAGCAAGAATCTGCTGTTAAGAACAGTTCTGTATCTGTTTTCCAAGGGTGATGCTTTGATGATAGGTCTCTTTAGATTTTACAGTACCTCATTCTCTTCTGGTGTTCAGATTTAAATATGATACTTCATTCTTTTTTAGTAGAGTGAGAGGAGCTTCCCATTCATGAACGATCATGAAGTGTAGACTTTTCTTGGGTTGTACAACTGAGAGGTGAATTTTGGCATCATCCTGTAGGGCAATATATATGGTGACTGCACTTATTGTGGCGTAAATGGAATACGCTTCATCTGTTTGCTAAACTGCTACATCTAGATTTCCAAGAATCTGAGGATTATGAAAAGCCATATAGGTATTTCATAGCTTAGACTCAGTCAGTTTTCAAGTCGGTCTTTTGAGCTGGGTTTAAAGAGTATTTTAAATCCTCTTTCTTGTAGCACTTAAAAGTGTAGAGTTATAGATCTTAGCCTCTGGCTTAGGAGCTTACATGCCTTCAAGAGGCAGAATTTTAGTTAATGAGACTAGTTAAACTACTGCACACCTTCTTGATGCTGAAGTTGGCAATCTGACCACATTATATGATGTGAAGCAGTTGAAAGTTATCTCTAGTAGTCTCTTTCTCATGCTGTTGAGTATTTGAAAACATAGGAAGTCTGAAATTACCATCAGCAGCTCTTTTAAACAAAGAAATGAAAAAAGGCCTGTGGGAGGTGAATTGATGGGAAGTACCAACACTGCTAGTATACCTTAGCTAGTGTATCTGGGATTGGAGTGAAGTTTTTCTGCTCTTCTCTCAGCAAGGACTAGACTATATGAGAAGTGTTCGGTTAGACTGTTCCAGGGTGGAGAGCTATTTAAGTCTTTAATTTCTCTGGGACTTATCTCTTACTGGAATAATAGCTCAATCTCTCAAAGATAAGAAATACTTCACAAAGCCATGTGACACCACTAACTGGCAACAAATATGTTTACTGTGGGGTAGGGAGAAGAGAAGAGAGTGAGCAAGCTTGCTAGGTTAAGTTGGAGACATGAGATTCATGTGTAGCTGCCCAGACCCTCATTTTTCTCCTCCAGTTTCTGAACATCTGGAACTTTTGAGGTGAAGCTTCTGCAGATTCTTGAGTGTACTAACAGACTTCCAGTCCTGCCTGAAGGCTGCAAGGCAATAAATAATAGTCTAGTAGCAGAAGGTGAGTCACAGCCAAGGAGTCAGGCTGCTTTGCTGTGATCTGGAATTCATTGCACACAGAAAGGCAAATTTGGCACAGGTGGCTCTAAAACCAGACATGAAACCAGCTGCAGAACAAGGCAATCTCTTAAGTACTTCCACAAAATTTGGAATTCTAAGGATGCGCTGCATCTTTTGTCTGTCTCTGCACACGTTAGCAGTTACAGAATTTCCTATTAATCTCCATGCAGTAGTAGGGCAGGGATATTGCTGAATCCTTTATGAATTTATTGCCTAGAATTAAATGGGGAGAAGAAGCTAAAGGCAATTTCAGGTGCACTGTGACTCAAGGGTATTCTGAAAAGATGTTTCAAGTCAATCTAAGAGCTTCTATACTTGTTACTGGACATACTGCAATCCCTGGAGGCCTTCTGCCTAACAAAATACTGAAAGAGTTGTCCTCCTAATCGTGATTTAGTGACTTTGCCTGATATGTTCCTGTAACAAATGATTTGTCTTCTCAAGTGCAGCAAATTGACCTACGCTTAAGAACCCAAACTAAATTGAATATGGATTCCTTTTTTTAAAATTTTTCTTATTTTGAAAACAGATTAGAATGCTCTCAGATCTGTATCTTGATTAGAAAGAACCCTAACATGGCGAAGGATCTTTTCTTTGGATGCTGAAGTTTAGATAATTTAAGCAATTTCTGACTGTGGTGAATTCTGCTCATGTGTCTCAGCAGGGAAAAGTAGACTATGAAGCTGTAAGATTATAAGATACATAAGTAACATACTATTAAAGCAGGGTATTGGTTGCGAGGCCTTTGTACTTTCGTCTTAGGATGGACCTCCAAAGGCCCAAAATGTAACTGCTGCTGCAGCAAAAAACGGGTTAAATGGCACAAGTCTCTGCAGCAGAGATGCACCTTTCTGTGGGTCTCAAATGCTCAAAATTGAATGATTATTCAGTGCCAGTTTGTGTGTTTGGTTGAACTAAAGCTTGCTAAACTATTCTTCCAGCTTGTCCTTTTACTCCTGCTTATGATGCTGAGGTAATGACTTCCAAGAGTCCTGTCTAAAGTTTACAAAGTGAGGGAAGAGTTCCTTCCTCCTTAAAGACTACTGCACTAAGCATTATTCTTCTGAAGAAGGCTTATTAGAGTGTGCCTTACACTGGTTTAACTAGAATGACTGATCTGAGTGCTAAGCAAATAAAAAGTCTTTAATTGTCAGAACTAAATGTAGTAGTCAAAATGTAGCTGTGTTGCCGTTAAGTCATGCTGGCTGGGGTTTTTTTTTTTAGAGGTGTAGTTTTCTTGTGCCTCCCACACCAAATAGGCTATGTTGGGAAAGGCCCATGCATACACAATTTCTGATCTTTGAATTACTTGTGTCACAGATTTCAGGTGACAGACTTTGCAGAAGAGAATCCTGATACCTAAATTGGGGGAAAATGACTGTTGTTGCTCACCTAAGAGTAAGCACATTACCTGGGCTCACAGTTTCACAAGAATAAAATGCAAAACACCATTTTAAACTTCTTGTTAATCTTACGAGTCCTTACTGTCTGGAGAGAACAAAAGCAGCTCTAGTGGCAGAGCTGAGACTAGCCATGCCAAATGTCTAAGAGTTATCCTCCATCTGAAGCAGTACTTTGAAGTCTGGAGTCTAATTGTACCAGGAGGGGCTGCAGAACTAGCAAGTCTGGAGGCAGACTTGAAGCCCAAGTATTAAGCTGAACTGTGGAGATCAACTGATGAAGTTGAAATAGGAGTAAGATGAAAGATTAGATGTGTTGGCAGAGCTTTGTCACTTACACAAACATGGTCAGGAATGGCAGCTGTGAGAGATAAGAGAAGTGTGCAAGTGCTTCAGGATGCCTTCAGCCTGGACTACTCAAACATTTGCTGTGACAAGTCTGTCTTTACTTAGTGTGCTGTTATTGCTAAGGCTATCAGCCCTCAACAGAAGGGCCCTGTCCAGGAGCTCTAAATTGTTCAGAGTCGGGGGTGAAGGAGTAAGTAGAATTGTTAAATCTTCTGAATTTCCTTGGATTGAGCAGCCTTCCTTCAGCATCAGGGACTGTGTGTGCACATTGCCTTAGTGAATAGTGTGCAGCTCCACTGGCATCTCCTGTAGAGCTGAAGCTTGAACATGAATGGCAGAAGAGAGGAGTATCCAAAGTTCTGCTACAAGTACTTAATTTGAGTACTGCTTTTAGCCTCACTGGTTTGGTATGTGGCTCAAGCCACTCAGAATTGCTAGCGTTAGGCCAGACCTGCAAAAGGGTAATTCAGAGTGGGGCTTGCATACCATCTGACACATGGTTCTCATTAGCAAACATAGCATTTCAATTCCTGTTAAGACCCGAGTTTGATTGCTTTGTATATTTCGAAATAGCAGAAGCAAGTTTTTGGTCATCTGAATTTTGTGCATCTTACTTGTCTCTGACAGCCTCTTCCTGAGAAATTCGTGGTGAAGGGTGTTGTTGATCGCTTTTCTGAAGAGTTTGTGGAGACAAGGAGGAAAGCGTTAGACAAATTCTTGAAGAGAATAACTGATCACCCAGTGCTTTCTTTTAATGAACACTTCAACGTGTTTCTTACAGCAAAGGTAAGCTGGTAACTTCCAAACACAGTCATTGACAGGGACAAAAGACACTTTTTCAGTCTCTTTTGAAACGAGGGTAAAAAGGCATTACTACATGTGCAGGTCAGAACATCCTCTAAAATACCAGAATTATTTAGGACTCAATGTTGTGTGTGACATGTCCCTGTGTATGACAGCTGTATTTGTTTGAAGGGTGGTCTGCAGATACACAAATTTAGTTCTTCAGACCTGCTTATTTTGTGTCCCTGTGTTTAAAACTTACTCTTCTGATGCAAGAAAAGTTCAGAATTTATAACTTTGTAAAACCTGCTTTGGATGAGGAGAGAGCTTGGGAGAGGAGGAGACATCTCTTACACAAATGTAGCTTGCAAATTTCTTGACTTTTTTTTCTTGTTTGTGCTTTCTATCTTTATTGTCCTTTCTATACTTATTGCCCTCGAAGGAAAGTGTAGAGTCTTCATTCTTCTTTATTCTTGGTCAACAATTTCATGCTTCTCTTCTGCATGACTCATCCTGCAACAATGCAATTTTCTTTGGCTGTATTTTGAGCTGTGTTTTAAATAAACCTAGGAAGTCCTATGGTCATACTTGGGTTTGACCTGATAAGTGAGGAGAGCTGTGACAGCACATCTTTGCAATGTCACTTTATGCTAACTCACTCAAATGTGACACTTAATTTGTACTCACTTCAGGCCCACGTTCTTCATGCTAGTAATGTGAGACTCAATCTCCATTTCCCTTTTGTTTCCCCTACGTGGTGAACTTTACCACTGAAACAAGTCAGAAATGCAAAACTTTTTTAGCGTCCTGGTAGCTAAATGTCCGATAGCTTTGTTCTGCTTTTCAGCTGTCAAAGCATGATACAACTTTCTTAGCTACTTAGTCATCTTCTCTCACTCCTATAAAATGAGTGGTAAGGGCTTTATCCTCAGCCTCAGGCAGGGCTTGCATTGAAAATATCAAGCATCCAGGGAGGCTGAGGGAGAAGGGCAAATCCTGTCTGTAGTGTTGGAATTTGCTGTACTTCAGCATTGAGGTGTCAGTTCAGTGTGCTAGGAAGAACTTAGTTACTGCAGGAAGTCATGAGACCATTTCCTGCTTGAAAAAGAGAAAACAATCCTACTTCAAGTTCCCTGTTTGGGCCAGAAACACATCTGAATGCTTGAGGGAATAAGTGAATAATTTTCAGTTAAAGCATCTTTTTCTGATGCTTGCTTGCACATAGTGTGTAGGACAGGAGGAAGGAAGGAGGCAAGGAACCACTGCATTTAAGTGCAAGCGTAATTCAATTACAGTCACTGCTAATATGTCAGGTTCTCTTAATCAGACCGTGTTTGACTTAATATGTAAGTGCTTGGAAGGAATACCTTTTACATGTTTTCAAGATTACTATTGTATTTTTATTGGTAATTGACCTGGACAGGACTACTTCATTTGAAGACATCTCTTCCTCAGTCTGCATAGGATAGTCTAGTTATAGCCGTTAAGCCTGTTTAGAGCTGTTGAATAGTGACCCCTTCTGGAAGGAGTAAAATCCAAAATGGATGGCATTGTTTCTGACTAAAACCATCTTTTTACGATGTGCTGTCAAGGTGACACCGTCTGAAGATTGTAGGTAAAAAAGCTTGTTATCATAGGTTGAGTGATTTATGCAAACATGTAAAGCATTGGCAAGGAAGTCTAAGCTTTCTGTACAGACAACATGGCTATGTGTGACCCAACCTGAGCTGCAGTGTCTCACAGAGCAGCAGTGCTAGTCTTTCCATGCTACACTCTTTCTGTGTTTTGTCTTCTCCTGCCTCCAGTCTGATCACATGACTGGTGTGAGGAGACTGCTGATCAAATAGGCCTGCAATATATAGCTCTGTACTAGGTCATTGGGGCCAGCTGGTGCATTTGCACAATACTGGTGTTATGGGCTATGACTTAAAATTATGTATGGATAAATGGCATGAACAGTATTGGTGGAAACAGACGTTTAATATTATTACATCCCTGGTGACAGTACAGGAACTTGGCAAGGTCCGCCCATATGCAAGGGTGGGCCTCTTAGTCTTACATTTAATATGTATTTCATACCTTTCTCCTGGGTAGCTTATCTCTGTTTAGAGGCAGTCTTGAAACTGTGTTCAGCTGTACAACTTGTACAAAGTGAGGTATTCTGCAACACTACATGCCACATGTAATCTCTTGCCTTCAGTATTTGATCTTGAGTGAAAGGTATCCTTCACTGTATTAATCTTCTAATGTGCAAGTGAAATGTTTAAACTGGTTTTTTTGACTTCTTAGGATCTTAATGCCTACAAAAAACAAGGGATGGCATTGCTGTCAAAGATGGGGGAGTCTGTAAAATATGTCACAGGGGGCTACAAGTTAAGAAGTCGGCCACTGGAGTTTGCAGCCATTGGAGAATATCTAGACACATTCTCTCTAAAGCTTGGTACCATTGACAGAATAGCACAACGGATTATCAAAGAACAGTTGGGTAAGGATACAACGTGCTCTATCATAATACTTCTGATTGCTGTGTCTTATTCTGGTTGATGGTGTGACCAACACAACTTACTTCAAGGATTCTGGCCTGCAATGACCTACATAGGGCATGATCTAGTGCCTCTTTGAAATTTAAAACTGGCCCAAAGCCTAACTTAGTATCTTAGTTCAACTATCTTAGGTCAACTCTCAAAATATTTTTTTTAAAGTTGCTCTTTTACTAACCTGCTTATTTTTTGGAAAGACTTTTGGGAGAGGGAGAAACTTGTAGATTCTACCTGTAGGAGTACAGAAGGAATTTCTAGCTGAAGGCAATCTTTACAGACCTTTCTTAGTAGACGCAAGTTTTACATACGTTTAAAAAAAAAATACTTTGGCTACTGCACAGATGCGAATGTCTTTGTATTAGAAGCTTGTAGGAATGGTCAGTTAAGCAGGAGGCAGCTTTGACCTGTCACTTATGCACACCGATAGATTTCTGTCTATTAAGGTGCTAATGCAACACAAGACTCCTGGGGGAGTAAATGTTTGCCAGATTTGGTGCATAGTTTCTTCTGTTGATGTGAGTGTTTGCAAATCCTTTTGCCTCACTTTCACTCTGTTTAATCTACTTTTCCATCTGCCTCTTGCAGAATACTTGGTGGAACTACGAGAATATGGACCTGTTTATTCAACCTGGGGAGCGCTGGAGGTTGAGCTATCAGAGCCATTGGAAGGGGTGTCTGCCTGTATTGGGAACTGCTGCACAGCTCTTGAAGAACTCAGTGAAGACATGACTGAAGACTTCCTGCCTGTGCTTAGGGAATATATACTGTACTCGGAGTCAATGAAGGTAAGGAGAGCCTTGTGGCAGAAGACACTGTCGTGTTTTCGTGGAATTATACACCAGTGAGTTCATTCTTTCTTGCAGTGAGAAGGGCTGGTGGTGGGAAAAGTGGGGACGTAGATAGTGCAAGAATTGAGTATGTTTTCATAATCAAACCAAAACCAGGTTTGTTTAGTAGCAAGGTAATGTGTGGGTAGCATTATCCATCTGCTCTGTTATTTGGTGAAGCTAAGGTCAGTAATCCTAGTGTGCCCCCAAAATATTGAAGAGTTTCTCCTTCATCAAAATGGCAGGTGGTACTCTAGGAGACATCCTGTGGCTGCATAGAATCTTCTGTTTGACTTGTTAGAAAGTCAGTTGTGGTTCAGCTCTTCACTGCTGGGTCAATGTCTGGCCCTGCAGAAGATGTAGCATTAGCAGCTTCTGTCACTTGTACGTAGCAGGGTTGAGTGACTCCTTTTAGAACTGTATGTCCAAATGACTGACACTGCTTCCTCGCTCATCTCCATATCCTAGACAGGATGTGTCTGTTGTAAAGTTCTGTTAAGTAATTACTTAAAGTCATTGTTTTGTGGCTCATGATCTCTAGGATCTTGACATCTTAATGCTTATGCAGAACTAATCATAGCAACGTGGTATCATAGAATGGTTTGTATTGGAAGGGACCTTAAATATCACCCAGTCCCAACCCCCTTGCTATGGGTGGGGACACCTGCCATGAGATCAGGTTGCTCAAAGCCCCATTAAACCTTTCTTTGAACATATCCAGGTATGGGGTATCTGTGAGTTCTTTAGGCAACCTGTGCCAGTGTCTCACCTCCCTCACAGTAAAAAACTTCTTCCTAATCTAAATCTCCCCTCTTTCAGCTTAAAACTGTTATCCCTCATTCTATCTCTGTAGTTCCTGTTAAAGAACCCTTCCCCAGCTTTCCTGTAGCCCCCTTTAAGTACTGGAAGGCTGCTATAAAGTCTCCCCAGAGCCTTCTCTTTTTGAGGTGGAATAAGCCCAACTCTCTCAGCCTGTCCTTGTGTGGGAGGTGCTCTAGCCCTCTTGTCTTCATGTCCCTACTCTGCCCTCATTCTAACTGATCCATGTCCTTCCTGCGCTGAGGGCTCCAGACCTAAACCTAGTACTCCAGAGAAGGCCTTGCGAGAGTGGAGTAGAGGGCAGAATCATGTCCCTTTACCTGCTGGTCACACTTCTTTCACTGCACCCCAGGATACAGTTGGCTTTCTGGGCTGTGACCACAAATTGCCAGCTCGTGTTGAACTTCTCATCCTCCCAACACCCCCAAGTCCTTCAGGGCTACTCTCAATCCATCCCCCTTCCAGCCTGTATTTGTTCTTGGGATTGCCCTATCCTAGGTATAGAACCTTGAACTTGGCCTTGTTGAACTTCATGAGGTTAGCATAGGCCCATTTCTCAAGTTAATACCCTCTGCATGACATCCCTTCCCTCCAGCATGTTGGCCGTGCTTGGTGTCATCAGCAGACTTGGTGGGGGTGCCCTCAATTTTATTGTTTATGTCTACGACAAAGATGTTAAACAAAACTGGTCCCAATACTGACCCCTAAGGAACACCACTTATCCCTAATCTCTTCTTGGACATTGAACCATTGACAACAACTCTGAGTGCGATCATCCAGCCAATTCCTCATCCACAGAGTGGTCCCTTCATCAAATCCATGTCTTTCCATTTTAGAGACAAGAATGTTGTGCGGAACAGTGTTGAATGCTTTGCACAAGTCCAGGTAGATTACGTCGGTTGCTGTTCTCTTATACACCTATGCTGTAACCCCATTGCAGAAGGCCACCAAATTTGTCAGGCATGGTTTACTCTTAGGGAAGTCATGCTGACTGTCACAGATCACCTCCTTATTTTCCATGTGCCTCAGCAGAGTTTCCAGGAGAATCTGTTCCATGATCTTGTGAGGCACGGAGACTGACCGGTCTGTAGTTCCCCAGGTCATTTTTTTCCGTGTTTAAAAAAGGAGTAATAATAAATTTGCTAAAAGCTACTTCAGTGCAGTTTTTATTCTTGAAATTAGGGAGCATTGGTAATCAATCCCGTTGCGTAGGGAACACAATTACTGAGTTAACTGCGCTGAAAACTGAAACCAAGTACTCCAATTCAGCTGTTAGAGCTTTTTACCACATACCCATGGTACGGTATGTATTAGCAGTCCCTCTATAGAATACTAACATACAATGCTTACTGTAGCACTCCTTTAGAGATCCAAAACCTATGCTCTGAATAGTAGTCCTTTTCCAAATTAATCTTAAGTCATTCTATATTTCTCAAAATGAGAGCTGAAGCACATGCTTGCACATTTCTTTGCCCAGCTTCAGATGGCTAGTTGTGTGGTTCCTGTCTTGCCTAGCTGAAGAATTCTTGCAGAAGTATACTATTTGCTTTTGTAGTTGGTGTATTTACCCCAGCATAAATGAGGTGCTGTTTCTTTACAGAGCTATTAACACCCAGCCTTGACCCAGGGTGTTAAGATTTTTCCTTGTTCTCTAGCAAATGAGGTGTGTGTACTTAAAAATAAACGGAGTATGAGGCTAGTGGTTAAAGCTTTTTGCCCAAAATATCTGGCTTTTGATACTACAAATGCCACAGTCTGCTGGAGGCAGCATCTGAAGTGGCAAGCTGAATTGTGAGAAGTGCTTTTCACAAATATAGCAGGGGAAATTTTTTTTAAGGGAAAAAGCAAGGGTTTAGTCAGCTGACAAGGTACTTCAGGCAGTTAAACACCATTTACCTCAGGGAGAGCGGCATTAAAGACTTGCAGCTAGACTACTTGTTGGTTTGGAGATAGTCCCATTTCTACGAGGACTCTTGTCAGATGATGGAAAAGACGCTAAGTGCAGTCTCCAAGCCAACAGGTAAGGTAAATCTTTATTAGGAATTCAGTGCAAGCTTGATAGCTGGTACCCGAAGTATAGATAAGGGGACTTGATTTGTAGAGCAATCTCTAGCTAGGTTAATGTCCCTCAGAGTAAGAGCTGCCAGGTTATCTTTGCTGTTTGAAAGTAATGTTCACCTTGGTGTCTTCAGGAGCACTGTTGTACCCAAGGAGGGCAGCCTCAGGGAACTACAAAGTTCTGGTTGAAACAAATATTGGCTGATTCCAGGGAAACCCCATATCTGGGTTCGTTTGAAAGATTTGCAGAAGTGAGGAGAGACTGGAATTGTGTGCTTGAGTTAACATTTGTGCTGTTAGTGTCTAGGAGAGACCTTTTCTAAAACGCAAGCCATGGAGGAGATGGCTGGGTGACGTCTTGATCCTGGTGTAGTGAGGCCCTTGTTAGCAAATGTGTGGTACTGCATTTTTTGTAATATGTTGATGTTCTCCAGGGAGGCAAGTGCAAAGGACAAACTCTGCTTTACATATTTCAGTGCTGATATTAAAATGTTATATGAACTTTGTATGCTCAACATGGCTGTACAGGCTTATCTGATATCCCCAGCTGTATACTTGGACATTACTTTTTGTGTATATTTAAAGCATGGACCACATGAATAGCTAATTCTCTCTAAAGGCACATAGTAAATAAGGATCCTTTTGTGAGGTCTAGTTGTAGTAGGAAGCTATGTGGTGTGCAGATGGCATAGGATTGCAGTTTGAGAAAGGCTGATGGTAAACTCCTGAAGTTCCTACAGAAATACAGGCCAAGGTGAAATGTTTCAACTAAATAAAAAAGGTAGGAGGAACTGCCTCACTGAGAGCAAGCTAAGGCTTGCTTGCATAGGGACCAGCAGCTTGGTTCTGTCTCCAGATAACTAAAATGTGGTATATAAATTTCTTCTGTTTAGTGTTGATTTCTTCCAACTTGTTTTAATTTTTTTGATTTAATTTTTTTTTTGTCTCTAAGTGAGACCTTAACTAACAGAAGTGTTGCATGGATTGTGGTAAGTCTGGGGATACTTGGTGCAGACCTTCTTGGAGGAACTGCTGAACCGATAACTATTGATCTACAACTAAGAAGAGATTGCCTGGAGGTGCCAGAGGAAATACCTCCTTTCACATATGGGACAAGTGAAAGGGAAGGCAGTATTTTTCTCTTCTCTTAGAGGTCCATTTATGGATATTTAAAGCTGTATTCAGAAGCGTATTGTTAGTTGTCCACAGTGGATGACTTGGGCACTTAAGTAGAATTAAGATATCTGCCCTTTGAGTCTAGTCTGCCAATGCTTGTTAATTGTTGGCTACTCCTGGTACAGATCCAGCTTACTGAACTGATTCCAGGCTCCTAAAGGCTAAGTGCAATTGCTGGAAGTGGTGTTTTTTCTGAGAAGAAATTGCAGTTGACTCAAGTTCAAGACACAATACAAAGTAGAAATACCTGTTAAATCTCTCAGGCTTTTGTTGCACTGGTAACCTGAATCAATTAAAGGCTCTTCCACATAGTTGCTTAGATGACAAAAGGAATGGGAATGTTGTGGTTTTTCAAGAAAATATGACCATTGGCATGCTTGTTTGCATTTCTTTGGGGAGGAAAAGGAGAACTAAGCTGTTGAAGGTGAATTTTTCAGCGCCCCCTCTTTTTGCTGAAATCAGTAGAAATTTTGTGGATCGGGTGCCATTCCCATTTGTCATGGACTGAGATTTGCAAGGCCTATCACAGTGTCTCCTGTCTGCTCTAGAGCAACTACACTGGTGACCTTCCCTTGTCTGATGAGGGAGGAGTAGGAAGATGGTCGTTAGCAGATAAATGGTTTGTACATCTTTGATTAAGGAACAGGCTTTGGCTAGTCAGGCTCTTATAGCTCTGAGAACTACTCTTTTAAACAGGTATTTCTGTAGGCAGCAGTGTACATGACTAGTCCTGGTTTACTAGCCTTCTCTGAAACTGTTAAAATTACTAGTTCCCTCCTGTTGTCCTAATGGGATAATTCTTTCTGAGTGGTGGGAGGGAAGGCTCGAAGCATGAGCTGGCCAAGTGGGCTGTGAGAGAAGTTCAAATTTACAGGTGCTTCAAACTTACGTTGAGGCCTCATCTGGCCTCAATGCTAGATTTCCCTCTGAGTGTTTTTAACAACTTTGCATCAACTGTGTTATAAAACAATACTAGTTGTTTCTTTGTGAAGACTGAAGTAGTCAGTTGCCCAATCTTGTGACAAAGAGCTGCTAATTTTCAGTTGTATATTCTTAAAGACTAATTTTTTTGTTTGCTTTTAAATTATAAGACTGTAATAGATCTTTAGCGGGGATCTTGGCTTGTAGATGGTAGTACAAAGGCAGGTGTAGCATCTTTTGCTCTCTGAGAATGCTGTCTACAGAATACTTCCTGCTTGTGAAACTCACCCACGTAGTTCACTGTTTTTCATGTAGATTGTACTCTTTATA
Source organism: Dromococcyx pavoninus (assembly GCA_033558185.1). Lineage (NCBI taxonomy): Eukaryota > Metazoa > Chordata > Aves > Cuculiformes > Neomorphidae > Dromococcyx > Dromococcyx pavoninus. The sequence goes on along the minus strand of JAUMJL010000433.1, from coordinate 1,516,590 downwards.
ATTTTAATATTTTTAATTAAGCCAACAAGCAGACCTCCCAAATTGATCTAAAAGAAAAGCTTACTCTTCTAACAGGAGAATGCAACAGCTTGCTATAACAGACTTTCAGGAGCCTTTGCAAGTGAAAAGGGAGAGTTAATAGCTTCTGTGGTGCTCTATCTTTTATGGCCAAGCTGTTGTCTGCCTGCTGCTTAAGGTTATCAAAAGCTTTGCACCAGTCCTTGATAACTTTGATGCTTTTATTTAGATGTCCTTTTCATGCTAATAGTAGATCAACTGATGAACTGAATATCCTTAGTCAGAGTTATATTCATGGTTACATGACAACTTCTATCGTGCATGCCTCCAGCTTGTCCAAAAATTGAATTTTATCAAACTCTGCCAGCTGCTGGAGAGCAAAGGGGGTTTTTTTTGTTTTTAAAAGCTGCTCCCTAAATAGGGTGGAATAGGACAAAGTAGGTCTGTAAGTCTGACTTTGGACTGAATTAGCACTTGAGATGTGTTGCTTTTGCAGTGTCTTGCAGGCTGGGGGGGAAAGAAATAAGAGGATTCCTTTCACAGCTTTCTTTTTCTCTTGCCCATAGAATGTGTTGAAGAAGAGAGACCAAGTTCAAGCGGAGTATGAAGCAAAACTAGAAGCAGTAGCCTTGAAAAAAGAAGACCGTCCAAAGGTTAGCACTTAAAACTACTTTATAAAACCAGCTTGCATTTACCTTACTTTCTGAGAAGAATGGGGAAACAGAACTTGCTCTATCTGGGTCTGGCAGCTTCTTTGCAGTACAAGCAAATTCTGGCAGAATAGAAGCTTGTTAATGGCAAGCTGGTGTGAATTAAAGCCTGTAAATGAACGTGTATAACCTGTCTAGCAACTTCTGTGCTACTGATCTCACACCATTCAGAGCAGGATGGTTCAGATCTGTGTAGCACTTGAACAACAGCCAACAGTCAGCTGGAGATAGGGACTAAAGCAGTGGTAGAACAGTCCCTGGTGATACAGCAGTATGTCAGCTAGCTGAGTTGAAGTCCTAGCCCTGGCACTGCTGAACTGTATTGACTGTGGAAGACTCCCATGTTTTGCCCATTTTGCTGGGGTGCTCTTCCTGTGGGATGCTGGACTAGTAGGTGTCCTGGGTGACAAGTTTTGGCTGGGCTTAGTGCAGAGCAAAGCTGTAAACTAGTGTGCGTATGCTGCCACCTGCTTTCTGCATGAAGCAGTGTGCAAGCGCCCGATCTTTAAATCACTGCAACTTCAACCAAACAGATTTTGTTCCCTTCCTCTACTTGGGTTTTTTTTTTTGGTTCCACGACATATTTCTGTTAACTAATGGGTGACTTCCCAGTATTAGGACTACTGTACAATAATCTTACAAGGGATTCACACAATGTCTTTAAGAAGCTGAAGAGGACAGACTGTAGAAATGCAAACTTGTATCTTTCTGGTCTTGTGTCTGTCACACTCTACAAATAGTGATTTTAGGTATCTTGTGGTGCTCTTGTCTTTTGCCTGTCCCACTGATGGCTGGTGTGCTGTGCATTCTTAGTTCCTCAGTGTAGCTTTGTAATAAGCAGTATTCTAACAAGTTGTATGTAGGATAGAGGGAACTAAAACCAGCATATCCAGCAAGCCAGTTGAGGTTTTGAGGCATTTGACTCTACCCGGATTTTGATGCAATGGGATTGCTGAACTTTGCTTATCTTTCACCTACTAAAAGGCTTTTGCATCTTGCCTCTCAGCAGGATTATTGCGTAAAATACAGCATTTAAATAACTGTCCGAGAATGTTTTTGAATATTTGCATCTCCTCTCTGGAGTGTAGGCATATCTTTTGTCAGCTCCTTGTACTTTTTTTTGTAACATAAGTATTTTGTGTTGTTTAAAAGAGGAAGTTGAACAAACTAATAGAACTCCTTATGTGTTCATATAATACTAGCTTGCAGTGTTCAGATACTTTCCACCTGGAGGGAATGCTATCGTCTGTAAGGCTGGTAACTCAAAGCATGGCTAGCAGTGCCTCTTACATTCAGTCAGGTGTTCTGGCTGTGACTTGGCTCGAAACTGAAAGCAGACAGAGGTTCATGAGCTGGGTTATGTAGTGAATGGCATTTGTGATCCTTTTGGTATATTTAGCTTATTGAGCAGAAAATATGTTAGGAAAAAAATCCTAACTTTGAGGGATAGGAGGCTTATTTTTGTCTCCTGAAATGAGAACCTATCATTACTTGTTAATCTTTTCTACTGGAGGGCATTCTAGGACTTCACAAAGCTCTGATGGTGTCATTATGTCATTCTCACATTGAGATGATCAGCTTAGAACTCATCCAGAAGGCTTGCAGAGCTACTGTAAATGTCTGTCAGCAAATACTGCTCAGAATGCCAAAGTTTACACCAAAAGCATAGTGTGTGTGGTGTGTTTTAATTGATGTAGCAGTATTAGTGGGAAGATTGCATCCTTTCTGTTTCTAACAAGTAAGGTGATGAAGTACTTCTTATCCACTTCTGACCTGCGCTGGAGCAGTAATCCAACTGACGTGACGTGCAGGCGTTGTTTCATTCTGGTGAGGTGGAGTCCTCTGACCTAATTTATTCTGTCTGTCTCAAGGCTTTGCAGCATGGTAATCTCTGGGAACAGTAAATATGACAGTGCAGAACTGGAAGGACAAAGTGACCATATGCATTTATAGGAAAAAATTACTTTTAACAGTGTATATTTCCAGAGAACTAGGAAGGGGGAAGTGTCGTATACTGAGATTAGTTGCCTAATAAATGTGGGATTTGTTGTTCTTGAGAACAATTTGTTACTTAGAAATGAGACTGCAGAGGAGTCTTTAAAAAGTGGACATACTTATGCTGCAGGTAATGCCATCTTACTTGACCATGCTCAATTCTACACGTGAGGTGTACTTAGACTCTGATCTGTTCCAAGAACTATGTGAAGAGGAATAGGTATAGGTGCAGAACCTCATATCATGCAATGAGATAACTGGAGTCCTGAATATATTATTCTGTGCTCAATTTTTGCTTGCATATACATCTCTTCTCAGTTTAATTTGACTCACTACAACAGTGATGGGCCCCTTCTAGGGTGTATTGGAGTTTAAGCCAGTTGTCACTTGGTTTTGGCGTTGGGTTTTTTTGAGTTTTTCAGGTAGTTGAGAGCAGCCCTCAGTAAGAAAATAGTAACTTCCCCCAAAGTCCAGTCATCTTTCATCTCAGTTCCTAGTTGCTGGCTACTATATAACACCTCTACTGGTGAAAGCAGATAAAACCAACAGCATCGATGTTTCAATTTATGTCCGTTTTGATGTTAGAATTGTAACCGCTCTTTCATTAACCTTACACTAGATATAAAGTGTTTAATATCTGTTAAATTAACTTCAAGTTTTGTTTCAGCTACTGAGTTACAACTTCTGGGAAGTTACAGTTTTGGAAGGAAAGGTATTTACAGTCCTGAACAGGACCACTGCACATGCAAACACTGCTTTGATTATGCCTGTGGAGTCTTAGCTGGAGTTCACGGTTCCTTAATTAGTGTATACATGACCATTGTGTTGTCCCCATAGCTCTAAATTCATACGGCATTCTCAGCATGACCTGCAGGATAACTGGCTGTGAGAAAGAAAGAATAGATTTTTTTTGTAGCTTCTTTGTGGTTTCAGATCCTGGCAGAAGAAGCGGTAGGTTAGTGAGTGCTTAGAAACTAACTTAATTGGATTGGGAAATCATATGTAGTTTTTATTTCCAGACTTTGTGACTTTTTCCCTTCATAGCCTAGCTTTTGCTGTTAAGATAGCAGAGTACTTATAAATATGATGCAAGGCATAATTGCCTTGAGGGGAGCGTCTTCTAAACCTTCCAGCCACTGGCTTGGTAGTTCTTTGAAGCATACAAGAGAATGTCTGGAGTTATAGCAGAGTGAATTCTGTAGCCAGAAGTATAGTATTCCGAGAGGGTGGGGGAAGTGTGTAGCCACTGAACCCCCAGGCTGCCTGTAGTGTAAATCCAGTTGTGTGAATAAAGGGGTACTCAAATCCCATGAGTATGAAGATCACACTTTCTGTGTCCTGAACAGCTTTATTGAAGAAAAAATGTAGGACCTTTAACAATTGACCGTAAGTCGCATCTTGGGAGAAGAACTAGGGTTGATATGCTTCTGTGTACCTTGCCAGACTGCAAGGTAGTGGCACACCTCTAACTTCCTATGTTGTTACCCATGAAAAGCTTCTTACGTGGTCTTTTCATCCTCTTCCTTCATACCCCTCAAAGAAAAAGGCAGTTTTCTGAAAGTATCAAGTATGGGGGAGCTGTTACAAACCTCTACAAGTGTTCTTCATTCTGCATTTTGCCTTTGTGCAAGTCACAGCTTCCAGAAGTTTATTTCTCACATTGATGCTAGAGCTCAGGGGTTTCCTCTTTTGAGGTTTTTAGACTTCTAGACTGCATCTTCTTACAGGCTTCCCATCCATGTGGACCATGCAGCACAAGGAGAGGGGGGGAGAAAGCCGTTCATGGCTTTCCTACTGAAGAAGCATTTGTAAATTATTCTGTAGTTGCCCAGTGGTATACACGATCTTTGACCCGAAGTGCATCTACCTTGGGCTGGTCATAATCCACTTAATTATCTACCTAGGCTTGCAGTCAGCTGTCCTTCAAGATTTCTCCTGTTGCTTTTGTGTGATTATATGTCCGGTGTTGAGCCTAAAGGCCCATGTGTCAGTCCACAGCGATGATCATCAGTGTTTTGCACTTACATTGTTTACAGGCAGCCTCTAAAATTAAAAGTGGAAGCTGGGAACTACAGGCCTAGGAATGTTATTCTACACCATAGGTGGTCACTGCTGTTTGTGTACTACGGTTAAGAGAGAACACTGAGGTCTCTTGTCAAACTCGAAACAAACTGAAGTGTTTCATACATGCTAGTGGAAATGAGGAAATGTGTAGTGCAAATGTAAATGAGAAGGAGGAGGGAAAGCTTGCTCTGGAGATATAGACAAGCTGCTCAGTTTGAGAACTGGGAATTGCGCCTAGGCACCCAGCTCTTACACCAAATGGTTTTCCTCCACATGTGCCTCTAGCAAGCTCTTCATTAGACTGCCTACATATCCGGAGTGGAGATGGACAAGCACAACTGCCCACCACCTCACACAGCAGAGAAAAATTAAACAATCCCCTCTCTTCACTAATACAGAATTAGGGCTTCTCTGCCTGCAACTGTAACTGTTTATTCAGGATAACTACTGAACTGTTAACTTATATGTTTCTCTATAGCTTTGCTCAGTGAGATTTGAGCTAATTCAGCAGTCTGGCACTCAGTGACAGTTTCTTCATTTCTTTTGCTACAGGTACCCACAGATGTTGAGAAATGTCAAGACCGGGTAGAGTGTTTCAATGCTGACCTGAAAGCAGATATGGAGAGATGGCAGAACAACAAAAGACAAGACTTTAGGCAGCTACTCATGGGAATGGCAGATAAAAACATCCAGTACTATGAGAAGGTATGTGGCACTGCTGGAGCATTGACAGGGACAGGAGCAGTTCATTTTCCTCTGAGGTGGTGGTGGTTCTTCAAGAAATCTTCACATGGTCTTGAAGAAAATAATTTTGGATGTCTAAATCAGTTCTCTAGAGCTGTGGATGCTGCTCGTTGTCAGCAGCTTGGTGCAAGCTGTTAAGTTTCTGGTTGTGCCCAAGACTAGCAGCCTTTTGCAAGGCTGTAACAGCATTTCATCCTGGGTGTTTGTCTGTCTTGCATTCTTGAGTTGGAAAAATTACTAAGCAGTAGTAGTGTCATGAAAAAGACTGAAACTGCATGTTCTAGTAATACTACCAGACTTGAAAATCTGTATTCTGCTTTTTATAACCAGCTGCATGGGTTAATGTACATCCGTGGATCGGTATGTGCATTATATCTGGTATGCATAGATTATTGTAATCTCTGTTCCCTTGTGCATAATTTTCTCTTGTATATTAGTTCTGGAAATATCTACTCAGGTGCCTCTGCTTTTTTTTTTTTTTTCAGTTTGTGCATGCGTAACTGAGTTTCAGTGTCAAGCTCTTTTTTTTCTTAAGTGGAAGGGCTTTGACACTTAACTGCATATGCTGCCAATCTAATTTTCCTTCATGCTAGACCAGTGCTGCCCAGTGCAGTGATTGGTGTATTAACCACAGCTAGGCTTGTGTATGGTGACATTGTCTCCTTTCCTGTTGCTTTTTTCCCCACACTTGCTTTATGAGCTTCTTCCTTTGCTGGGTTACCTCTCCATGTAGTATTAGTATGCACTTCCTTGGCCCCTTCTGATGTCTGTCTTGTCAGTAATTCATAACTAGTCACACAGAACTTTTCACCCTGGTCTCTTCTCTTCTGAGATTGTGGTGAAGGAGGCTATTAAAGACTCCACTGAACATCCAGCAGTGCCTCTGCAATTGACAGTGCAATCTGTACGTTCTAATTTTGCTCTTAGCTGCAGCAAGGCTTTTTGGTAGGAAAGCATCTAATTGCTTCAGGATATGCATCTACAAATATGCTATTCACCTGTAGTATGATCTGCAAGGTTGGAAGGAAGAAGGTTTGACAACTGTGATCTGTGTATATAAAAGCTGGTGATTATTTTTCCCATTCCCAGTTTAATATGTATTTGGTAGTCTATATTTGTCCATTTTAACTTCTGGGCTGTATGTGTTTGAAAGACAGTAATGATATACAACACAAGGCCAGGAGTAGATGTATGTATCTGGGAAAATGACTTCAAAGCCTCAAATGACTTCTTGATAACCCAGAAGCTATTCTCCACTTTTATTTTACTATACCAGGCAGTGGTATATGTATGTCATTCAGTGGAGTCAAGTCCCAGGTGTCTACTGGAGTACACTTATCCCTGAACTACCTTTCCTAAACACATGCGTTTTTCAGATAAGTTTGCTGGAGTAGTCTATGATAGCTGCCATTATGTCCAAATCATCCCCCTCTCACAGTTGCATGACAAAGATGTGAATTTCTACCAGAAACAGTTTGCCTGCCTAGCTGAAAGCTGTGGTGTTCTTCATCTTAGAAGAATCTAGTTTGATATTTGGATATCCTGAGTATTCTGATGATTTTTAGTAGCTTAGGCCAGATGATGACTTTAGAAAGTCTTAATTTTTCTTTGTTTGCAGACTGCAGCTGTTTCTTCTAAACACTTTCTTGCTGTTTGAGATTGTTTTTTTTTTCCCCTCCTTCTGAAATAGTCTATAAAGACCTGGCTAGCCTTTCTTGAACTTGCATTCTGTTGATCTGGAAGGGTTGTTTAAAAGGTACAAGAACTGATGTGCAATCTATTTTTTAAATATTTATTTCTTTCTTCAGTGCCTTACGGCGTGGGAGTCAATTATACCACTACTGCAAGACAAGCCAGAAACCAAATAAGAAGTACCTTCATGGACAGTCTAGCACTTTGGTGCTCAGTACCACTAGACATACTGGAAATGTATGAAGGACTCATTTTGTCAAGTTAACTGAAATACCAGCTGTGTTTAGGCTGGATCAGACTCTCAAACTATCTGATTTTTTTTCCTCACTTTCTGTGTTTAAACTGGGGTATGTTTCATCTTTTGAGTTATCTTGAATGGTTCCTTCTTTATCTTATGGAGTGATTGGGGGTTCACAGTGAAAGTGCACGGGGATCTTGATAAAACTTACCTCTCTAATCTAGAAGGAACTGATGAGTGAGACACTAAAAAGATGAAAATAAAACTCTACTGCAAGGTGCCAAATGACATCTTTAATACCGTTCTGTTTTGTTTGCTGAAAAAAAAATTATTCCTTTAACAGTACGCCCTAACCAATCCTTATCCCTTTTTTTTTAGATGGACAGGGAAAGGCTGGAAACAAATATTTTCTGGTTTGCTACAACCCATATGCTCCCTCTGTGTAAAATGGTTTCAAGAGACTTTTCTGTGTGGGAGTTGGGTTGATTCTAGACAGAACATAGCAACACTACCTGCAGATAGCCTGTGATGCAAGCATGAACTGTGGTTTTTGTGAGTGTGGCATGCTGTTGGTTCATACTGAGTATCTTTGTTTACCTTGGTGATTATGAAGTAATGTCGGTTGGCTAAAGTGTATTTGTGACTGACTTAGGGATCAAAATCAGCCTAGCTGCACTAGTGAGTTGAAGGCTTATGGGAATGGTGGAAGCAAGTATGAATTGTGTATTTTTTCTGAAGCTAGCTCTGGAAGTTTTATGGTAAAATTCTCTTGGTCCGTAATTTAAGTGTGTTTTTTCTGAACTAGAGCCCCTTTGGGCTTAGTCACTTAAGGTGCCTGCTGTAGTAAAGGTAGAGCTTTTTCTCCCCAAGTTTTTTTTTTTTTCAGCAGCCAAAAGCAGAAAAACGTCAAATGCTTGCTTTCATCAAGCATCTTTGTGTTTGAAGCTTGCCTTAAACAGGCTGGTAGGGGTAGGTGGATACCCTATTAGGTACACAGTGTTCATAGCTGTCTCTATTGAATCATGTGGCAAGACTTTTAAAACTACTTTTGGTACAGCTCTATTTTCATAATAGTTTTTATTGGCCTTTAGAAATGTAACTGCTTCTACAAATCCCATTTTTTCCCTCTTTCTCTTGCAGTCCAACCTCAAGTAAATGCCTGCCAGGTGTTAATGGCCTTAGGAATTCTGCTGTGATTCCCAGGGTCCCAGCATCTTGGTTTAAAAGCATGCAGATAAATCCTTCTTAACCATCACAAGCGATGGGAATTAGGGCTAATGTTGGTGTAGTAGTGGGATTTGGGGGAATAAATAACTGAGCACTTACTACTAGCCTTGAGTGATTACTTGATCTCCAGCAGCATTGTGAAGAATTTGAGTCTTAAGAGTATGTGGAACTTCTGTGTTCTCCTGTGACAGCCTACCAGGGGCCAGTATGGTTTGGACTTTTATACCTTCATAAACAGCAAGTATACCTGAAGCCTCCCTGCTCAGCTTGGTGGCTTTATAGCAGCTGTCAAGATGAGTTATGGCAGCAATATGGTAACTGTCAGCCTAATGAGATGATGGTCTCTTGAGTGCAAAAGCCAAGTTTAAGACTTTTTAAGAGGTCTTCCTTTTTGACTCAGCCTCTATTGACAACTTTGTGGTACTAAAACTACGCTTTTTGGTTTAATCTCCTAGTTTGTCAATATACACTTGGTGTAAATGAGAATTCTGCTTTGAGTTGCTGCTAGTTCCAGAAGGACAAATTACTTCTGTTGTGCAAATGAAGTGCTTAAGAGGGATCAACATGAAACAGTAACCCAGTGTTTTCCTCAGTCTTTCCCTTCTAAAATAAGCACTCTTTAACAGTCTGACTGATATGGTTACAGTCTTCCCATTTCCCACAGAGATCAACATGCTGTTTTGAACTGATTTCTGTGTGGTAAATGGAGTTTTGTAGTTGACTCTGCCGCATCACTGAGAGTGAAGCAAAACTGAATCCGAACTAATATTTAGATGTTCTTCCCTTTGTCTTATAAAAAACCCCACAATAATACAACAAACAGCCTGCAAGATTCATAGAAAGAATGGTGTGGTTTTCCATACAGGTGAGTAGGTTTTGTCTGATACCACACCACTGAAGCCCTGTTCCCTCTTAGTTTCATGTGAAATCGAAGTGGGTGTTAATTCTGGGGAATTTAGCAGTTGACATCACAGCTGCTTTTGAGAAGCATAATAGACATTGGAGAGTACCAAGTGAAGTTCAAATCAATATAGAGATTGAGTCTGAAACTGTTGAAGATAAGCTTAAAATTTCTTTAATCTGCCACTGATTCTATGTCAAGATTTTTAAAAAGTTCTCAACCAAAGCATGTTTCAATATCAGATAAATCCCTTTCTGGCTAAACTGTTGAAAGGCAGACGTGCTTTGTATTTCCATCTTGGAGTGTGTGACTCTGTGGCACTTGCAGGTTGATTTGGAGGAGATGTTAGGACATGTACCTCAGGCTCTGGCCACTAATAGGATTTATTACATTATCTGGAACAACAAAACCACTTAAAACTCCTGTAAGGAAAGTAAAACAACGTTCAGAAGAGGAGTCCTCTGCAAGAGTTGCTGCAGTGTTAAGAAAGGGGTATAGTGGGTGTGTGTCTCTGCTCCTGTGGGGTATGGAAGAGTCTGTATAAAGAGCTGTTGTAAGTAACTGTGAGGTGTGGGGAGGACCCAGACTATGAGGTTTAAGGCAGCAATGCTGAACAGAAGAACCACAAAACAGCAGGAAACTCCTGTAAGATGTAAAAAGCATGCTTACTTAACTGCTGTTAATGGAAGCTTGAGATCTGAACTGTTAGTGAAACTGATATGTTATCCTGTAATCCTTAGAGGATAGGTGTCTCTCCTTTGGATGGCCCAAACCATAAGTATGCAAATTGTTGGTAAAGGGAAGCAGGAGTAGTGCAGGAACTTCATCTTTGAGTAACTCCTTGAGTGTTCAGTCACTTGATATCACTCTCTGCACATGCACTAAAGTGACAGCAGGAGTAGTTGCACCCCTTCTGTAAGCCTATGTAACATGGATCCTTCAACGGTCTACTTAAGGTTGTCCAGTTTTCCTTGTAATCCATAGCCAGACCAAGTTCCCTCTCGGTATCCATAATCCACTGCTGTCCTGGTTACTTCTGTGTAATTTCTGGGATGTTTGTTTCTTCTCTTAATTGGTACCAGCACAATGAAGCAAGCACTGAGACCTTGTTTTCATGCTCAGTAATGAACCATGCATTGTTCGTATGTATCCTTACAAGGTTCTGACTCTTGCAATAAACAGATGTTGAGTCATCGTGGCTTTTTCAGGTATCAATTGAAAAATGAAAAGGTAATAGGTGTAGTCCTGAACTTTTCTGTATCAAAGAATAAACTATGGATTTTTCACTGAAGTCTACTTGGATTTTTATCACACAGACACTTATGTGAAGGACAGAGTTGTGGGATAAGTGGCAGAAAGAAACGTCTGCAAAGCATGAGTGGCAGAGATGGTCCTGCAAAGGTGCTGTGAGGTAGTCTTGCAGCAGTAGCTTTACATAGCCTGTTTGTGATGCATATTGCTTCAGGTGTCAGTCTGGCAGGTGCCAAGGTACAAAAAAATTCCCTCCCAGCCCACTAGGGACTATTCAGTGTTTTAACAGGGGCCCTGCTTTTGTTAAAACTTGCACAATGGTACAGACTGTTTAAAATCCTGGTGCTAATAACCAGTGAGCAAAATTGCATAGTCTAAACTAGCTCATTAGATGTTTAGCCTTCTTAAATTCTGAAGGTAGAACAGTCTTTCCCTTGGTATATTAACTTTTACTACAACAACCTATAAATAGAGAAAATGGAGTCTTTTTTTTAATGTAGGGAACTTGCTACTACTTGCCAAATGTTTGTGTTTTTTTCCTTCTGTAAAGTAAAACTGGGGATTCAGGAATAAACCTGCCTTCTGGCAGTGTGAGTGTTGCATTTTAACCTTTTTGAGAGTGCTGTTTAGCCAATTTCACTGAGAAAAAAAAGGCAGTGCTTAATTCTGAGCTTAGCACTTTGGATTCTTGCTGTGGTATCTGACTTGTGCAATTACTCAGTAATGAACTGGGCTATTTTCAGGGTTGCATGGCTGAGGCACAGTACTTGTGCTGAAAGATAATGCACTTTTCAAAAAGGCATAAGTAGATCATCCTTATGTAAATGGCACACTAAAACGTTATTGTCCTAGACTGCTTTGAAGGCCTTGGTGCGCTATGCTTTGAAGCTAAACCATTACCTTAAATCTGCTGCTGGGATATATATGCATACCTTCAGATCAAGCATGAGGGTTGAGGCTAGTGCCACGCGTTCGAACTGCACAGGGAGATAGATTGCAGAGGAAAGTCTTACAATAGCAAACAGCGAAAGGGCTGTTGTCCTTAGTGTGTGAAAATAAAGCAGCACTGTCCTTGTTCTCATTTCCTCTATGACTGCATTTCTTTGTCCCTCCTTATGGTCTGGAGACTTGGGCTGTGAAAGTGAAGGTGAGCTGGTTGTGAGTGGAGGTGGAACTCATCTCCCTCCTTGTCAAAAGTGTCAGTACTGGGGATCAAAACAGTGTCAGATTATTGCCCAGACTCTTCTGCTTTCAACTTCCGTTAAAGCATTTATCGGAACTAGAGTCACTGTTCATACCATCAAAAACCAAAATGAAAGCTGTGAAAAGACTTGTTCCAGTGTGAATTAGATAGTAAATGATGTAAAAATGGGAAGGAGGCTTTTGCTTCCTTCATTTGACCAAATTTGGCAACTGTGCTTTTGATCAGACTTGCAGGCTATGAAGTGTTTGTTGTCTTGCCTTCTGGTATTGGCATGTTTCTATACCCTTTCATATATCTCTGTATAAATATATTTTGTGCATTGTTTACTATGGAACTAGTATTGATGGAGAAAATGACTTTGAGGTAAAATTGTTTGTAGTTCTCTATTAGTGTGTACATTTTTTAAAATGCACCATTTGTTTACCTCAATTAATTTAATGGAATGGACCGATAAATGTTATTAAAAGATTACTGCTTTACCAAGAATATAAAGTTTCAATTTTTTCGACTTTAATCATTGAAATTATGTGTGCACCTATTTTGCTGGGCAGCTTACTATGTTACTGCAGAAATACCCTTCCCTTAAAATCTTACTCCACTGCTATTTTAAGTTAAAAATGTCTGTCTGCTGCTCTAGTAAATCTAGTATTACTTTCGCTATTCACTGTTCAATTTCAAGTGAGGCCTGGAGCTAAGGAAAGATTGGAAGAGCGTGTATGTGTGGAACAGTGGTGGCAACAGCTTCCTTAGAATAAGAGGTTTCATAGTGCGTTGTCAACATCTGCTTGCTCAATTCTGGCTCAAACTGAAGCTGCCTGATTTGCCTTCAAATTATTTCAGTTACTGAAGGGCTTTTAATTTGACTTTACTTAGTCCAGGAGCTTGGAAGCCACTTAATCCTTGTTAATTCAATTAGTATGGAAGTAGATGTATAATTTAAGCCCTTATCCCTCTTGGGCCTGCTAGTCTTTTCAATCATGTTAGGACTTAGCTGACAGTTCATGCCAGTTGCTATACTGTATGAGGTTCCTTTTGGTATGGTTTTCAGCTCAGAATAAAGCTGGGGTAACAAGGTAACTGTGACCTGGCATCAGTGTCCCTACAGCTCCAAAAAGCCTTTATAAATGCTGTGCTTACCAGTAGTACATCCTGGTAATGTGAGTTGAAATGCTGGTATCAGCTCTTGAGTCATAGGTGTCCTTCCATGAGCTCTATTAAAGCACTGTCCAGGAACAGTGGGACAATCTCCCAGAAATCAGAGTCATGAATATCTGTTCAGGAGCGTTTTATTGTAGGGATTACTAAAAGTGTCTTTTTTTTTAGTGGTAGTTCTGTTTAGTGTAACACTGATCATCTGGGCTGATGCCTCTTCTGTAACACTTAGAGACCAGATGTATCCTGCTGATAGCCATGCATGTGCAGTTTGCAGACCCATGCTTCATCAGCCAAAGTCACAGAATTGCCCTGAGGTTTCTCAATGAACAGACAAGAAGCAACTAATGGAAAACAAATCCTCTGCTTTCCCCGTCCACATTGAATGATGTGTCTAGAAATGCTCTTTTCATTTCCACTCTGTTCTTGTCCCTCTGCACTATTGCTAACCAACCTTGCAGGAATGCAGAATGCTTTGAAGACTGCTGGTGTGCAACAGCCAGTGCGTGTACTCTAGTATGATGTACTGCAGGAACAACAAGGCAAACTTCTTTGTCCTGGTTGAGATTTGTGACTGGGAGGCTGTGACACTGAAATGGAAGCATAAATGAGGTGCTTCCTGTAATATTGATTACTGTGGGAGTAATGCTTGGCAAAACTCCCACCTTGGTAGCTCAGAGTTGATAAAGGCCAGAAGATGCTTTAGCTGGTACAACCTCTGTCATTAAGTCAGAATCTGAAGGGAGCCAGTGGTAGAACGTTGTTTGATGGCCACGATGCTGTAAAGAGCAATAAAAATGCAAGTACAAGAAAGCCAGCAAGCTACTTTCTCAAACTATAGTTCACTTTCCCCCATCAATTCTTTAGCTTAAACTTTGCGTGGTTATCTGGAGCTGGCTCAGTGCTCACGTGTTTCCTCTTGAGGATCTGCCAGCCTCTGTAAATTATTATTGTGTACAACCAATGAAACTGGCACCATTTTTCATCTTTCAGACTTTTAAATCCTAATCCTGGTGTTTGTGCTGAGAACAGTGCTGACTTCTGTTTGCAGAGCATATGTTAAAAGCAGTTGAGCATCTACCAGTGACTCGTTGTTAAACAGCAAGGTTGTGCATAAGGAAAGAGTAACTCCAGTGTCTGGAAAATACGAGGAAAGCACTATGAAGGAGTCTTCCTCACGCTTGTAGTCCTGCTGACACCAGGTGACAAATGTGTTCACAAGGCCAGAAGGCTCTGGCTGAGGCAGAGCTGATGGTATAGGACATTTCTTCAGTGTTTTTTTTTTCTTTTCTTCCTAAGCAATAACACTGAAGTTTGTCTACATAATGCCTTTAGGTTTTCTGCTATTATTTCTTTTAAAAAGTGACAGCAAAACTTGAAAAAAATTGCCTGGGTTCAGACACTAGCATATCCAGTATCTGCCTTAAGTCTGAAGGAAAATATTGTTGTTTCATGGCTTAAATAACTGACATGATCATAATTCACTTTAACTTCATGTTGTAGGTGTCTTACTCTTTCTAGTAGTGCCTCAAGCATTACTAGAGGGGGGATGACAGGCAAGGTGAGATTTGGAGGGATATCCTTCAAAAACTCTGGAAGAGTGTTTCGGCTTTCTCTTTTCAGATTAAACTGTTCTGTACTTTAAACTTGTTATTAAAATTGTACCTGTGGGTCACTTTGTAGCTCTGCAATTGGGCAAATTCAATGCATCAGGAAAGTAGCACCTGAGGGAGACTCAGAGTATTATTGTTTTCTATTACAATAAGTAACCTGTAGTGGATTTTTTAAAAAAAATGGTTTTTTTGTGTAGGATTATTTGCTCATTCTACTTGCTGCTATTTTCACAATGTCAAGCACTACATTTGTGCGAAGTCTTTGTACCCTGAGATTATCAGATCTTAAACTCTGCCAAATATTCTTCCTGCAGGAATTCGTATTATGTGAAACAAACAGAAGATTAAGAACATTGGCTAGATGACTTGCAAGTTTCATTCTTTTAATCTCATTGATATTTGTCAACTGCTGTTATTTCTGCAAGATTTTTGTTTCTCCTCAAGTTTTTTCAAATTCAGAGATTTTTTTTATTTTCCCCATCTATATTGTACACTTTAGACCTAGAATCAGGAAGCATGGAGAAAATACAGGATGTGCTTTAAACAAAACCCTTCCTTTTCCTTACCTTAAAGGTAGGAGACTCAGGCAGCCAACTAGAAAAGACAAAATGAAGCAGAAGCCGCTGTACCAGTTTAGTGTGTTTTGATAGATCTTGTTGTAGACTGTAGATGTCATTACTCCCGTGGTGACTAAAGACAACTGCAGCAGGACAAACACCTTCCCTATAAAACAAGAGCAAAGTTTGTTACTGGGGAGAGAAAAGCAGCTCTGGTACCTCCATGATGAATCCAGAATCACCGCTGCATGGAAGAGTGATGTGGTCATTGATTCACAAGCACAAGATGATGTGAGCTTGTATTTGCTGCTGTTCTGGACTGGAATTAAATGCTTTTCCTTGATTAGGCATAGGACAAAAGATCCAACTTGAAAACTGTCTGCTTCAACAGTCTAGTGTAGAGGTATTTTTGGAAGAGCACCAATGAGCTGGGTAATAAGTGCTCCTTTCCAAAGGAGGTAGAAAAGTAGACTTGGGCTAACATCTTCAGGACAGGAGAGATTTTGGTCAGAGTCTGCTTCTGCCCTAGGCCAGAAGAGTGGTTCATGTGGTTAAAATGATAATAATGCCTGAAATGGGGAGGTGTGATATGTGTGATGCTTAAGAAGCAGGAAAGGGAGAAACTGAATTGTAGTTGAAATAGGTTTTTTTGCTGAAGTGCACCCTCCTGTTTCTCCTGTGGTAAATAAGAGGAAGTAAATCAGCCCTGTCAGGATGTGCAGGCTCGGAGCAAGGTCAGGGCTGTGCAGCCTTGCTACTGGGAGGCAAGGGCTGCTCAGCTGCATGGTTCCACTCGAGAGCTGGTCTGCTGCTGTAATCAGGTGCAGCCTATATGGCTCACAGTGGAGATTAAAAACAAAATATGGCTCATTACCATGATTAATTTGGGGTGTGAGCTGCACTCTTTGTGGCAAGTAGGTGAGTTTGCTGTGGAACATGTTGAGAAGCAAAACCAGTAGGAATGAACTGGTGACATAGCAGTGTCATGTTCATGTGGTAGAAGGGAAAAGGAATGCAAAGGTTAGCTGTGGGAAAGTGTTTGGAGGAAGCATGAGCAGTCATGGGCCTAAGGTGCTATTTGAATGCAGTCCTGTCTGTTGTGTCTAAATCCAGTTTACATGGGTAAAATTAGTAGACTTCAATATGATCTTATGACATACATGTATTTTTACATTTAATACATTTTAATAGAATAGAATTTCTGCTCCTGTTTATCAAAAAGGCCAATTTTTATGTAAAAGTTATCCATTGTCGGTTGAATCGTAGTCTGACAGGAACAAATTACCAGGTGACATTTGGAGACATGTTTAGAGAGCATAACTGAAAAAAAGATGGAAGAAGTCCAGCCTTCCTGGAACTGGAAGTATGAGAAGCCAAGTATAAATGGTGTGGGTATCTCAGTGCCTCAAGCCCGATATCTTGCTTGTCTTGTTTTTTTCTTGAGCACTCTATTTTTGAGCAGCACCTCAGATATTTTCCCTGCCTTTGAGTTGCACGCTGACAGCAGTCTCTTGAAGCACATCTAAAACTTTTGTGGATACAAGTTGTGCATGGCGCAACTGAGGGAGAGAAGTTTGGAGTTGACAGTCTTGTCCTACAAGTTTCTGTGCTCCTCCCTTCCCATTTGTGGTACCAGCTGTTCTAGTTTTATTGCGCAAAGCACAGATTGCAGCAATAACTTACTCTCTCTTTGTACTTTACGCTGAATGGAGGGATTTGAGGAGTTTTTAATCAAAGTACTTACCATAGGATGATCCTTCGACATGCTTGGATAACATGGATCTGATGGTTGGTAAGGGGATGAGGGCAAAGAGCATCACTGCCCGTGCTGCAATGCAGTGAATAGGTAGTTATCATCAATACCTGTTCCTTGTTTCTGAACACAACCACCATACTTTTGAAGACTATGTGCCTCTGGCTTGGGCAGAGCTTTTGCTTCACTTTTTCTTGTCCCTTGAGTACCAGAAAGAAGTATAAATCTTTGGTAGAAGTGTCAGTCCTTGCTTCACCCAAGTGATGGTGGATAAGCCACATATTTCTCCCCCTAGCAGAGGCATTTTGCCCAAAGCAGCTGTGGTCTCTTGATCTCAGCCAGAAATCCCAGTGTAGATGGAATGTAGTGCTGAGGCCGTTGTTTTGAGTCTTACAAACAGAGTGAGGACCCCATGCTACACAGCCTTGACAGTAAGAGTACCTTTATAACACTATAGCTGTGTTCTGTCTTGGTGCTTCTGGTTTGCAGTATTTTAAGCTTTTTTGAGTGTGTAAACTTTCAGGGAACTGGAATTAGCCACCAGTTCATGTCTGCTGTATTGAAGTGCTTCTATAGTGCAGGGAATAAGCATCCTGCACACTGTGTAGCATCATGTGTTCACAATGGACTTAAACAAGAATTTTTTAAATTTTGGGTTTTTTATATTTTATTTTCTAGTGTAACTACTTAAACAAAATATCTTAAAAATTTCACTCAATGTTTGGCTTGGTGCACAAATAAAATATCCTACTGCCTTTCCCTTTACAGTGACTTTGATTTTCAGTTTCTCATTGTCTATAGGGGCAGACAGAGAAATTGCTTCAGGCCATTTATTTTAGATCTTTTTTTCGCTTTCAGAAGCAAAACCTCAAAGCCATGCAACACATGATACTCTGTCAGATACAAATCATCCATGGATGCAGTTCTTGGGTTTTGGTTTTTTTCTCCTGCTGAGACTATTCTCAACAATAAACTTGCCCTTCCTTTATGATGGGTTGCTGTCCTATCTATTGTTACCTGTCCCTTTTATCATTTACAGATCGTGTAAGATTTGTACGCTACGTTCTTGTGATAGTTTAGTTGCTAAAGCATCTCTAATGTTTCACTACTAGCTTTCCCATCAGCCTTGTTTTGATATATCAGCTGAATGCCTTAACGTAACAAAAACCTCTTAGGATGGTCACTCAATAGGAAATGTTTGCCAGTTTGTTTCTGTTGTAGTCTTAAGCTTTACTTCACAAGAAACAAGTGCTTCCCATTAATTCAGCAGTGTGGTCCAACTATTACAGGTAGCTGTCAACAGTTCCCACCCCTCCGCAGGTCATTGTTCCCCTGCTCAGATCTGGGCTATGAGCAAGTGGTGAGTTACAAGTCAACTGGCCTTACACTAAGCCTTGGCAGGAGCATGTGCATTCTCTGGATCTTGTAGGGTGGTGAGTTTAACAGTACAAAGTGAAATGTGGGGAGTTAATTGTGTTATGATCTGCCAACCTCCCTCCTCCGAAACTGAAGCAGAGCCAAACTGAAACACCCCAGCCCCTTTCCCAGGGTGCACTTGCTTGCATGAGGGGCTGTTTGACTCACCGATGTAGAACAGGTATGTCCACCGTACAAAGGCCATGATGAGGATGCCAGCACTGAAGGATACCACTCCAATCATGATCATAGTAATGTCCCTCAGGTATTTAGAGAACAGAAGTACCCCTAGGAAGCTGGTAATGAAGATCACGTACCCAGCAGCATTGCCATGGCCGATCTCCACGGCATTCCAACTTAAAGGCTCCCTGAGCAAGAAGAGTGGAAGTATGTTCGTTGCACCAACCACAGCAAGGTCATAGAGGATTGCTGACACAAACAGCATGATGATGGTGAGTTTTGAGGGGGATACTGGAGATGAGCTGCTGCTCTTCGAAGGTTGGGAACTACCTGTGGCAACTACTCCTGTGTGAGCAGGTAGCTGGTTGCCCACCTCCTCTACACTCTTGGTTTTGGCTGGGCAGAAAGCTGCTGGCTTGGGGACTGTCAGAACAAAAATGCTGTAGAGTAGGCAGAAAGCATAGCAAGCAATGCTGCAGCTCACCAGCACAGTACCCTCTTGATAGTGGTCACTGAAGCCAACAAAGAGGTAGCCAGATGCCATGCTTCCGAGAAAACCAGCAAGACCATACACCAGCTCAATAATGATAAGCCGCAGAGACCTCCTACTCTCAGAGGAGCCCAGGGATCCTAGAGCCATGACGCCTGCCCAGAGCGTGGTGAAACCGCCCGTTAGCCCATTGAAGGCAGCAGCCCAGTACATCACCTCGATTGGCCAGCCCAGCAGGATCAGAAGGAGCAGGAGAGTTTTGGAGCCCACGTAGCCCAGAAGAGGAAAGCAGATGGGAATCTTCCGATGCATCCTGTCCCCCAGCTTAGACAAGCCATAGGCTGACACCAGTGGACTCAGGCCCAAGACTAGATTGTAGATGATGTAAAAATTGGAGACAGCCTTCTGCTGAGCATCTTCCAGTGCTTCAGAGGGAGCAGTGGTGTTGGTCTGGTTGTAGTAGTTCTTCACCACCAGCAGTAGCGCCGTGTCGTAGAAGGCGCTGGCCACTTGGGAACCAGCGACCACTGGCTCAATCCATGTTCTCACTGCCATCACCCCTACCATGCTGATGGCGACTGCCTCTTCGCGGGGAGAGCTGTTTTCAGGGAAATGTGCTGGAGGGAAATGGCTCTTCAGCAGCTCTGCTCTGGAGGCATACTTGGAGAGGAGCAGCAGAGGAAAAAGCTAAAGGTCTGCCTGGCTGCTCGGAGTTAGAGAGTTGTGCAAGAGGCGATCTGTCTGGGAGGATATTTGCACCTCGCCTTGCTGCGTATGTGCATGCATGCACATCCCTAGGCTCCTCTGATCTCCACCTTACACACAAGAGACTTTTGTACAGCTGGAGAACGCCCTGCACTCACTGACTGCCACTGCTTCTCTTCCTGGTCTAGTTGCAGCAGAGATCATATGACCCAGGGGAATTCTTCTCTCCTAGTTTAGGAAGTGAAAATACCCTGATCAAGTAATTGGTATGATATGGGGGGTGGTTAGTCTTCTGTTTAGTTTATTTTTTTTTAACCTTTTGGTATTTTTCATGTGTTGGAAGACTCTCAGGGTGGCTACAGGGGCAGGGGATGGCGTTTTTTGTCAGGTAATTTGTGAATTCTCCTTAATGCCAGCTTTTTTGATTTTCTTCTGCATGTGTTGTTGACTCTTTTGCTCTTACCTGCTCCTGTCTTTCCTGTTACTGCATCATGCTCCTTATGTCATTGTTGTTTCAATAGTGTAGTCAGAAAGTTACACCAAGAAAAAATTACAAGGGAAAAAGCCTATTTTTGGTAACCTGCCTCCCACAGCTGCTAATCTGCTTTCCGTGTCCTTTGACTTTACAGCATGGGAATTTCCAAAAGGAGGAGAAAAGCCCCAGTCTATCCACAGGCATCAGCGACTGCTGTGCCCCAGTAATCAGCCACCTGAGCTGGAGGCTGTGGTGGGTGAGAGCCCACCTCTGGGAAAGTCTTTTCCAGTTTCAGCGCCTCAAGGCAGCGTCTGTGGCTCTCTGCAGGTGCTGATGCCACATGCAGCTTTGCAGCTTGAAGTCCATCTCCAATTGTGCTGCTGCCTGAGGGGCTCAACGACCCACACTAAGTGGCTCAACATCCCTGCAAGCGTAATGGTGTGGCTGGCCAGAGGCACAAGAAGCTCTTGGAGCAGGATATGGGGCAAGTAGGCTGACAGCTCCAAGGAAGATGCTTGCCGTCCCAGCTACAGGAAATCCTTGTAGGATATTTGTCAGCCTCAAAAATGCTAACTTAAATGACAATGATCTCATTCTGCACTGGCTCAACTAATCCTCTCACAACACGTCCTGCTAAATATTTGTTCCCATCTTTCTTATAAGCCCCTTTTAAATACTGAAAGGCCACAAGAAGATTTCTCTGGAGACTTCTGTTCTCCAGGCTAAACAACTCGAACTCTCTCAGCCTTTCTTCAGAGGAGAGGTACTCCAACCCTTTGAACATTTTTGTGTCCCTCCTGTGGACCAGTTCCAACAGGTCTATATCTTTTCTGCTCTGAGGACTCTAGAGCTGCTTGCAGTACTCCAGGTGAGGTCTCACCAGAGTGGAGAAGAGGGGCAGATTCAATTTCCTTGAACTGCTGGTCATGCTTCTTTTGATGCAGCCCAGGATACAGTTGGCTTTCTGGACTATGAGCACATATTGTCAGGTCGTGTTGAGTTTTTCATCCACCAGCACCCCTAAGTCCTTCTCAGCAGGGCTGCTCTCAATCCCTTCGTCTCCCAGCCTGTACTGATACTGTGATACTGTAACAGTGAGATCAAGTGCACCCTCAGCAAGTTTCCAAATGACACAAAACTGAGTGGTGCAGCTGTCACACCAAATGGGTGGGATGTGATTCAGAGGGACCTGGACAAGCTGGAGGAGTGGGCCCGTGTGAACCTCATGAGGTTCAACAAGGCCAGGTGCAAGGTCCTGCTCCAGGGTAGGGGCAATCTGTGGTTTTAATACAAGTTGAGGGATGATGTGATTGAGAGCAGCCCTGAGGAGAAGGAGCTGGAAGTGCTGGTTGATGAAAAGCACAACATGAACCAGCAATATGTGCTTGGAGCCCAGAAAGCCACCTGTATCCTGAGCTGCATCAAAAGAAGTGTGGTTATCAGGGAGGGGATTCTGCCCCTCTTCTCCACTCTGTTGAGACCCCACCTGGAGTACTGCATGCAGGTCTGGAGTCCTCAGGACAGAAAAGACATGGACCTGTTGGAACTGGTCCAGAGCAGGGACATAAAAATGTTCAGAGGAGTGGAGCACCTCTCCTCTGAGGAAAAGCTGAGAGAGTTGTTCAGTCTGGAGAAGGCTCTGGAGGGACCCCATTGCGTCCTTCCAGTACCTGAAGGAGACCTACAAGAAAGCTGGGGAGGGATTTTTTACAAGGACAAGCAGTGATATAATGAGGGGCAATGGCTTTAAACTGGAAGAGGGAAAATTTAGTTTAGACGTTAGGAAGAAATTCTTCACAATAATGGTGGTGAGATGCTGCAACAGGTTGCCCATGGAAGCTGTGGATGTCCCCTGCCTGGAGGTGTTCAAGGCCAGGTTGGATGAGGCCTTGAGCAGCCTGGTCTGGTGGGAGGTGTGCTGCTCACAGCAGGGTGGTTGGAACTGGATGGGCTTTATGGTCCCTTCCCACCCAAACCATTGTATGGTTCTATGATTCTATACGTAGAATATATAGGAAAGGTTAATGTTGCAGAATAAAGGAGTAAAAAGAAATAGACCCATCCTTGTGGAGTGATGTAGTGGAAGAAGAAAAAGAGCAAGAGAAAGAAGAGCGCTAATTTTTCTGGGCTGGTAGGCCCTTTGTTGGACAACTCAGCCCTAGCCAGGTACAGCTAGAGGGTATGTGTATCTCTCCATAAACCTGTGGCTCCATAAGCAGCTGGCAGAAGACATCAGGACAGTGGAGAGAAAAGAGATGAATCCACCCTATTTTCCAGGGTGAGAGGTGGAAACAAAAACATCATAACTACTTAAAGATACAGGCTCTGCCATGTGCTTTGTGTAAGGCATAGAGCTTTCTGAGGAGAGGAGGGAAGGAAAAATACTTCTTTAATCCTTAGTTCTCCTGAAGACACCCTTGCCTGGTAATCCAGCTGTTGTCACCTGACAGATCTCAAGTTAGCCTTCTGTATGACTGAATTTATGTTTTGAAGGCAGGTAAAGCAAGCACTGACACGATCACCTGTAGTAAGCCCTCTGTGATATCCACTTTCAGAGCAGGCAAAGGGTAACTCACTCCTCACAGCTCCTCTGTGTTTACCCTGCTGAGCTAGGTCCTGATCAGAGAAATTAGCAAGAAAGATTTACTATCGTTCTGGTCACTTGGGTGTTTAAATTTTCCAGACTATTTTGTACACAACAGACACATTCATGTTTTTTGTTTAAAAACACCAAGGAACTGCATACACAATCCAAAAGCTGCAGCACTCTGGTGACGTTTATGAGCCTCACCACCCTCTTTTTCCATGTGGCAGTGCTTTCAGTGGGGGCGTGTTTAATGACTCTCTGCAGCTCAGAAATAAAAACCACAAGAAACTCAATAGCAAGCTCTGAAATGCATTCTTTGATTACAGCACACCATCTGCCCAGGATCTGCCAGCTCCTCCGTGGAGTACTTGGAAGCCTCTCAGAGCAGATAATGATGGCTGCTGAGCCCAGCCCAAAGAGGTTTTGGGGTATGAAGTTGCATGAGAGTGCGTATCACTGTTTATCACTGCAAATACTCCCCAGGGCGGGTTGAGGACTTCCAGGCAACCTGCTGTCTCAAGGCACTGCAGAGGAGGGGTTAACCCCATTTTTCAACATGCAGCAGACACACCTGGCTAATTATCCAGCTTGCATCCTGAGGGTGGGGGCACTTGTTTTGGACTGCTAGGGTGGAGAGGTCCCTGGGACAGCAAGAAGAGTCACCAGCATTCTCCAAGAGGGTGGCTGGGAGACTACAGGGGTACCTCGTTTGTACCCACTGTGCTGCATGGCACCAATGGTGTAAGCTTCAGAAGAGGGAGCAGAGGTGTGCCTGAGTGGGCAAACTGCAACACCAGTGCTGGAGCAGCCCTCCCTGGAAACTAGCAGGTGCTGCTGAGGCTATGCAAACCCATGCAGCAACCTCCCAGGCAGCTAGAGAATGAACAGCTTTGGCAGATTTTTGTGAATCCTTGGGACTCAAGTATATGTACAAAAACACGTTAATAGGATTAAAACATTGTGTGTCTTGTCCTCCTAAAGGGACCCTAAAGGGTCCCATTTTATGTGCTGGAAACTTTGGAGTTGAAGAGGGGTATTGGGTAAAACGTACCTGGGAAACAAGAAAGGAAAGGCCAGGCAGCTTTCCAGCTATATTGTTTCTACCAACTTTTTCCAGGCTGATGGTCTTCAATGTATAACAAGCATGAATAAATATATATGCAACAGTAAATTTTAAGCAGTGTGGCAGGAAAGCTGCTGTAGCTGGTGTTTGCTCCTCTTCCCTTGACCCTTCATTTCAGCACTCTGGGATATTAAAAACTTTGCTGAATTAAGACTTAATTTTTATTCCTCATATCATAGTTGCTGGATTATCCATAATGGTTGAGAGCTGCACTCCTGTTTGCCATTAAAAACTTTGCATTTCTTGATGAGTTCCTCTAAATATTTTCATTCCTCCTACTAACTGCACATGGGCTACAGGCAAACATCTCCTAATTGCTTTACCCATTTCAGCATGGCTTTACTTGTGTTAGCCACCAGTTAAGTGCCAGTGATACCCTTGAAAGGAGGACTGCCAGCTTCAGTCATCTCCTGAAGGGTGGTTAACCTCTGATGAGCTTCCCAGTTGCTGCAGCACTGGAGACAGTCTTGTTTGCTGAAACTTCAAGAGGACATGGCTGAGGGCTGTGTCAAGTGCATGTTTTTCACTCCAGAAGACCTTGTTTTCTTGCTGTGATGTAGACGCGGTTGCTTTGCTACTGCAGGCCTTGGACCATGCATGGGTGATGTGGGCTCGTGCCTGCCATTGCCACATGTCATGCACTGCCACAACACCACCTTCCGAGGGTCATTAGCCATCCTGATTCAACACCTTCAGGGATTTTGTGTTAGATGTCACCTCCAAGTTGCCAGTGGGAACCAGTACCTGCTAACAGGTCATGTCTGGCCATGAGCTTTCAGACACCCTATGCAGGGACACGTAGCCAGGGCAGCCTAGAGTAAGACAAACAGATGCCTACAGACTAATCCCAGAGAGTGACCTTCCCAGTATTTAAAAACATTCTGATTTATTACTTCTATATAGGAGAAGAACAAGAGATTAAGGAAGATCGAAAAATAAAGCCTTTTGGGACACTGAAATGCTGTTTTGATCCTTGCTGGGTCACCTTGGTAGTAAACTCTTTGGAAATATCCTGCAAAATTTAGACAGACTATATTGACTTGTCTTTTAATTCATAAACTCAAAGAGTCTGAAGGTTATCAATTGTGGGGCTCATAAGCAATGGTATCATTCAGCTATTTCCTGACTCCCTTCTGCTGAAGACTGACTCAGCGAACTGTGGCCAAGAAGGACAGCTGAGCTGAATCTTATTCTGCACCTTTGCAGTCTGGACCCTGATAGCATGTGAGACCCCGTGCTGTAACTGGCAGATCTTTTTTGTTGGGTTTCCAGAGAGCTTGTGTGAATATACTCTTTGCCATATAGCTTCCACCCCTGCTTAAACATTGTCTGAGTGTGCTTTTAGCTGACTTCAGAAATGGCTCCCTATGTGAAAAAATTCCTATCAGCAAGATTTCCTTCCATACAGCTTTCTGTTTTCCACTGTGTATGCCACTCCCCTCTGACATGCTCCATTCCTTCCAGAAATTTTTACACACAACTTTAAAGGGAAATTAACTTTCCCTTTAAAAAACCAACCCTGTCCAGATCAAACAAGCTCAGTTTGCCTTCTCTGTACCACTGCATGGCTAAAGCTTGGCTTAGTTGTTTTCCTCGAACACAGCATTAAAGAAAAGCTGTAATCATGCCCCTTTTCACATAAGTAATGCAACCAAGAGAAGGTTTTTATTCTACTTTACTCTCCCCCAACACCTTTTCAAGTCAACCCCACCAACATACCGGCGTCATTTTATAGTGCATTAACACAAGCCCCATCCATGGGCTTCTAGCTGAGTTCTGTGTTGTGTAGCCCTCAAAGAACAAGTTTCTAGAGTGCTTTGGTACATTTGGATATGGTCCACTTAAGATTTCTCATGGACCTTGGCTTTTCCATTTTCCATGGGTTGCTTTGTTGAAGAAGTGTAACTCCAGTTAAATCCCTGAGAAGAGGAAACCAGCCTGGAAGGGATGCTGACTGCAGGCTGATGGGGCCTTGCAGTGGTGGTCAATCAGGGACCTGTGGCTGGAGATTTGGTCTGAAGGAGGGTCTTCTCCATCCTATGAGGCTCAGTGGAAACAGGGTGAGGTCTCCATGGTTCTGGGAGACATCTTGTCTGCTGACTGAAAACAGGCGTGTTTTGGGTGTGGACAGTATCACATAGAAGCCAGAAGGGACCAATAAAAGGCAAGGAGATGGCACAGGGGAGAAAAGGGTAGTGCTGTGAAAGTCTGGGTCTACCTTGGGCTATAACCAAGCCATGCTTATAGAAGGGAACAAAGGAGTGAGCAACTGCCCTGTTTTAACACCTGTTTTACATGCCAATTAAGTAGAGCTGAATACTTTCTGCCTTCTCTATACAATACGGGGGTGACAAAGCTGCCTGGCAGGTCAGTTCCTGTCGTGTATCAGCAAACTCCACCTTTCTCCATGCAGATGACACTTTGCAAAGATTGGAGCTCTTCCCTATTTTCCAATGACTGTTTATTTTCTTGCAACACTTTTGAAGCCTTGTGGTGTTAAGCCTTGGTCAGAAAGCATCCTGCCCCACTTTGAACCACAGTTTCTTGCAGTCAGTGACACCCTGGGGGCAATGCATTGCACTGATCCATCTGCTGCAGTCCAACATGCAACCCTGCTCTCCTTACAGAGTTGTTTCCAGCCTCCTACTCTTCCCACCTGACCTGCATACACCTTCCCAGTCAGCAACAGTCTCCACAGCAAGAGTTCAATGCAGTGCAGGCCCTCGTGAGATGTTTTGTATGCTCAGACACAGCCCTGCACCAAGCTGCCTGGCAATACTGTTTGCAATTGCTCTTAAGAAGAGCTGACTGGGAGATATGGAACACCCCAGAAGCTTGTGTTGGAGTACACATGCCTGGCGCACTGTGTGTGTGTGCAGAAGCATTCTGGAATCTCTATCCCAGCTATCTCTCCCTGGGAAACTCATGGCATGTAACATGGCTCTCTTCCTGATCATTTGCTGATCCTAGGAGTGCTTGCTGAATTAGTAACACACGTGTCATTGTAGTGAGCTTGGCACTGATACGCCCCTGAAAATGATACCAAAGCATCAGTGAGCACATTGGTCCCTGGTATCAACTTCTCCCAGAATCTGGCTTCCAGGGAACACCCTTGGAAATAAAGGTCTTTCCATGGTCAGTGTAATCCTCCCTGCAGATGTCACTGCTGCAGCACAAATCCCCACCACACACTCCTCCCTGTGCAATCTGCAGTAATGGACAATGTGATAAAGGAGCTTGACACATTTTTTTTTCTCCTTCCTTCATCGATTTTTCTGGTTGCTGCTGCCACACTCTAGATTGGAACAAGGCCTGAAACGTTTACAGCTGCTGGTGGCACACTGCCCTGAATTCACTGCCCTGATTCACAGCAGAGATGACACATGCCTGGACTGAGCAGGAGCTCTCATACTGATGTCACATTTAGAGCTTACTGTAATCGCTTTCTTCCTGGAGGTCCCATTGATAAGGCAGTGGGTTAGGTTGCCGATTATCCAGGGATCAGTCAGAGCTGGGAGCAGACCCTGAGATCTGGATGGCGTTTGTGGGTTTTTTCCTGTTGTTGTTTGAGTTTTTTCTTTGCTTGTTTGTTTCATTGTTTTTTTGATTTGTCTTTTGCTCCCTGTGCTGTTGCTGCTGTGACAGGACCCCTGCCCGTTGGCACAAATATCCTAACCTTAGATGTGACTACACCAGAAACGATGGACAAAATTACTCTTTTATAGTCCTTAACTATTTATACAGGATAAGTAATGGGAAAATTATATGGGATAAACAGTGGGATAAGTATGTTGGATAAACTAGCTCTTTTATAGACCTTCACCTATTGGACTATGCTAGAAATGATGGATAAAATAGCTCTTTTATAGTCCTTAACTACTTTGTAAAACTACTCCAAACCTTGATGCATACCATTTTGGCTATGCAATGGGGTCAGGGAGATTTTAGATGTCCTAAGTGTGTGTTATTTAACAAATACCAACCACTGGTAACAGCAGAATGCATTGCAAAAATTCCTGAGCTGCTGCCACCGACTGGTGTCACTGCTTTAGTTTTGCAATGGCTAAATGCTCCTCTGCAAATGTTCAGTTTCTGCTTTTAATTCTCCTCAAACCCGTAGGACAGGTCTAGAGGAGTTTCCTTTCCCATTGTGCACTGGCAAGTCCAATAAGCTATCATCCCTTTTAGCACAGAACCAGGAGCGGCAGAGGAAGACAGAAAGGCTCTTCTATGTTGAAAAGACAATAACCTCTTTTTCTTTATAGACCAGAATTGGTGGATAAATTACAACACGCTTGTTTTCAAGCCCATTTTCTGATTTCTATCAGTATTTACTAACTGGAAAGGATGTCTATGTCTGCCTTCTCTGCTGGCATTTCTGATATTGCATGCACAAGGCAGAGGCAGGCATGTGCTATGGAGAGCACAGGCTGAATTGCTGTGCTTGGCCCTAACCAACTCCCACCAAAATCACAGGTGTCCTTTGCCTCATCCTGTGGACTGCGGGGTAGGGTTATAATTAAACACCTGACTATTCCTCGCACAGGGAGGTGCAGACGTTGGTGTGAACTTGTTCAGTTCCCAATAAATCCCTGCAGCCAGTCTTCAGCTGACATGTACTCTGTGCCCCAGCACCTTCCACTCTTGTAGGCAAATGTGACAGCAGTTTCTTAGCAGGGGTGAGGAATAGAGCCTCTCCTGGTCTAGTTGACCATGAAAGAGGGTTGAAGGATTCTGGCAATGGGCAAGTGGCTGAAATGACAATGCTTCGTCACACAGGAAGGCAGAGGTCCTGCAGGTGTGAAGGAAGCAAGGTGAGAAATATTGGGCAATTCATCACAAAGCAGATCTGGTCTCAGCAACCCTCTGCAAGCATGTTAATGGGAAAGAAATACTCAGAAATTAGTATACAAGAAATGCTCTTGTATCTGAAGCTGACACCACTGTATGGAGAAAAAGAGATGCCTCCTGCCTCTGGACAAACAGACAGAAGCACAGCCAAGAACTGGGGAAGAGACCAACCAACTGCTTTGGGAGGTGGGACACTCTTCCAGCCATGTGCTGCTTGTGGGGGCACACCTTCCTGCAAGAATGTGAAGAAACAGCTTTATAGAAACACAAGACAGGTTTCTGTTTTAATCAGAAAATAATTATATACTTGCATTGTAGGCCTCACAGTCACTATAAAACAGAAGCAGGATAACATTTAAGTGAGTAACATACAGAAAGCCAGGTATTGTTGAAACTGGTTGATAAGTCATGACAAGGATGCTGCCTTTTGGTTGCCAAACGTGTCAATGCTACCACATTTGCCTTCCAATAATGTCAGTACAGACCAAGACGAAGCCCAGACTGGCAGCATTTGAAACAAATTGTTCACAAAACCTGCACTGTAACCCCAAACTGATTGTAATCACAAATGCTAATGCTTAACTATTTCTCAATACTCAGTTTCATTAAAACCAGTCTTTGCCATGGGAAAGGATCTGAGCATTTCTTTTGTGGAGACAAAGTTAACTCTGCAATAGTGCTCTTTTGTTGCATTTGATATAATTATATATAGATAGATATGTATTACTGGCGTATACTTATAAACACCTAAGCTTGGTAGCATGCAAATGAAATAACAGAGGCAAGTAAACTGCATTGCACTCGTGCTACCACAGCACTGAATGTGTGCTACTAACTACGAGTGTCCATAATTTCTGGAAGAGAAAAAATCTGCTGGTTGGAAAGTTTGGCTGTCCTGGCCTAACACATGCAAATACTTTTGTCACTAGGGCTGAAAGTGAATGCTTCTAGTGCAAAGGACTCCTGCCTGGCCTCTCCCCACCACCACATCCCCTGTCCAGGGGATCAATTTAATTTTCACTTCAAAGACTGATGACCTGTTGTGACAATAGGGGAGGATGTTGCAAAGCATGAAGATTTGTCTTGTGATGGGTGATCAATATCACTGGCTTTCAGTGAGAGAACAGAAGGAAGAAACAGGCCTCCAGATTAAAGAAAACAAAGTTGCAGTTTCTGAGAAGGCAGCCCAGGGCAGCCTTGGTTTCAGAGAGCAAATACTGGAGAAAGTTTGAAATGCATCACTTGGTGCAAGACCATCTCATTGTAAGCACAGGGACCATCTCCTCCGGTCAGGAAACCCCTTTTTCACAGTCTCATTTATGCTTGCCCCAGGGGTGGAGGGAGTCAGGAGTCCTCTTGGTACAGATGTGCAGACCTCACTGATGTGGCTACATGATGTACAGTCTCACTGAGTCCTGCCTTGGTGGTGGTGCTTTTCCTACAGTCTTAATGACCCACCTGCAGACGTGAATCACAGTTCACTATTAGTTGCCATGTCTGAATAATGGCACCACTTCATTAGGTATGCAATTCCTTCATAGGCATTGGTGTCTTCCCATGTACCTGGGCTTAGAGAGCATCCTTGAGATACGCTCACAGCCATTTTATCACAGTGAATACTCAGTTCAGCAGGATTTTCTTCTGTTCAATAGCATTTAGGGAGACAATTGACAGAACTGAGTTAGCGGGTATGTATATTTGTATTGGCTGCAATTCCCTGAAAATGAGCCTCAAAATTACAGTGTTCATGGACAGAAATCACGTGCTGAAGGAGCGGAAGGTGGAGAGGAATCATTTGGTTTCAGGTTCTGTGTTTAAGAAAAGCACCAGAACTATGTTCACAGTATTGGTATTAATTTTAAATAAGCTCACTGTTTCAGGATAAAACAGCATAGCAGGTTATGAAACCAAGGAAAGGCTTAAGGGAGGACCAGTATCCTGGCTGATGATTTTTTAAAAATATGTCAAAATAATAATTATAAAAAAGACAGAATATTTATATAGAAAAAAAGCCTGGTGTCTTTTTTTTCTGTCACATCCCAAACTTGTTGGTTTCTAGTCCAGAAATTACGGTTCCCAGTTGTAAAATATATCTATTGTATTGCTTAAGTGAAAAGAAAGGGTAAACCCGCAGCCTCTATACTACATACAAATAAAAAGCACAAGAATAAATACCACATTTCTTTTCCTAACTGTCAGCTTACAAAACTGGTCAATACTTTGCAATTGTGACTCATGCAAATACCATGTTGGGTCAAATTTTAATATCACAAATACTGCATTAACTCAGTGCCTTGTTTTTATATCCCCTTTCAGAAAAAAAGAAATTAGCACTCACCCCTATAGCTGGTAAACAGCTTTGGAGAAAATAATCAATACACGCACTGCCATACACTTTCGGGTATGCCAGCCTCACACGCACACATGCACACACAACCCACACGCACACGCAGACACACACTAATCCTTCACTGCTGATCCCAAGCCTAGGCAATCACTAAAGGCTCTATGGTAGGCTTGTAGTGCCGGTAACACTGGCTGAATGGTAAAAATAATGTTTTCTTCCCTTGACTGCTCTCTCGTTCACTCCCTCCAACTCATTATGCCCTTTAGCTTTTTTGTTGCCTGGAAACTTGAAGACTTCCACAAAGCGCTGTACTCCAAAGACTTTTTATGCTTTATAAATATAGTTGAAGACATAACTATCTTTCTTTTTTATTTTATAC
The DNA here is from genome assembly GCA_033558185.1 of Dromococcyx pavoninus. Taxonomy (NCBI): domain Eukaryota; kingdom Metazoa; phylum Chordata; class Aves; order Cuculiformes; family Neomorphidae; genus Dromococcyx; species Dromococcyx pavoninus. Next base: position 1,484,918 of record JAUMJL010000433.1, on the reverse strand, counting down.
CTCTTTCTAGGCCTTTTTATACCTCTTAGTTCAATTATTGCCTCATTTAAATATTAAATGTCCTATATTTGCATCACTTTCCCACTGCCTTTCTACTTCAAATTATCCATCTTCATAGATTTTAAACATATGCCATTCTTTTCTCTCCCCAAGATCAAAAAATAGTTGTCATCCGCTAAATACAGATTTTCTATTTAGAAACTTTGTAATGTAAATATGTTCTCAGAACCTGGAGCTCAGGTGATATTGCAAGTATATAGGGTCTTAATGCTAAGGTAATCCATTTGGCTTAGCTCTCATCCCCATCTATTCCACTCCTAAATTGTGATGGCTTGTGTTTGCAACACAAGGACTGTTTTATTGAATCTACTGGATTGTATATTTGCAATAACTGCCTCCCTGTTTTTCTGGTTGGGGTTTTTTTTTCCTTTTAAGTAGTTAAATTACTAGAAAGGGGAGCAGAACCCACCCCCCTAAAAAAATCACTCCAATCCCAAAGTCAACCGTTCAGTCCCCTCAAAGAAATAGCAATAGAGGGCAGTATCATTCTGTTTTGTAGCTGGATTGAGTACATTGAAGCAACGCTGATGGTCTTGGTGGAGTGACTGTGGGAGGTGAAGGAATTGCAGGAGGGTCCGATGGGAGCTGCTGGAGGGACAGTGATCCTGAGGGCAGGGCAGGGCTGTCAATTCGGTCAGCAGGAAACATGAGCGTGAGCCCTGGCCGCAGGCTCCTCGACGCCGACCTCCCACCACGCACCTGCAACCTCTCCTGTTTGTGGGGACAAAGGCCCCCTTGTCCCCTCTTTGAGGGCTCCCACCCCATGCACTCTCCCCAATGCATTATTTCAGAGGCAGGATGGAGGGAAGAAGAAGGGGAATTCGCTAGACAGGTTTTTCCTGTTGTTTTAGGATTGCCAGGAGTTGGATCATTTCTGTGTCTATGTGCATCATTGAGTTTGTTTTGTGTTTAATAAATATTGGACTAAAATGCTGCTGCTTTTGTGGTGGGGTTTTTTTGTGTTTGTGGGGTTTTTTTCCTTCCTATCTCTCTTTTTGGTTTCAGCATGTCTGGTCGCTGTCTTCATGCTGCAGCGTGGTTACTCGTCCTCCTCCCGGTTGGCATAAATGCCAGCTTCCCAACGCAGTGCCAGAGCACTCTTTCTGCGGTTCACCCTGGTCGCCTCGAGGACCTGGTCAGAAGAAAAAGGGAAAATACAGCACATCAGTCAGCTGCCTGTGGCCCCTGAGCCAGGTTGCCCTGTACTGTGTGCCAGGGCAGGTAGAATCCACCCTTTCCACAGGGCTCCCAGTGCTGCACCTTGTGCAAACCAGAAAAACTCATGCGATGAAGCAATTGCTGATATGAGAGTGCAGGGGATGGCACACAAGAGCAAAGCCACACCATAGGAGGACAAAAGTGGTAAGAGTTGTCTGGCAGCACCCAGCTTACTTCAGGGGAGCACCTGCTGCCCCGTATCATTCCAGCTGAACAATGCTTCGTCCCTGCCTGAGAAGGCAGGGGACAGGGTCTTGGTCCTCTCCCCAGAGGCAGCTGCATCTCTTTGGTAGAATAAGCCAGCAACCATCTGACACCTTCATCCAGAGACTACTCTGGAGCTGCATGTGCAGCCTGGAAAACTGCTTATTTTAGCACATTACCCCTACAGGCAGAACTGGGCATCCTCCCTGCATCTTCTTTTGGTCTTTGGCTTGCAGCTACACTAACTGGAAAACCTACACTGTGATCAACGTACTCCATGTATACAGGAAGGGAGATTCACACAAGGAGGACTTGCATAGCCTGCAGAGTCTGACATAAGATGGGCCCTGATACATTTACAGGTTTTGCATAAACACAGAGTCACACGCATACATGTATGCAGTCATATAAAAGCATACATATGTATGTTTTATACGTATACACACACATGCACACACAGAAAAAATTAACTATAAACTTAAAAAACAGTTTTAGTATGTTTCAACAATCTAAAAAAATAATCAGACAAAACCAAAAGGTGTTATTGTGGCATGCATCTTGTACCCCATAGCAAATAATGCATGGCAGTGGGTATTCTCCTCCCAGTAGAGCGGGACGTAAAGCTGACTGGGGCCTTCATACAGAAGAACATGACTATTGTATTTTCTGACCAATCCTGTTTAACAGCTCCATGATCAAACTACAAAGCTGCCAAAGTCCACTGCCTGCAATGTGTTTTAAAACACTCTTCCCAAAGAAGCAAATTTTTGAAACTTTCAAACAGTCAGTCAAAAAAATCCACAAACAACCACCTGTAAAAAAAGCCTCAACAAATACATGACTGTTCACTAAGTAATGCCTGCTATCCCCAGCCTCCAATGCTTCCTGCAAGCTGCTCTGCAGAGGAGTAGCCGGCCTTTTGGGAAATGACGATGCTATTTTATTCTTCTGCATGGAAAGTCAGATGTAGTAAGAACTCAAGTTTTGACAGGAAGAAAAATAAATAATTTAAGACTAAATAAACTCTTCTTTCAGCTTATGACAAGCTGTGGTTTGCAAAATACACAGGCACTAGGGCCTCCTGCACAAGCAATCAGCTCTAAACTGTCAGCTGAAATTATAGATCATAATTTTGCTTATGGGAACGAGAACAGAATTCTGTATTTATGCTAAATCCCAGACCTCCATTCAGGAGGTGAAGGTAGGGTGGAGTTTTGCCAGCTTTACCACTTCTTTGCCCTCTTAGTTTCTCCTGACTGTGACTACAACCAAACCAAAAAACTTAAGGCAAAATCCAGCCCACAGAGATGATTTTGAGCTAAAGCTCCATCTGCTTCTCAGCACTGACCAAGACTAAAAAGTTGGTCCAAGTCCATTACAGGGATTTTATTGCTGAAGTTTTGCCCAAAATCACGCCTCCTCTTTTTGCCGAGCAAACACCGAAAAGGGAGAGCAGGGCTGCGCAGTTTCTGTTTTACCCAGTAGAGGGCGAATGTGCTCACAAACTTAACAATTCAGTGGAAAAAAAATTATTGAAATCAGTAAAAAAATTCCTTCTGAGGCATCAGCCTGTAAGCAGTGTAGTGGAGCTACTCCCACTGCAGGGATGAGGACTAGCAGTTTAAATCACATGTTTAAGATTCTGAGGGCCCAAACCAAACGAAGACATTCCAAAGTGAACAATGGAGAAGCAAAACTGGGTCTGGGTATCAGGACATTGTCTTATTATCTTCTCAGAATAAGAAAAGACCAGTATGTAACAATGATTCAATAGAACACAGAAAATGACTGTTCTCCCCACTGGAAACTGACATTTCCATGAAAAAACAGCAAATCCAGCATAAATTTCATACCAAAACTGCCACTGTCACAGTGCAGTGGTATATTTAAATTAGGCCTGCTGAATTTAGCTTGTAGATTTATGTCAGCTGAAAATAAAATGGATTTTACAGGATTTACAACAGTTTCCATTCAGCATCTTTCTTACTGGAAATCACAATGTTGTGATGGTCTCTGGTGATGGCTTGCAACAGTCAAAACCCTTAAAATTTGAAGATTCCTGTTTTGGATCAGCCAGCTCATTTTTGTCATCAAAGATGGCAACAGGGTTTCTTCCTTTTATCCCCTGTTTACAAACATGCCCAGAAGCCTGTCTGCTTCTGTAAACATCACTAGCTACTCTAGGGAAAACTGCTTCCAGAATTATACCTGAGATGGTGTGAGAGCACTGAAAGTGGACATAGCCTTTGCAGGAAAATAAGTATTGATGTCTAATAAGCTAAAGGTGCTTTTGAATAGTTCCTCCAGAATTATTCTAACGTAGTGAAAAGACTGTTTGACCTAAAATAACCCTCATTTTTACTAGGCTATGTCAGTTTTACACCCACTAGAGAAAACAATGGGGTAATTATAGCATGCAACTGGAATGACTGAGTGGAGAATTGGGACTCCTCAATGGAGCATTGAATTCACAACCCAGAAAGCTGCTTGCCTAAAATAGCAATCAATGTCTGTTTTAAAATATTGTTGGCAGATATTGGGGCTGTCTGTAGACCATCATAACTCCAGATCCAGAGACTCTCCTCAGCAGGTCAAAGGAAGGCTTTGCTTTAGTTGTTGTGGCTGTTTTTGGAAGGGGTCTGTAATATGCTGCATTTTGGCCATTTTACAAAATGCTACCTCAACACTTTTCAAGTGTCCTCGCTGATGATGCTACACCTCAGCTCTGTGGGTGCAGGCAGGGTGACCCAAGCAGGGCCAGGTTTGAGTGGTTAGGGCGTCCTATGCAGACAGGCTCATAATCGGATGCAGAAGACATACAGAGAAAATCAGAAAGATTATGAAGCACAGTCCACTCGGGCTTAGGCTTCAGAACTGAGCTGGCTAAGTTCTAATGATAAGACCATGTCAGAAAAAAAGCAATGTTATATAAAGTGTCTTATTTAGGAGAGGCGATTTGACTACTAGCTGCAAAGGAGAGGAAGAATTTGGAGAGCAGAAGTAGGTGTGAGAGAAAGACAAATGTACAAAGATATATAGGGCTGTAAAAACTGTTCTTCACCTCTCTTCGCAAAAAAAATGCTATATGGATTGTGTTGTTGCAGCTCTGGCATCTTGCTAAGAATTGCAGAGGGCTCTTTCCTGACAGATTTCATTTATTTTGAAGATTTTGGAGAAAAAAAAAACAATACAGCTACCACTGGCAGGTTTAAGATTAATTTATCTATCCATCCTACAGCTGAAGACTACCTGTCCTGAGTTTCCCTCCAACAAATGTAACAGTAATTGCTCTCTTATTAGCCATAATAGAATAAAAAGCAAAACACAGATATGCTTTAGTCCAAAGCATATTTATCTCCACACTGAAGGAAACTGACTACTATACAGTACAGGTTAGTTTTTTATTGAAAAGTAGCAGCAAAAGTGATGTGGTAGAGAAATTACTTTACTGATTCTTCCCAACTGGACCTGAGAGAACAAAACCAGAAAATGCAAAGGTCTGAGTATCTAAAACCTAGCAGTACCATGCAGGAAAGTCACTGCACAAGACACCTCCACAGAGCACACCATGAGACAGAAGCACAAAGGCAGGGAGCAGGCTGCCTACTCCTGTAGACATGTGTCCTGCTCAGGAATGATAAACTTAATGCTTTAGCATAAAATTGGAACTACTGAGGGACAAAGAACATCCATCTCTCCAGTAGAAAGGTGTTCTCTTTACTGTACCTACTTAACACTATTCACTGAAAATCACTGCAAGAAGCTGGGTATCCGAGACAAAAAATGTGCTTATCTGAAGCAAGACAATAACAGTGTTATAATGCTGCTGGTCACTAATAAAATAGAAAATGTGTGTCCTCTGCAATGAAATCTAAAATTTTCAACAGTAGCCTTTAATGTTGCATAAACGTCACCTTACTGCACCATGTCCTATAGCAAACTAAGCAAACTCAGGATGAGTCCCATGAATTTGAAGACACATATAGTTCAAAGGACAAAAGAAGATGTCAAGGACAAAACCAACTTGTATATGTGCAGGTAAGTAGTTATCTATGGTCTCTTTAAAACAGCAGGCAGATGTGCTTTTAACACAAGCTGCAGGAATTTGAAGGTGACACAACCACATTAACCTAACAAAGCAGGCTGTGGTTTGCTGCCTGTAGCTTAACTTCTGCAGTTCTGTACCTTGCTGAGGATTTGCTGCTTACCAAATTGGAGCTGCCAGGCTGATGGTGTACAAGACCCGATCCCAACTCATACAAGGACAGCCAGGCCAGCTCCAGTGCTACCCATGAAGATTAAAATTGAACCATGCTCCTGCACCGAAGTGGGCTATGGAGAGCTTTGTTAAACAGGAGCCAGTTTGGGGTAGGGGGGGCATCATGCCTTGAGTCTTGCTGTTCCTTTTGAAACTGCCCAGCTTCAGCTAAAGATTTCCAGGGAGAACCAAACGGTAGGCTTATCATTAAGATTAGCCAGGTAGCATGCTTTCAGCTGCATACAGAATTGCTGTGTCCTACAGCTTTTTTTTATCTCTACTCCCCTTCCCATCCATGCACATTCATTTCCTACTCATTACTCCTTGCATCATTATCATTTTGCAAAGCAGACACACACTTCCCAGCAGAAGGCCAAGGGCTGGGCATGTAAAACCAAAACCTGAACTTCTGCCCCTCACACAACATCAAACGCTCTCATCACTATTGAACATTCATAAATTGTAACACAGACCACTGTGCAGCTACTATGGGGCAGAAGACTCCCAAACTGTTTTTAAAACCAGGTCTCTGAAAGTATGTTTTTCTTACAGTGATTAACTCTCTATAAATACTCCACACAAAGACCAGTCACTGGTTCGTATCAGTGAGATAAAACCCACACTATTTAATGAATAGGAAATGGCATAGACTTGACTTTGCTTTACTCTCCAGAACAGAAAATGTTCATATAGTTGTCTTGAGGTAGGTGATGTGGTCAAAATTGTGATGGAATAGGGAAATAGTGGGAGGTTCATTTTAATCAAAAAAATGCTTATGCTGGACAAATGAATGTCAGTCATTACCACAATATGTTTATGTCTGTTAAAGAAATCCAGATTTATACAAATGACTGCACAGAAAATTACACACAACTGAGATGTCCATATTATTGAGCACCTCGTTCCTAACAAATGTTGCAAAGTGTAGCTGGTATCAACTCCCTGTTCATAAATTTGTTGCATTTGATGGAGTCCAGCTTTGTATGGATAACGACTGTGTGAGTTACTGCCTTGTCAAGATACCAGATGTCACTGTAATTACCCTTTATTTAGAAAGTTTGGATTTCTTCTACCCTGAAACCAACACTGATAGTATGTTGTGGCACTGTGAGCAGTCATCATATCATAACACACAGAGACAAGGACAGGTTCACAAAATTCACCAGAGTTAGGAAACCGTTTGAATCTGACTTTCTTCTTCCAGAGATGAAAGGTTGTTGTGTGGATTCTTTACAACATAGTGAAGATCTTGATAGCGCTAAACATACTGTAATCAAAGACAAAGGAATGCCACAACAATTTCACTCAGTATCTGAAGATGTTTGGATTCCATGTTTAGCTTTGCCATCTACAAGGTAACAGGAATTAAGGAAAAGTTCTAATTTCTCACCTCAGGAATGCTCCAGTCCTGGGCAACAGCTCCCATTCCTTTTATTAGAACCCTTCCTATGCCAGAAATTGTAACTAGAATCCAAGTGCTAGAAATCAGCCACACAAGCATTTGTTGATGAGAGATAAGAGGAATATCCCCCCCAACACGTTTGCATCCCAGTTTTGAGATGAAACGGCACTGGCACACAGCATGAAAATGCAAACCGCAGTAACATGCACTTGGAATCACCATGCAAGAGGAAGCAAAAAAAAACAAAAAAAGAAGTTGAAAAGTACCTCAGAAGTAACCTTGCTAGAGAGTAATTTACAAGTGTACTGGTAGAAAGGGAAAAGACCGTATTAGTACATTGAACAAGCATGTTATAACCAGGAAACAAGAACAAGGTAAAGAAATCGCAAGAACTGGCACATCCCAGAGTACAGGATTTCAAGCAACTTGGTGTCATAAAAAAAAAAGGTTTGTCAGTTTACTGTTTTTTTAATGACGTTGCTTGGCCAGTCTCAGTCTTGTTTACCATCAGTGCTTGACCTGCTTTCTTGCTGCTGCTTTTTCTCACCTGTTGAAACCTCTGCTGTAACACATCTTCTTTGGAAGAAACTGCCCCCTTGCCTGAGCAGCGAAGTTCTTCCAAGAGCAGATGCACCTGATTTGCCCTCTGTCTCTGAAAGGCAAAACCTGCAAGCCCCATCCAGAGTGGCTGCATTGTAGCCACTGAAGCCAGATGTAAAACAGAAGGTGGAGATGTTTAAAGGAGAGGCAGGGTAGATGTCCTACTGAAACCACACTCCTGTCTTTTTGTGCATCTAGTGAAGGAAAAACCCTGAAGTGCTATACATCAGTACTGCTGCAGTGCTCAGCATATAAGGAAAGTTTCTATGGACATCAAACCTCTCCGCAATTCATGAGACCACGGCTGCTGCCTCCGCAGAAGCCCTGGCTCTGTTCAGCCTCAGAAGCCACAGCACCTTGACTGCTCCCAGTACTCAAGGAAGTCTCACTCACAAAGAGCAATGTCAAGCCATGTTCAGTTCTACAAAGAGCAATGGTGAGCTAAGTTCATCATTCAGGATTCAGGGCTCCAAGTGGCAGCTGCCTGCCTGGTTGTCAGTTATGCTCCTTTCCTCACTATGTTTCAAATATTTTTAAAAACAGGCCAGTGATGTGCCCTTTTGTTTCATTAGTTACAGAAATCTTTTTCCTCAGCACATGGTCAAATGTCCCCTGCTGACAAATCAAAGTTATTTGTTGTTTAAATGACTATTGCTTAGCCTGGAATGTAAAATATTACTTCAAACTAACAGTGTCACAAGTACAGCACTTCTTATTTGAATTATCTTTCCCCTGACAATGGCGAGAGTTGTTTACAAAAGGAGAGCAAAAAAAGGCAGCGAAGAGAAAAAAACACGCCTGCTGGTCTAAGGAAGCCCTCCCTGGGCTCTGCAGGAAACTGGCCTCCAATAGGATTTTGGGTAGGCAGCAGAAAGAATATGAACCTTGTTTAGTTGAATGCAATGGGCTTAGAGAAGAGGAGAATTCACTGCAGCCTAGACAATTTGTCCCAGAAAACAATGCATCCCACATGTTGTCTGACCAGCACCAATGCTCTGGAAGTGCACCTTTGGCAGTCAGTGTCTGGGCAGTTTTAGCAGCAGCAGTGAACAGTCAAGCTGGCACCCAGAGCCCACCTCTTTTGTCAAACATTGCACAGAACAGTGCTCTGGTCAAGACCTCGGGGCTCACTTCAAACTGCTGAAGAGATTACAGAAACACAGACAACCTGCTTTTAGGGGGCACATGTGCAGCTCTGCGGGTATCTGAGGAGCTGCACTCGGGTAACTGAGCCGAGGGAGTTAGGTCTAATGACATCTTACATGTCTTCTGTGTGCTACAAAAGGCATGACAAACGGCCTGTGACCATCACAGCTGTGGGAGAAGATTTCAGCCACAAGTCACCACTTTATGGATTGGGCAAGTCACATTCGTTCTTCATGAGGGTAGAGGAAAAGTGCAGGGTGAGTACCAGCTGAGCATCACCTCTTTAGCAGAGCAGCTTCTCCACTGCACTGAGGTTTTGAGCCACCAGACTGAAAGACATTCACTTGCAGGGCTTCTGAGTAAAAGTTCTTGTTTGCACAGTAAGAGTTTTATGTTCTTCTTTGTTTAAAGTCCCTCCAGGCTTCTGCAATGCATGCATGAGGGTGTGACACGTCTCCTGCAACCTTCTGAGTGTCCTTGGAGAAAGAGACCTTTTGGGGAGATGTCAGAAACAACACCCATTAGAGCAGGTGAAGTTATCCCATTTCACTGGGTGCTGTGGAGAGGGAGGGGAAACCAAGAGAGTGGCTCCTTCCCAAGACACAGCCCCACGATGCTGTTGTCAGAACAAAAAATGATCCTGCGCACAAGCTGGCTTTCTACATGGCAGCAAGAGCCTGATGGACCATGAGATCTAATTTTTCAATGGTTTCGGTAAAAGAAGGGATCAGAAATTTCCTGGTGTGCACCAGAAATTAATCTGTTTACATTTTGAGTCAACTCTCCTGCTGCATTTTAGTTAACCAGCAGAAATGAAACAAGACCCCTGCATATTACACTCCTTCTGATTTTAAGTATCTTTTGCTACTGTGCAACATTCACCAGTAATGATTAAAACCTGTCAGACTAGTGCAGTATTCACACTACAAACCCTCACTGACTTCTATACACTTAATGAAACACCACCTTTAATAAATGTTACTAGAAAGTATTTTGTTTGCAGCATGAGATCCTTGGTGCTGGGGTCAGGCTTCTGACACCTTCTGCATGCATTGCCCACAGTAACGATGAGTCTGAACAAGAAACATCTTGCGTTCTGTTGGAAAACAGGTTGCATAATAGATGAGACCTGAATTTTGAGACTTTCAACTATGAAATTCATAGCTCTTCTTAACAGTGCCTCCATAAGGAACAACTTAATTGGGTTAAGCTCTACTACAGTAATAACTGAAATGCAGGCACTCATTTCACAAACTGAAATTCAGGGTGATTTTCTGTTTGTGTAGAAGAAAGACAACAAAACCAGCGGGAAACAGCATGCTGCCCATTGAAGGATCCAAGTTAATTTCAGAGACCCAATCCAGCTCTGCAAAGGATTGTTTCTAGAGAAGTTATCCACTTACACTGAACGCTGAACACACTGGGACAGCACTTTGGGAGTCTATGAACATAGACCTGAATACATGCTTTAGACACAGAGTTTAAATAGCCTCTAACACAACTCACTGGAAGGTCTTGGTGCTGTGTGAATTAACAGAGTTTGCCAAATTGCACGGCAGCTATCCACTGTCCTTATTATTAATTACCTGAAATAATTATAAATAAACCTAAAATTGCCTTTGATATTTGCAGTGATATTCTCTCTTTCTCTCCATTAGCCCTCATCTCAAACACACTGGCCCTTACAATGTGCCAAAATCCTTACAAATTAATCTGAGCAGGTTCTTAGGAAATAAATAGTTTTTTTGTCTGAACGTCAGTTCTCGTGACTCACTACCGCTATTGCTGAACAAAAAGTGAAATGGAAAAGTGCACTTACACTGCTGTCATCCATCCTTTCTCGTCTCTTAGTTTTGTGTGTTTCGTAATCTTCCATCAGGGTTTGCATCAGGTTCTTGGGTCGTTGGGCTCCCGCAGGCTCCTCGGAAGATAGGTCAGACTGTGAGACGGGGCCTTCTGAAGTAGGGGATGGAGGAGGCTTGATCTTCTCTATTTTTCCTGCAATGACATGAAAAGGAAAAAAATCTTTCTAAGGTCACAAGTTGTTTCCAAAAGACAACAGCAGAAGAAGCATTTTCCACAGGGTTTGTATGAAGAAACAGTTTGGAATGAAGTCTATGAAAAATATGATAAATCAGAACGGTCATAGACTTTTAAAATGCTCTCCCTCTTCCTGAAATCCACTACATCAAAACATTACAAAGTCTTTTAACAAAACCTAGAAGAGTTATGAAATGATACAAGGCAAATTTAACCCATCACTATTGTTTACAGTAGTATCTTGCTGAATTAGCCATTATTCCCTACAGGACACATATCAGTGATCTGGAAATATTTCTAAGATTCTGGAACACTGCAAGATGATTTTTTTTCCTGGCTCAGACTGTACAACACATGGGGTGCCACTGCTGTATGCTGGGGACCGTGCACCACATGTCCAAAGAAGGCTTGTTAGGCTTGCTGGCTTTTTTTCTTTTTTCTTCGCTTCTTGTAAGCATGAAAGGCTTTGGGTTGGTCCCTGGGGCTACTCTTCCTTGCAGCTATTTCCTGCAACTTGCAGAAGGTACTCCTACAGGGAGACCTGTGGCAGAGCAGGATGGAGTCTCTGTCCCACACACTCCTCATTCGGACATGGCCGTTCAGTCTCCTGGTGGGATAAAAGTCAGAGAGAAGTTAGGCTGCTCTCTGACTAAGCCCATTTCACTCAGGAAAGCTTGTTCTAGGCAGAATAACTCCAGCTGAAATGCTGGGTAAAAGGCAGGTCAGATCAAGGAGACCACTGCAACAAGCTTTGGGAGATCTCAGGGGTCAGATAACCCACAGTTCTCCAGGGAGGGCAGCCTGTGTTTCTCATCACCAGGCACTAAGCTGGGACGAATCACCCAGCTAGTCCCCATGGGAACTGGGGATGACAGTGGCAGGTTGTGGGAATAATGTGTAGCTATGACAGGAGAAAGCAATGTTAAACGAAAACTGCCTTCCCTTTTCCATGGAAAGGCAGCTCATTGAAATTGACAGTTTAATGGATTGAGAAAAAAAAAGAAACCTACCTCGAACCCCTTAAAAATAGGTGAGGTAACCAGAAGAATCATGTCTATTTTCATGAAACTTCCAGTTGCTGAGACAAATTACAGCTGTAGCTGCTCCTTGAAAAAGAATCATGACAGTGCCAGCCACTAGAGAGCAGTAATTGAAACCTGCTGTAAGAATCAGCAGGATTTATCCTTGAAGGAAGAAGCGAAACCTCCCTGTTGACATTGCAAGAGGTCATTTACAAGAAAACCCCTTGCTGGGCTTGTTTCATTTCTGAACAGTACGGAAAAACCCAGCATCGCTAAGTTTCTCACTACAGGCTTAGCTTACGCTGGGATGGTGCAGGGATGAAGCTGGGAATTCATCCTCCCCAGATCACATATCCCTCCAGAAACTGGAGAGGGAGTTTCTGTAGGCCCAGGTTCTCCTCTGGGTTGCATCAGCTCCACAAACAACCATTACTTATGCTGCCAGCAGGGGCCAACAGCAGGTTCTCAGCTGCCCTGCTGTACCCATGCATGACAGCTTGGACTGCTCAGCAGGACACAGTAAGAACCATCACCTTGCTCATTAGATCTAGTGGGTAAAAAGGTCTCCTGAATATAAAAGACCTGATTCTAGGTCAGTTATCTTGACGTATTACTTCATTATTACCCTACTAAGTAACTGTCTTGGATGTACGTAAGTAATGCAGGAAGGATGAGGCTTCTCAGCTGTCTGCTCAGCTTTTTTCTTTCCTTGCAGACTATCACAGGATGCTCAGACCTAGGGCAAGCCTCACACCTGAGAATGGGTCCTTTCACCCCTCTCTCTGTGAAAAACAACATAAATCATAGACTTTGGGGATGTACACTTCAGAAAGGGGAGATCTCCAAGCAGATCAATCCTCCCTGGATAGAAGGCCCATCAATTTCTGTGTTGCAGCAGCAACCCTGCAGCAATACGCAACTGTTCTGACCATGCTGGGCAGTGTCACAATGAACAGTATCACAGCTCCCTTTTCAGAAATTGAGAAGCCAAAGAAGTAAGATTTGCCCACAGCAAAACAGTGGTTTGAATCCATATGAAACTACACATCTAGAAACATTTCCTCTCTGTAAGTGTTTGAATTCCATAAAAAACTCAGGAATACACAGTGTAATTTTTACTACTGTTCAGACTGATGTGTTCCTTTCAAGTTCCTAAAAATTTGTGAGAACAAGTACTTGGAAGAGCGAGAGATCTTACCAGTACCACCAGTGACAGAAAGGCAAGCAACCAGCACCACCATCAGTGAGGCTGTGGTTTGATGATGGCGTGTCTGAGGCTTCAGGGCTCTCAGAACAACCACAGAAAAACTCTGTGAACTTGATGCAGAGCTCCAGTCTAGTCTAGACCTATTCTGCCAGTTTAGACTGTGTTAGCAATGTTGCTGGGTTTATTTTCTTCCAGCAGCTTTTTATCCAGGTAAGGTACCGTTCTCAGGCAGAAGAGTCATTCAGCATCATGAGATGTGACAATCACAGGAACTTTCCACTTCTGCACTCCTATACCCACACCTGATATACACAGATACTGCTGATGGTCCTTGTCCAAAACCAAGCTGAGTAATAAAGGAATTGTGCTCTGACTCAAAAGGAAAAAGCTTTGTAGGATACCAGCAAAAACTGCAGGCTGAAGATCACACTTTTAAGTTAATAGTAATCATCAGCAGTGTCTTCCCCTCCAGCAGAAGGTACTCCCTTGGGTCACCTTTAGAGCTGCTGCAAGATATTGAGTACAGGTTATACCCAAAAATCTTCACCTACATATTTACATTCTTCTTATCTTTCAAAGGGACTCAAAAAAGTATTCTGCAGCTTCAGCTCTGGCAACGGTTCCCTCCGCTCTCTGGCTTCAGGGATCTAGTATGAAGTTCTGGAATTCAGTTTCTCCGTATTTCCTGCCTTTTGCTCTATACGGGGCAGACAGAAGGTGCTTTTATGGAGAACGCTCTCTCCCAGCCCTGGGGAGGGGAAGGGAAAGCTCAGGGAAGGGGCAGCTGCTGCTGGGTCCCAGTCTGGTGGCTGCAAGACATTGCCTGACACCACTCTGCAAAATCACAGAGCTTCGGATGAATTAGCTTTCTCCTAACCAAAAGCTCTGCACAGCTCCAGGAAGCAAGAAGGGTGGTGGCAGTGACTTATTCACTCTGTGGAGCCTGACAGGTGTCCAATAACTTGCTGCAAGTTGAGGAAGATGCTCAGATGATTTGCTGCAACATCAAAAGGAAAGAGTGACTGAGGCAGGCCCTGGGACAAAGGCCTGACCCACCACCCAGTAACCAGCAGGTACCAAGGGCCATTATACAGTGTTAACTAAGGTATAAATGAGATAGGAAGAATGGGGCTTCACACAAGTAAGAACAACTACTTTACAGATGTTGTCAAATTTTTTTTATATAGTTCTTTATAAATGAGATATTTCAGCAAGATACCTTGTTTTAGGAGACTATGCTGGAGTCAGGGGATAGCTGAAGTATGTAAAAATATGCCCCACTAGTAATGCGGAACCTCATCACCACTCCTGGTGAAAGGTGGGCTTCTTTGGGCTTCTTGAACACCAGATGAGCAATGCAAATATGCAAACATGTAAACAAGCAAACGGTAAAAAAACAACCTCTTGAAGATCCTCTCACTTCATACACATTCTCCACCAGGGTGGGAATAAGGGAGCAAATGACAAATGAGCTGGGTTAGTGTGCTGTTAAGGCACTCCTGGAGATGTTCAGGGGGTGCCTGATGAGCACTTCAGAGGAATCCTTGAAGAGAATGATGAAATTTGCTTTTTTCATACTGGTCCTTATAAGGGGTATGGAAGCAGTATCCTCCATAAATTCAAAAGCTACATTTCTGCTCTAGCTTTTCTCAACATTCTTATCCTAAAAGGGATTCATGGTATTATAACTCAACCATATTCTTTACATGTATACAGGGCATTACAAAATTTGTGACAACACAAATATTGAAAACATGTTGCAGCCAAGTTTCTACTTCTCCTCCCACTCTACAAGAAATATCTTTAGGCTGCGGTTGAATCTGTGAAGTTTCCTTAGTGTAGGTTATTTACTTGAGAAAAATCTGAGTGGAAAATGTTTTTTAGCCTGAAGTGGCTCCTCTGACAGAGGCTTAAGCTCCACAGATGTCACACAGGAGAAAGAAGACAGCACACACACTTCCCTTACTATGGAGGGAACACTTACCTGAAATTTAAAGGTACCTGATCACTTGTGTCTCTGAACTGCAACTCCCTCTCTATGCCTTTGCCATCCACTGAAATTCTCTCATCTAGTTTATCAACTGAGCACAAGGGAAGATGACTGCTTGGTGGGCAGCTCTCCCAGATGTGTGTGCAGATGGGTCTGAGCACCTGCCGGTGAGTGCAGGGAGCACAACATGCCTTCCACCTCATCTTGCAATATTTTGGTGACGAACAGCAAAAATGAAGACACAGCAGCTTCAGGGAAGCTTATCCCAGGCACAGCTTCTCATGTTAGATACTTCTGCATGCCTCATCATGAGACAACAAATATTCTCGAATAGTTCTCCCTCCAAGAAAGGAGCTGTCACTGAACCAAGACCCCAAATGTAATGGTTTGCACACCTCCTTTGATGAACAGGATTACTCAAACCAGGCACTACTGAAAGTTAGACACAAGTTCTTCATAGTCTAAGTACTTCTAACAAAAAGAATTACATGGGAATTACACCACCAAATGTATGCTGGATCCTCTCAGCCTGTTCAAATAAACTATCAAACAGCCTCCGCCACTCTGCCCAGGAAGGACGGGGTGTCTGCACATTTTAAGAGAAAACCAGTGTCTTGCTATGCAGCTACCCAATACCTCACCAAATGCAGCAGGTGCGGCAGCAAAACAACACTAGAAATGTTCAAAATTAAATATAGCTCTGCAAGTATTTTGGGATACACGATGACTCTCTGTTTAGCCATGCTCAAGCATTTTTTTATCTTTCGTGTTTTTCCTCGTGCAGGAAACCCAACTGTTTGGGAAAGGAATTTGCATAGGTTCTCACCTTCAGCCTTCTAAGAGTACCCTGGAGAAGGTCTTGTTCCGTGTGCTCAAAACACGTAGTCATCGTTCCACTGAAATTACTGTCTGGTTCCAGTGATCTGAGACGGGTTAAAAGGTTCCGAAGCATCTTAAACAGCTCTAAAGGACACTTGTTGGCAGTGCAAAATTTTATTGCTAGGAACCATGCTGACTTGTGCTGAGTGGCTGGCAAACATCAAGTTCAGTGTTATCGTCAGTTGTATGAAAGTTGTATGTCAGGGTGGCAAAACCAGCCTGTTTGCTATCTAAATTCACAGTTATTTCACACATACACCCACAAGAATTGTGTTAATCCTCCATGCTTCAGTCAAAACAGCAAATCAGTTCACTACAGTCCATATTTGTGGTTTGTGTTTCTACTGGCCACATGATTACAGTTCAAAGAAGTGAAGTGGGGCAGAAATAACGAATAACCAGGGACCACCAGGAGTCCTAGCAAAGCTACTTTGCCTAGTCTACCACCAAAAGCCAACCTGAGAGGCAGGGCATAGCTAATTAAGTCAATTACTGCACTACCTTAAAAGAGCTCTGGTGAGTTTACACTTTCCCACTTAGGGATTAGCAACAGTTTTTTCAAATTTAGACTTGACCCTCTAATACTTTTCTGATGAGGCAACCTGATGTTTAAAGTAGGGTGCCAATTCTTTCTTTGGGAAAGGCAATTTGGTGACAGAAGTACTGTTGTTGTTGGTATTATTACTATTACTAGATATTCAGACTACAGTATCAGACGTGTCCTACAGTATATTCCTTACTGTGCCTACCATAAGTAGATTTTCTTTTCTGCTCTGTAAGTCACCTCTGTAATGGCTGCAGTGAAGCTTTACAGCCAGATTTTGTTGCCTCTACTGAATCACCTTTTACATTGTTTTTGTAAATATTGTAAAGATACTATAGATGTTAAAATAAAAGGAAAGTTGTTGCAATCTTCCAAGGCATTGCACGGTATTCATTCTCCCCATTTTTAAGGACACCTGCAAGCTTAATTGCCACACAGCTGGGTAAAGGGACAGCAAAGATGAGATGAGCTCTGCAACACTAAGAATGCTCAGCTAACTTCCGCCAGCTGAGAGTTCTCCTGAGCATATCTGCTGTTTAGAAAGGATCCAAAGCAGATTTAAGAATGACTTTGGCAATGCTCTTTGTGGTTTATTTTGATCAATGGCATCCTTAAACATTGCCACATATTCATCTTTTCCTAGAAATTAATTCTTTGCCTTGTCACCAGCTGCAAATTGCAGTAGCTTGAGTCATTGGCTAATAGATCCCAATTTTCTTTCTTGAACATACGGTAGTTGGACATTTAAAGGAAACTGTCTGTAACGATTAATTATAAAAATAAGTTAACCATTCTCACTAGAAAGTAATTTACAAAGAACATTTTAACATGAGTAAATGCCTTGTTGCGTACAGAAATAAGAACAGAAGTACAGTTTTCCCAGATGCTCCATTAAAACAAGCAGATTAACATCAGCAGCCCTTCTATCATCCCTTGTGAGTAAAAAGCAACCCTTATCAGCCCAATTTTGAGCACTTGCAGCTAAAAGTGATGCTGGGTTTGAAAGCCATCATGAGCATACATTTAGACAATGAGTCCTCCTTCCTGAGGTCCATGTTGCCCCATCTCTCACATCTTGTCAGACACTGCTCAGAACACCTTGGTTTATGGAGGCTCCCTATCAAAAATGCTGTTGTAAGGAGTAATAACTGTAGCATTTCATAGAAACTATCAACATCTTCTACATTCTTTGGCAAGAAACACAAGTTAAAACCATCCCCTTTGCAGAAGAAACAAAACCAAGTTATTAGCTATTTATGTGCTGCATACTACTCCAAGTTCAAAATCAGACTGGGTAATGGACTAAATCTAGATCCTATTCTAGTTTGCCATGACTTTCAAAAGAAAAGGATCACCCTGAAGAATTTTTGGGAGCATGACTGGCTCAGATTTAAATCAGTGGAATTAAAGCACTTGGGGTAGAATTAACACTTCTTTACAATGATCACTGTTTATGAAATGTTCTAACTACTTGCAAGGCACAGACTGGTCTAACTTATAAAAATAACTCCACAGAAGTAAGATTGGCATGTGTTCCTATTTTTAATATATATTTTTTTATGTTATATTAAGAAGGCATGGGTGCTTGATTTTATTTTTTGAAAAGGGGAAGGTGGAGATACATATTCTGTAACTGCTGTGAATGCCACCACAAGGGTCCAGAAGCCAGTCAGCCAGAGGAGGACTTCTACTGAATCTATTAAGCCTCTTGTTTGTGATTCCTGTTTAATTCAGTAGGACATGACATCAGCTGACATACACGGCAACTCACAGCCGTGGACATCTTTTTACTAGACAAAGTTCATTAAGAAGACCAAGAAATACCTGAAAACAGAAAGCAAAACACACGCACACAAATATCAGAAGCAAACCCCCCAAATCCATAAATCTCCACTACCTTTGCACTTCCTTAATGACATGTAAAAGAACAGAAAGCCTGTTAAAAAAGGCTTTGTATGCCTGTCTTTCAAATAGCCACACAGTTGCATTAACTGCTGCTGTCCTTGTAACGATCCTGAATTTCAGTAGGTGGTCTGAGCAGCACACCAATACACACGTCATGCTCCCAGGTGGCAGTGGATGGAGTGCAGGGATATCACCAGGGTATATAAGTTGCTTCTGCGCTATGTTTGGGAAAAAACAAAAAACGTCCACAGGCATGTTCCCAGACAGAAAGTTGAGTTGTCCATGCTCTCCTACGGCCTGCAGTTTCCAGGCAGATGAAATCATGACAACCCTCCTAGTAAAATTATGTATTCATTCAAAATGGCATAAGCCTCAATCTGACTTGACCCTTTAGCCACATTTCACTTCCCCTCTGACACTCAGTGCTCTTACCTGGTGCAGTTTTGTAAGACACGGTTCTGGTGGGCATGGGTGGTGCGCTCTTCATAATAGGGCTTGGTGCCATCTGCAGACCTTGTCGCTGCCTCTTCAGCTCCTCTTCTCGTTCCTGGGCAGCTCTGATCTCTTCTTCTATCATTGACAAAGTCCGCTGCTTCCTCGATCGTAACTTGAAAGGGCCCACGGTCACTTCAGGCTCCTGAGTGGCCAGGATGGAGGCAGTGCTCCTCAGCTCAGCTGCCTCTGAATACTTGCTAAAGTAGCTGACTTCGTGTCTGTTTTCTTCCACAAGGAATGGCTGGCTGGCTGAGTATGCAGGTGATTGCTGCAAACTCTTCCCTTCCCTGAGTCCTGAGTCTTCCTCTTTTGAAGTCTTTGGTATGGTGTCCCTTTTTTCTTGAACAGGTGAAGACACCTGGGGTGGCTCAAACATTGGGTTCTGCTGCTCCTTGGAGGCTGGAGCTGGCCGGGTGGTGGTTGGCTGCTCTTTGACTGAGATCTCATTCTCTGTAGGGATTTCTTCTTCCTTGCAGTTTGCTTTATCTGCCTGCTTGGCTATGGCTTGTTGGATGGCATTTTGAACCAGCAGGCCAGCGTGGTACTCCAACTGGTCATCAATCAGAACGGAGTCTGCCAAGGCAGAGGAGGGTGAGTCACAGCCTGGATCACTGAATGACTTGGACATGCCTTCACCCCTGCACTCCACTGGAGTGTCGGCCTGTGGCGTCTGTGGCAGGGAGAAATCGGCCAGCGAGCTCTCCTGCAGAGCACTCATAGTCTCATTGGAGGCACCACTGTCGCTAATGTTATCCATGCTGAAGTCATTGGAAAGGGTCTCCAAGACGGTGGTATCCTGAGACCTGACAGACAAGTCGTCCAAACCAGAGTCGAGCTCTTCTGGAGGGGAAGAGGCGCTGGCTGACTTTGGGAAGTGGTCTAGCATGCCCTGTCCATCATCTTTCACCACTGTGAAGACAGCTCTTGCGCTCATGAATTCTCCATCCTCTGTCCATAGCTTTGAGGGCTGCCCAGCTCTGGTGCTATCACTGCATGGTAACGCTCTTACTGGGTCAGCAGCAGTACCCTGAGAACTTGTATCATCTTCTGAGGTACAGGAGACCTTCTGTGCTTTGACGACAGTGGCACTGTTACCCTCAAGATGCCCTGTTTGCCCACACATTGAAGTGGGTCTTGTCACAGAGGACAGTGGCCTGTCTACATGTGTAGGATTGAGACTTTTGTAGAAGGGTTTGATGGAGAACATTTTGGGTGTTCCTGACCGCCTCAGTGGCGCTTGACCCTGAGATGGACCTGAATGCTCCATCAGTTGGAACTGCTTTCTGGCAGCTGAGAAGTCAATTTGCTCTGTGACAATATCCTCTTTCTTGATACTGACTGACTCTGGTTGAACAAAGGAGCAGCTGATCTGTTTGGGGGATGGTGGCATTGCACCTTGCTGCTGCTGTCTCTCTTTGCGCTCCTTATACTTCTTGTGGGACTCCAGATGCTCTTCATCCAGTTGATCCTCCAGGGTCTTCTCCTGGGGAGGGTTCCACCATTTGGCGGCAATGTTGGGGTTTTTCTTGACAGCCTGGCTTTTAATGAGTTCCCTTCTTTCCTTTTCAAGTTCCATCATCTCCTCTGATGGTCTCACTTTGCGGACCCTGTATTTTTCCTTCTCTTCCTCATCTTCAAAGAGCTTTGAGGGCTTTTTATCTTCATGGAAGGCTCGCAGTTCAAACTTAGCCTCTTTCTTAAGGGTTGTAAGAGTTGTTTCTCCATCCTTAGAAGATTTTCTAGAACTGTTTGAAGAAGTGGGACTTCCTGGAACCTTCAGACTTTCCCTAGTGTCTTCCTTCAGTCCACCTGAGGAATGACCATTAGATTTTGGCTTCTCATCTGTTGTGCTAGCTTCATGTGGTTCAACTACCAAGGGTGTCATCTTGTCAGCTATATCTTCCCTTTTACTGGATACTGTATTGTTATTGACATTAACAGATGCTCCTGAGCCATCCATAATGGAGACTGCACTTGGTTCAGGGGAGAATGTCCCATTAATGGTATTATCTGCAGTAGAATCGCAGCAATTCGCCTCCAGCACTTCATCTAGATATCTGATTTCTTTAGCAACTTCATTGTCCAGAGATTCGTGCCTCTCCTTAAGTCCATTGTGGCTGGCAGCAGTGGAAAAGAAGTGGGCTGGACTATCTATGGGATGTGCTGAAGCCACTGTGGTGATGCTTTTATGTTCAGAAACTGGAACTTCAATTTCCATTTTCTCTTCCTTTGTAGCAAGCACAGTAACTGGCTCCAAGATATTGGCACAGTTTTGGTTTCTGTTTTTTCTCAACCTGATGTCATCCTCAGGGATTCTGGAAGATTTCTAAAAGAAAAGAGAACAAAACTATGATCAAATCCTAAGAAGTAACATTTTATTTATGGCCGAGTAAACGCTATCTGAAAAGCAAATTCTAGCACTTCTCACATTTGAGATTAAAGTAGACCCTCAGAGTGGGAAAAGCAAGGCAAATCGTTAAGAAGAAAAATAAAAAGTTACCTTACCATAAGATGGACAATGCACTTAAAGAACAACAAACTTTTCATTTAGGTATCTCCCATCTGCTTCCCATACTCACTTTGTCATTATTTTATGCTCTGTTCTGGTTTGCCACTAAAAATGAACTTTGGATGTCCAAGTTATTAATGCCCTGGCAGTTTATGTTCTTCAAAATTTCACATGTGCAACACATAACACTTATTATCTGGGTATTTTAAAAATGCTTTCTGCAACTAAAGAAAATCTTGTAATGCTTCTACTGCATTATATAATATATGAATATAAAATATAAATATATTATAAATAAACATATTAATATAAAAGTATTACTGCCTCTGTTTTGCAGAAACAGATGCTAACAATGGAGGGAGAGTCTGAGATTCATCCTGAGTTAGGGAAAGGGATGTGGTAACAGCAGTCAATGTTCATTTCTCAGTGGATCAGTCCTGCTCATCAATCACAGGGTAGAATTACACGGTGCTAGAAAGACATGGGGCTCTCTCTTCAGCCCACACAGAAACTCACACGCAACTGGACTTGGAAGACAGGAAGAGTTTGCAACTCCCACGGCATGCACACCACAAGGAGCATGACAGGGAGCAGAGTCATGTTCTCCCTCCCACTGCTTTGATCTGCTGTGCAGATGCACTGGATCCAATTTCTCCCTCATGGGTTGCCTATGCTTTCAAGGAGGGTATTGAAAGAAACACTATTTACGTTCCAATATGGCCAGATTTTACCTGTCAGGCAGCCTACTGAACTTCCTGTTAGTAAAGTCTGAAGGAATATTTGATTAAGCTGGTAATAATGAATTTCTCAATAGTTCTTTACTGCTAAAGAGGCAAAATAAAGGAAACACCAAAAGAAAAGAAGAGGGCATTTTCCACATTATCCTTCATGAAGAACTGGCTACATCTGGTTAATTCTTCCTAACTCCTGAAAGCCAGAAGTGACAAATCTGTTAACTTCGACTGTCATTTTAAAAAAGAAACTTGATATCTGAGGTTTCTGGCTCTCTTTTGACAGGTGTTTCTATGTAGTACAACTGCTGAGGCATAATTCTTGGGAAACAAATAGCACTGACCAAACCCTGTAAACTCAGTGGTTGCCCAACAAGGGCACCCACCCTTGTCTGCTAGTCAGCTCTGTCCTTGCTGTCCCTTCTCCTGCCTGCTATTAATAAACACTGCAGCAGAGGATGATCAGCTAGGAGCACAACAGCACTTACCAGTGACCTGAACAATCACATTGCCTCTGGGTTTATATAGGCAGTAAAACTCATTTGACACACCTTAAGGAATTACAGCCAGAGAGCCAGAAGAGCTCTCTTTCTAAAAGCACTTTTCAAAGAGCTTTTCTGTCTAATTATGCAGTTGTACACAGTTGAAGACAATGCTGGCTTCAGCCATTAGATATTTTCTTCTTAATTGTGCTGAAATAATGCGAAAAAACTTCAAAAACAAGCAAATAACCAACCTGCTTTTGTCTATATATTTTGCTTGGCATACTTCACTGGTTCTACTTCAATACCACTTTCTGTTGAACCCAGAAATTCTCCAGCTGAAGTTTCTACCAGGGCTTTTCTTAAAGCACGTTACATTTTTCACTTCTCACTTTTTCTAAATGTGCTGAGTTTCTCCTTTAGTCCTATTAAGGATATATTCAAGAAATCAGATGTTCTGAAAACAATATACAGAACAATCAGTATAAAAACTTCTCATTTTTTTCAGTGGGCACAGCACAAATGAAAGAATAAAATTTATTTTAACCTGAAAGGGCAAGAATTTCTCTTGATATGACTGCAGAGCTTCAGGTATCGTGACACCGTGAGTACTCAGGTGACAGGACTAAGACTGCAATACCTTTCTGATATTTGGGTTTAAATCTCCCTCTGCCTGACTTGCTGGTGCTAAATGGGGAAACAGTCTGCGCAAAGGGACATAAGCACCAGTGCAGGACTGGTGTCTGTTCCCTTTCACACACACCATGAGTATGCCATCACGCTCCTGTCACATTTGCTTCTAATTAGTCAGACCAAAGCCATTAGTGACATTGGTACACATCTTCAATGGATGCAGAAAATCAGGTAATGAAGCTGTGTGCCTCAACCACTGAAACACATCTCCCTGCAGAGCCAAACCAGAGCCAACGGGCCCCCAGTCCTCTGCTTCTAGTACCTCCATGCCATGCAGCTGGGAATAAGCCCTCTGTTGCTCCAGAGATCCCATTCACTAAAGAAAGTCTCTTTCCATCACTGCTTTAATATATGAAACACTTAGAATCATACCATATTTGGATATTCAAATATATACATATATGGCAACAGAAACACAGGCATAGTATTTTACCAATTTCTTAATGAGTAAGAGCACATCCTTCCATCATAGCTGCTATCTGTGGCTCACAATTAAGGCATATACATGTAACTGTGTAATCAGAGCATGTATTTATGGCAGTATGTAATTCTGAAAGTGCATGTGTCTGTGCAATTAATGTGACATATAATTGAAAATTATGCAGAACCCATGAGGAAACGCTGCTAATGGGAGGGAGCCTTTCTCTGCTAGGGATCAGTAACTGAGAAAGGAGGCGGGCTCTCAGCAAGGTAGAGAACCCAGGGAGGAATGGTAGAGGTGGGAAAAAATACAATTTAAAACCAATATTTTTTTCCCTCAAGACATTTCGGCAGAATCTGGGTACAATCTCATAAGGTCATGGCAATGACAGTATGCTCCAGACACTCCCGGTAGGAGTAGAAGTCAATCCACTGATGAATTATCTTAAGACTGTGACTGAGAAGATCACATGGGTCTAAGCAACTGACAAAATGAAGTCCAGGCCACAAAGTCTGTTCAGAATAACTGGCTTGGTCTGGGAAAATGACACACACTGGGATGATGACACCATAGGTGGGAAGAGACTTGGAGAAGGGCAGTGGGACACACAGACTCCCTGCCTCTACCCTCTGGCAGAAGGAGGCAAGCTTGCCAGGAGGTTGCTTTTGCTATTCGGTGATAAATAAGTACCAACAGCTTTGTATTTGCCTCCTTGAGGGACGAGGCTTTGCAAAGCCTGCCCCATTATAAACACCTGTAAATGGGAAAAGGGCCGCATTCAATCCTAATTACAATCAGAAACACAGCTTTCACAGTGACTCCCATACACTGCTCATTATAGACCCATATTTTCCTGAAGTTACAGTTAGATTTACACAAGTCTCTGAATGTGCATTCATTTCTGTATAAGTCAAGACTGCAGTCATTAGCAGCTCAGAGAATTATTAGCATATTTCCTGCTTGGTTGCATTCTTCTTTTACAAAAGTGTAAGTGTTTGGGCAATCAGTTCTTTTAGGAGGGAAAAACTGTGGGTGTGCTACTAGCAAGACCCAGCAAATGTATTGCCAGTGCCTTTCTTTGTTTGATGTAATGCAGAACGCAGATGACAAAAAGTGGGAGGCAATTATTCTGAGCCACATCTACATTCTTCTGAAGCAACAGTGTAGGGAGGGGGGAAGAGAGGAAAGATTAAACAACTAAAAACATTTCATAGTTTAAAAAAATCTGAACCACAGTTTCCTCATTGTGGACTGCAGGCAAGTCTCAGGACCACTTTTGATGCTCTTGGGTCTTGTAGTGTCATTAGCACTGCTGAATTCCCATTTCTCCAAACTTCATTTTCCTCAGAGATGTCCTCCGCTGCACCCGCTTTTCCTCCCACTGCTTGATCACTGAGCAAGTGCTTTGTTCAACCCTTTTCCCTATGCTCTTGGATCTAACTTTTGGGTCTGCCATTCCTCTAGCAGTTTTAGTAAAATAGTATAACTTAAAAACATATTTGCATATGGTTGTCTTGCTAATCCACACCTCCCCGCTGATGTCAATCATTTTCTCTCTCTTCATCAACTGTCTTGGCCTGCCTCTCTAACATCTCTTTGCAAAGGAGAGGGAACCAAATGATGGATTTACTAGAGGGTTGAATCTGGCAAACCTTCAAGAGAGTGACTGCTTTCATTCAGCTCATCCTTTTGAGGAATGCAGTCACCATCTGTGTCACAGATGGAGCCAGTCCCAAGCACTACAAAGACAGAGAAGTCATCTGCACCTCTGTACTTCCAGACGGTCAGTTTGCCCAGCAAGTAAACTCCTAGCCAACACAGATACTGCTCCATTCTTGCTAGCAATAGCAAGTATTTCTTTAGAGAAGTCATTTTCTGTAGAAGAATGATAGGACATGGAAGTGTTACACTTCTCAAAGAGTAAGGAAAGTAAAACCAGAGTCGTACAAGGTGCTCACCTGTTCCTCACTCATATTCACTACCACCTCAGAGAGGTGACAATCTCCTATTTTATCCCAGATGGGAATGACAGCCCAAACCACTGTGACGGCTCCCGTCTCATGACAACTGATGTGCTCCCTCCCTCCCATGGCAGCTTGCACCTCATTCACCTCCAAAAATGTGATGATCCTGCTCATGACTGGAGAGACAAAGCTGCTCCAGGTGGGAGGTTTTGTAGAAAGCAGTTTGAAGAAATGTGCCAAATATTTTGTGTTTTGGAAATTTCCTGTTCTGCTAAACTAAGAGAAAACAGCAGCAGAGAAAACTCATCCAAAAGATCCTGGAACTGGAGAAGAAAAGGGATGCGGCACATGATGGGGGCTCAAGGAAAGGCAGGGGATTTCTACTCACACTAAGTATAGGAATAATGTCTTTTCATACAAAACAAAAAAACAAACCCAAAGTTTTGTGCTCATGCTCTTGTGTGAAAAAGTCCCATTCTTCCAAATGATATTTTTATACTAACTCCTAAAGGTTTTAAAAATACTATGGAGAGCATTGTCCAAAAAGATTATGATTTTTTCACTTAAAGAAATTGAATGCAATTCAAGTTTCAGAAAAAAAGTATTGCCAAGTCCTGCTGCCAAATTTTGTTGAATTTAAGACATGTCAGGCACATGCTGGCACTCCCTTGAACAGTTCCATTCATAATCCTACTTGCACACAAAAAGCATAACCTGACCTGTTCCTCTCAGAGAGCACCTTGTTTTAAATACACAGATGGAAACCGTTTCCGATAACTAAACTGTATTAGCACTGAGTGTGACAAGTGACATTCTCTGTAAGTAGCTCTCTGTGCTCTTCAGTGACTTGACTGAGGTAGACCAACAGTACAAAAAGCAAATTTTCTTTATGAAGAGCTGGTTTATCTCCTTCTAACCACTTCAAAAATCACAAGACTACAGCCTATAAATGAATGCAACTTCATAATACCACCCTCTAAGAAGTAGTGGAGGACTCTTCTGGAATACAGATAGTAACAAGGGATGTGGGGATACAGTGTCCAAAAAAGCGGCTACTAGGAGAGCTTCCTATGTGACATTTTCTGAGTGATTTTCCGTATATCCATTTTATGGTCTGTTTTAGACAAGGAGTTGTAATTCCATTTGCTCAGAAAGCATGTGAAAGGCTTTGCAATATTCTTTTTCATTCCAGCTGAGCCACAGGCTTCAGCTTCCACATGTGATATACTACAAAGCTCTTTTATCAAATCAAGTCCAATATTCTTTTGCTGCTGTAATAAATTAAGGATGGAGAAAAACAGCTCAAAAATTATCAACAACTTTAATCATAAGCATATACTGTATGGTAGGATACTTTAATCATGACCACGTAATGAATGATAATGTATTTTTTTCAAACATGTCTCTATAGCTCCAGTATTTTCTGTGCCTTCAAAGACAAATAGCTGAGACTTTTCCTGAGCCAGCCAGGATTCACCTTTGGAATAAACCTTACTAACTCCCTTTAACTCCACAGTATGTAAATTGGAAGTAGTTTTCTACAGGTAGGAAGCAACTAGATCCTTTATGCCAGCTACTTTCTCTTACTCCCTAAAAATATATATCTGATCTCTTTGAAGAACTTGGCAACCATGATGACTGGATTTCAACTACTGCTATGAAGACAAGAGAAATACCTGTCTTCCTTCTTTAAATTAAATGCTTGTGCAGCTGTTGTAAAAAAACCCCAATAACCTAAAAGGCTAACTATTTTTTATTAAGTATTTTCCCTCCTGAAAAGAACTGTAACTGCATGAAGCACCTGTACGGATAAAGCGTTTTATATAGAAATGAATATTTAGGGACAAAAGCCCACTAACTTCTGAATAAAAAATATCACCCTTGATAAAGAAAAAAACATCACAGAGGTTACTGCAGTATGACGGTTACATAGCTGGCACTAAGGGAAAGCAATATTTATTCAAGTGGGGTAGACTTGGATACTAGTGTGTGCGGGGCTGGTTAGCTCTGCTGTGAAAGCTCTGCTCAGTTCTGCAGTAATCAAGATGCAAATCTGAAATTACAGGAAGCACATGATTAAACCTTCATTCAGAAACTGCAGCACTGTTTGGTATTGCCACACTCCGCCCCGCTCATTTTCAATCTGCCTCAACATCAGAGGATGTCTTGAACTGCTCCAGAATAGCCCCTACACACATGGGGTGAACTGGGAACTCCTAGTACCCAAGGGATCAGTAAATTCATGATAATATGATTGCAGGTAAAAGAACCTGCATTCAAAAGACCATTTTCTTCTTCTCTGCAATGTGAGCTTCTTGTAACGTAGGTCAGCCTGAAAGTGCAAGTGGATTAGAGCAGTGAATGCATGCATAAGAAGGCATTTCATCCAGAAAAATGTAGTTTTCAATTCTTCCATTACTCCCTTCACTCTTACAAGTTCAAATCCTACTCCTGATGCTCCTTTCACTCCCAAACTGATTTCAATCTCAACAGAAAAATGCACAGTTAAGTATTATTTCTTCTATTGCTTCACTCAGTTCCCCAGGACAGAATGACAGGGACAGTATGCCTTGTGTGAGCATACAGGCAATAAACCAATGCTGCAGAGAGGCAGCACTAGCCCTGAGGTCAATACAAAGGTATAAGCATTTTAATCAAACACAACACTTCAGCTGGTTAGTACTTTTTAACTTTGCTACATGTTTTTCCTAAGGCTTACTTTTCTGTGGCTTGACTAGAAAATCTGTCTTTGCTGGAACAAGAATGAATGCTTCTAACAGCTGGGATATCTGTTTTACAGAGCATGTACTGATAATAAATACAATCTTCTGAAGCAGCCTCCAATGTTACATAATGAAGTGCAATGGTTTGCTGGAGGAAACAAAGAGGACTGCATCTAACTAACATAAGGAGCATTACACAATTAGAGAACTGTCCACTAATTGGCAGGGAATACAATCCTTAAGGTATAGAAGGTCAATTTCTTCACAGCTGAAGATCACAGATGAGGTCCTGCACCACGAACCACTGTCTTTGCAGAGTCCCTGTAGATAGGTTCCCGTCAGGTGGATCTGAGCTCAGAGCTCATGGCTCTGTTCACAGTATTCTCTCACCTTCCACCTCCGATTTGATGTTAAGTGAAAGCAGAGAAATCTCAATCGAATAAGGACAGAAAAATGTTCAGCTTAACAGAGTGCCCAATACAGACACTGAGTTGAGCAGAACATGGCTTCTGATTGCATGCGTGAAACAACACAGTTTCTCACAAAGCTGCAACTGAAATCTGCCCAACACGTGTTGAGGATGGAACAATCATTCTGGTAATGCATGATCTAATCCCAGTGGGGAGGGGAAAGGATGCTAAACTAAGCCTTGCTTTTAATACTCTCTAACCCATCTAGATAATGCAGTGCTAGGAAAGGGTGACCTTTACTGTCACTTGCATAGAAAGACAATGAGAGAAGGGAATTTCCAAAATTCCTTAGTCTTTTCATCAGAAGCAGGAGGTTCCTATTCCATCTAAAGAACTGAGTTACAACCTTCCTCTGTAAATGCAGGATTTAGAGAAAAATACTTGCATATTAATCATTTTGGTGCATGATAAAGGGACCTCCTGAGGAAGGAATTTGGGTTAGGCAAGAGAAGGACGAAGGCAGTAAACGGAGAAAAAAAGGCCATGCAGTTCACTTGTTCACTGAGCTGCTAGGAAAACTGTTTTAATACATTGGAGGACCAGAGATAAATGTGCCATAAGCACACAAGCACGCTTTCTGAGATGTATGAGTATTAAAGTCTTCTGATAATATAGATTCTTTCACTGGCTGATACAGTTCTATAAATCTTTTCACAGAAGATCTAAACTGTATTTTCTGAACAAAGATACATGATCTCTCTGTGTTGGAGTTCTTTCACTATTTACTTTCAAGGGCAATATAGTGGGAACTGAGTGCTTTAACTGAATCAAGCACCTATAAACCTTTGCAAACAAAGACTAAGATAAATTATTTTTCACTTTCTTTCACTTATCTGCTTTACAAACACCAATTGCTGGACATCATTCTGCTTTTAACTGTTTCAGGAAGACTAATGAATATTTGCTGCACGTCTAACAGGTGCGGCTGTTCAAGATCTAGTGAAGTTTCAGTTAGAAGTGTTGCCAAAGAGAGGGCTAAAGGAGTAAATGATGCTCACAAACGTGAAAAAGAAGGCTAAACACCTATTTCTCTTTGAGAGTTGAAGAAGGTTAAGAATTATTATTGATGCTTTGCCTCTATCAGTACGACATTTTACAGCTGCTCTCATCCCTTAAGATTCATCACAACAAAATCTCCTTAAACAAAAGTATACCTAGATAACCACGTACGATGCAGCGTGTCTCACCCAATGGCAGCCTGCTCTGTGACAATATTAATTTCACTGCAGGCAGTGAGCCTTCGGAGGGACAGAGTACCAGGGCTGAATGAGACAGTTGGCTAGAGTGCTCTATGTATTGCCTTCTTCCCTGTTCTTCAAGGAAATTAGGTTATTTTAAAGCTAGAGACCACTAAAACTCTCTATAAAAACAGCGCACCTACTGGCTTAAAAAGGTCCAAATTTATATTTAGCTTTACCCAAAATGCATTTTAAGCTGTTACCTCCAGACTCAGGCAAAAGCAGATCACTGGAATGTTATCAAAGGAAAACCGAGAGGATATTTAAAAAGGGGAAATAAAGCCTAATCCAAGCTCAAAAATTGCTCAAATTACACAAGTGTAGAGGGCAAAAATACGATGGTGATCAAATGATATAACTGAAGTCTCTGCCAATAGCTGTGTTACACACACAAGTGGGGAGAGAAGCCACTTCCAAAAAGAGCCTAGCACACCTCCTCTGACTCATGTTCTACAATGCGTCATCATGCTCAGAGCCCATCAGAAAACCACTACACAGAAATGCTTTCACTCCAGTTCCCTTTTCCAGCAACATGCCACGGTTATGGGCTACAAGCTAGAAGTTTTACACAAGATCCCAATCCTTGTAACTCTAGTAGACTGCAATTCGCAGTGCATTCCCTCTGAGAGCATGCATGTAATTTTACTTTCCTGGATGATGCATGTAGAAATATACCCATTCAAAGACACACACACACAAAATGAAAAACGGTAAATGATGACTTCAGTGTAGCCAAGATGATCAGGGGACTGTGACACACCATTTCAACAGATGGCCAGCAAATAAGTAATATTTAACATAAAAAGAAGTCAGACTGCATGGTCTACAGAAGGATTTTGCTAGTAAAAGGCCAAACATGTACAGTCTCTAAATAGGAGGATGTTGCTAAATTCTCCGCATGCCATTGCTGTCCTCAGGCTATAAATATGACCTACACTGTGAGCTACACATTGTGAGCAGTTAGCAACTTCGTTTAAGCTTTGCTCATAACACAAACTAAGTATTACGGTCATCTTGCTATTTCCTGCAGGAGAACATTTCATTGAATATGAGTCTTTTTTTGTCCTAATTCCTTATTTGGGAAAAAAGGCAGTTGAGAAATCCCAGGGAATAAGACATTTCCTTTCAGTACCTACTATTTCCCATCCCTCTGCCCCTGTTCCCCTCCCCTCTTCCATCCAAAGACTCATTATTCCTTCTTTTCCTCTGAAATGCCACTGATTAAATGACCTACAGCCCATCTGGACTACATTAGGATATTATTTGATTAAGGCTTTCATCACTTGCTCTTTCAGCAATTGGAGAATTGAGACAATGGCAGGGGGAAACAATGTTAACTGAACTGGCTATTCCAGCTCAAATTGTTCTGCTTAAAAAGTTTAATTGCTCTGGTCCCTCAGTCGTGGGTTCTTTTTTTCCTAATTACAGAAAAATGAAACAAATATTGGTTGTTTCATTTCACGTTGGCAAGAGCATTAACACCAATTAAGTTGTTACATTAAGGATTTTTGTAATCTGTATTTCTCAGATAACTTGCTATCTGATATGAAATTCTTGCTTGAAGCTGTAAAAACGCTCCCCATTAAACTGAAAGCAGCACCTCACATTTTGGTATAAACAGGTTTGACCATTCTAGGTCAAGTTGCTTTAGAGAAGGGAGGCAAAAGATAAAAATGGTTTAAACAGATCTGCTCAAAGTATATTGGTTACTACCCCATCACATGAGCAGTAACTCAGCTTCCAGTATTTGAAGTGACTGCATGAGACTCCAGACATGGAGCCTGTGTAGATAAAAATCAAAGCACAGGCAAAAAGGAAAGATCATGTCATCTTGCCTTTCAGATACTTCACCATAAAATATCCTTCCTTAGTTTTCAGGAGCTGAAGAATGTACTATCTGGTACATGCACAGAGACATCAACTAAGTGTCACAGCATGCATCAAATGCCATAGAAACCAGGAATGCCGTTGCTGCATTACTCAGTACTATGCTCAGTTTCCTTCAGTGCTAAACAGCTAAAAGATGAACAGACACCCTTAAAGCTCTTTATCAATTGAAGTTTGCTTTACAATATCAAGAAGGATAACGCACTTGAGTAGTGGGAACTGTACTCTGCAGAGCAATTAAAGAATTCAGCTAAAAAACATGTGCATGGTTTTCCTAGTTTGCACATGTACAGGATATACAAAAGTACCTTTTCTCCTTTAACCAATATTCTACTTTAATACATGCAAGTAGAAAGCTGCAATTTTCAGAAAGCTGTGGTTACTGTTTACAATGAACAGACCAGCCAGAGAGCAACAAATTCCACAGCCATCACAGAGAAATCAGTATTTTAAATACTATTCCTGCTGTCGAATGACAAAGGGTCAATAAAGATGCAAGTCACAGGTTAGAAATCTTAGCTTACCCTTTCTCTGTTCCTGTAAATTTTGAAGCGAACACCAAATAAAAGTTGTTTTCCAGAAGAGCCTTCACTTTTTTTGATTTGTTAAGTCAAATTCCTTCCCAGCTCCTTACAGGGCAGTGATGTCATAGGCTGGCCGAGGGTTCTTTTTTATTTAAACAACAAAAAAAAAGAGGCAGCCCACACCCTCAGCCCAATCACACAAAGAGGCTGTTTTAAAAGGAAAGTGCCCGTTCGCACTACTCAAAAAGAGCATGACTTCACTTAACCTGTAAGGGAGCCACCTCCTTAGAGATCCCTTCAAAAGCATCTCATTGGCAACAGACCCAAAGTCTTGTTTTCAGCTGGTATAAGCAGGGGGGTTACTGCTGTGGGGTTTGTTTTGTTTTTTGGGGGGGTGGGTGAGGAGTGGGAGGAACACAACACAGCAAGTGGCTGGCTGTCTTTGTACTAGAAAGGAGCAATTACATGAAAGGCTGCTGTGAAAGGCACAAGCTCCAAGCAGTAATTTGCAGTAGTCCTTACCTACTAGGAAACAACAACAAAAAAAGGATTGACTATATTCTCTCCACAGCAGAAGTTTAGACTTAACTGAAGTGCTTAAGGCACATTTGGTAACCTTCTGCTTCAGAAGAACCAGGTCAGAGCAGTGGTCTGCAGTCTGCAGGAAAAGTGTCAGCCACAGGGAAAACAATTGAAGAAAAGGAAAGTGAGAATAAAAAAACCTAAAAAAAAAAAAAAAATTAAACGCGAGGGCGACTGGGCAAAAAAAAGCACATCTTTTCTACAGCACTTGTTCATTACCGCTGCCTGTGGGCTCATGACATTTGAGTACCTCTGGATTAGGTTTCCTGAAGGCTTGACAGTTAAAGCTAAAAACATGAGCTATGCTGAATAGACATCCCCTGCTAAGGCCTTCTGGACTTTGTGTGAAAATGGCTTGAATTTATTGTCACCTTATACATGTTGCTGTAGTGCATACATGGCTTAAGTGTTGGAATAGCATTTTTTAGTCACCTGCAAAATTATGTAAGACACTAATTTGATTTCTCATTGCTTCTAGAACATCAGCAAAGGGAACACGCAACCATCCTCCACCAGTGATGATGAAAAAGAACACTAGTGTTTTTTTCACGTGAGAATCCTTGAAGGCAGTGGTAGCTCAATTCATCTGATGCTCAACTACCTGCCTGAGCCACCCTAAATGAGGCAAGTCAAGCCTCTACAGTTTTAAAATGGAGAGGTAAGAAGCAGGATCCTTGCCGTCCCTTAAATGAATCTATGAAACCAGAATGGAAATAAGGTTCTCAAAGGAGAAAATGAAAAGACACCAAACATCCTTGATCTAAAATAAAACTGAGAATGGCTTTGGTGAGCCTAAAGTGAAAGGAGATATTGTTTGCTTTCATATACCACCTTTCATACTGTCTGAAAAAGGGAGAGATATTATAATAAACAATTATAACTTTTCACATATTAGCTTTCTTCCTTTTCCTTGGATCATCCAAGAATTCTACACTATGATGACTGATAAGAAATACTGAAAAATTAAAATGTATGGATTTAAATGCAATTCCTATAACTCCTTATTGATCAAAAATGAAATTCAAGTAACTGCTTTACCTGTGGGGACCGAAGGTGCAGAAGGTCACAAGGTATTTATCTTACGTACTCTCCCTGCCACCAGCCACCTAAACCCCCACATATTCTGGAGGTCACTGGACAACAGAGCTGTAACTGGAGCACTATTCAGGTAGGCAGGAGATGGTGTTCAAGACACTCACAGGACTTGCCCACTTGACATGTAAAAAAGATTTGCACTAGAAACCAACTTTATTTAGAGATAACCTTCCTCTCATGAGAAGTAGTTTAAGAAAACATGAATAAAAACATTTCCTTAACATATTGATATGTTGCAAGAATGAACAGGGCGATGGGTAATGAAGATCTTGTGTACAGCATAACAGTGTAGCCTAGTAGCAAAGGCAGTAGATACACCCTGATTGATCCTCTTCTGCTAGAACTGGTCTCAAATAAACAAGAAAACCTTTTTCCTCCTCAGAAATTCAGACCTACTATTACTGTCAACTTAAGATAAGTTGAGGCATTTTCCTTTTTTTTTTTCCCTCCTTAAATCCTTAGTCCCTCCCAATAAACATCAAGCTAATTAAAAAAAATAAATTCTAATACTCTTCGTTGAAATGAAAAGCTTGAACAGAAACTTTAAACGGCTGAATAATCAAGAAACAAATAAAAATGCCAGAAATTTATCTCAAAGTTGTCCAAGAATACTTCAAAAACATTCCTCTCAACTTCTTGAACTGCAAAGTTTCTTGACGCGACTACATTTTAAATCCACCACTCCTACATGACTGTAACCAGCAAGTCTCTATTCCCTGGGTCCTCTGCACCACATCATACTGAAAGGCAGTAAGTGAATGAAGATTGAAACCCGATGGAGAGTCTATGAATATCACAGATCAACCGAACAATCAGCAAGTATTGTCTCCTAGAGACATCAAAGGCAAGATTATAAAAGACAGAGTGATGCTGGCCTTAGTACCTGAAAAAAAAGGAGCATTTCAAAGTGATTTACCTGTTTCAAGCCTCTAATCTTCCAAATTTGCAACACAAATGCACATTAAAGTCAAGGATGCTAGATTTTGATGCTAAATCTGTGTGTATCAAACGGTAGCATGAGGCAGGCAACTCCTATTTCGGGCTGCAGATCTGAGGACCCTTAGGTCTGCACCCGAATTTGTCTCTCAGAATGACAGGTCACATGAAGTTTTAGTGCTGAATTAAACTTATCAGTGAGAAAGACTCTTAACTGGTCACAAGTCTGCTTCCATCTATGACATGAGGCCACCTGTAGAGGCAGATGAGATGTGTAAGCAGGAGCTCAACCAGTCAAAGAAAAGGTTGCAACATGTTCTCTGTAAAGGCTTTGTTACTTCAGGAAATTTCTTAAATTCAAAACAGCCATCCTTTTTTAACCTGCAAGATAGGGATGGGGCACAAGCCATATTACAAGCATTTTCGGGAGAAGCGGTCTCAGATTTTAGCTGCTGGTGACAATTTGTCGCTATGATTAAACAAAGCAGAGATCACAAATTCTTAAAAAATGTGGCAGAAAGAGATTGGCAGTGTTATATCTTCTGATTAAGCAGTAACAAATTGGTAGCACCACATAAACTCAAACCCTTTCAGCTATCTCAGGACAGAGGTCCTTCCCCATCTGCCCAAAAGACCTTCCCATGCTGGAGATAGCTCTACCGCTTAAACAACATCATTGTCATCATTATAACCTGTTGCAAAGGGCTATTTCTATTCTTGAAACATGTGCTTGGATTAAAAAAATATAAATGTGGTGCTCATCTTTATGGAAAATGTATTCAAGCTTAAGGTAAACCACACAAATCCTCTTGTGCATCGCTTTCCTGTTCAGGGAACAGACACCCTGCCTGTCCCTCTAAGCCTATCGGACTAGCACCGTTACATGACCACTAAATTCAATATATGCAATGAGAAGAAAATAACAAATACTAGAAGCATTCCCTTACCTCCTTCTGTACCGGCAGTCTTTTCATAGCACATATCTCACTGTTTAGAGAAAGTGTTATTTCTCTCCTCTGAATTACTGCAAAGTTGCCTGCTAAGGAACAAAGGTCTTTTGGGACCAGCTTCACCATTTCAGCTCATTATCTTCAAACTGTATTATCTCTCTGTCTGGGACTGTAAAATGAAGAGTGCTCCACAAGGCTGGCTGCTGGAAGCAAAACTGGTGCTTGAGCATGCAACTGCTAAAGTTTACTAATATCTTCTCTACCAATCTACTCTTTCAAGCCACCAGGGAAATAAATATAGGTGGTGAATGTTGGAGGGTGTAGTGTGCAAGGGATTCAGAGTAAAGCAACAAAGATACAGCAGATCTGGTAAAGTGCTTAATGCCAAATCTGTCACTGCCTGTTTCAGTGATTTTTAGCATTTCAGTAAACTGTGCCATTCTTTAGCCTTCTCTTCAGGTAAAACATTTCTGACTTCTCTACGTGACACCATGGAGCACAAAGACATGCAGGGAGCACAGGTTAGTAGAGGGGAAGCAGTCTTCTGCCCAGACGCCCATACACCCATGGTGCTCATAAGCCAATTTAAATTTTTTGGCAGAGAGGGCCCATAGCAGGCAGGGAAGCCAATCTGACAGAACCTTCTTGCAAAAAATACTTTTAAAAAATTAGTTTTCTTGGATATTTCCTCATGTGGAAATGGCTACTTGATAATCAGCAATTAATCTGGTGAGCAATCTTAATTGTTCTTCCTACTTCTTTCTCAGAAATCACACGCTTTAAACCCAAAGGCCACTTGTATTTATTTTATGAGAACAAATTAGCTTTGTCAGTTTAATTTCCCCTGGTGCTGCAACCAGACCTGCTGTACTTCTTATAAACGCAACTATAATGAGATAG
This sequence comes from Dromococcyx pavoninus, assembly GCA_033558185.1. Classification (NCBI taxonomy): domain Eukaryota; kingdom Metazoa; phylum Chordata; class Aves; order Cuculiformes; family Neomorphidae; genus Dromococcyx; species Dromococcyx pavoninus. The sequence goes on along the minus strand of JAUMJL010000433.1, from coordinate 1,447,843 downwards.
AAATAAACCAGTTTCTGAGGATAGACTGCATAGACACTTTTCTCAAACCTCAAACCTCTCCCTTCCAAAGCAGACTTCTCTACCCAACACCCACGTTTCAGACGAAATCTGGTCTGCTGCTATAGCAGCTGGAGAATAACTGCTCAGCATGAATTACCCAAGGATGGCCACTGAAATAAATTTTCAAGAGGAAATTGTCACATTAAACCTTAATGAGGGAGCAGAAAGCTTTTATATTTCACTAGTGCTGGGCAATTCACAGTGTGGAGTTGCAACGCGGTTGCTTGCTGCTGCCCACTTTCACAGGGAAAGAGACCAGCACCAGGCTCTGTCACTGCTTGCTGTGGGGACTGTGTCTTCTCATGATGCACGGGGAAAGACTACAGCTTTTTCAGAAAGAAAATTCCACCGGTGTACTTGCATGAACGTGTACACATGCTGGCAACTGGACTGGGTAATATAAGTAGGACACCTCAGAAACCCTTAACCCTAATGAAAACCAAGAGTCTGTGTTCAAGACAACTCAAAGAATACCTGGAGGCACTCTCTTGATGCTGCTTTGATTGAAATTAGTTTCTGAGACTAAAAATAGTCTTCATCCTTCTTATTTCCCATGCCTAAAGGACAAAATTTCTTAAAAGATGTGTTTACACTTAACTGCTCTGAAAACTAGGGCTCAGGGGCATTTCCATTCAGAGAGAAAGCAGCACGTGGCATGGTTACTACTCACAGCATGGCAAACATAAAACACCTTGTCAAAATTAGAAGGGCTGGAGCCATAAATGCCAGTCAATTGACTGTGGAAGACATCAAAAAAAGAAAATGGTTGGAAAAATATGTGAGAAAGATCATACTGCATCCGACTTAACTTGTTTTCCTTATATACTTCCAGTTAACATTGGGCTATTATCTCCTTATCTACTCCAGCAGGCAAACAAGGAATCAGAAAGAACAAATTGCTTATGTTTATTGCAAGCCATATGTAGAGAGAAAAAGTTCCTCTCCCTTCTCAAACTTTATCTGCTTTTTCAGTACCTCTGAAAAGCACTGGCTTATCTACCTTTTATCTACCACTGGCTTATCACCCTTTTGTGGTGGGTGCTGAGGTGGGTGAAAACTGCACTCCACAACCTGTAACAGCAGATGTGACCACTGCCATCTGGTGAAATTCCAGTGGCAATGTACTACATTCACTTCACAGTGAACTTTTCACCTCTGCTCTTCTGAGGTTTAAAAGTCTAAAACTCTTTTCAGCATCCCTCACTGGAGAGGTATGCAAGCAGGTGAGCTTCTCCTTAGTGTTAAAAGTGAGGTAACTCAAGTCAACCTGACTCGCACTCGCAACAAGAATAGGAAACCACTTTGCCCTGCTGCAAGCCGTCTTCAGCTGTGTTGTGCTCCTGTGTGTTAGGTCTGCATGAACACCAAGGGGGTAACTGAGCAGTGTCCTGGCAGCTGCCTGACAGGAACGGTACTGTGCAGGTTCCTCTCTCTCTGTAAATGCAAGGTGATTGGAAGAAGATTCCTCTGGACTGATTTAAAATACTGCTAGCACTTGAGATGACCTGTTATCCTATATGCCGAGGCTGTTTCTCAGTCAAACACAAAAGACAAGGCAAAAAAACCCCTCTCCACAACCACCCAAGTTAAAACAAGACATTTTTGTGGTAGCAAGGAAGGCATGCACGGTGTTTGTTTTGATTTGTTTAGATAAGGTAGTTGGAAACAAAGAACCTTGGGAATTTTGAAAAAGATAACAGAAAAATGTTTGGTTTAAACCAGAACAAAATGTTTACATAACTCCCAATCTTGCAAGCTGTGTTATGCCTGTTAATTTCTATTAATTCAGCCTAAATCTGAGTGTTTTAAGTCTGGTGTCATCTTGAAGAGTTATATATCCTGCACAGGCAAAACAGAGAGGGCAGTTTGGGGTTATGGGAGTCAGGATTTCTTCAGTGGAGCCAAAACTTTTCCCATGTTTATAGAAAACCTACTGAATTTTGAGGAGCTGTCTGCAGTACATCTAGGAATTCAAAATGAAATCAGGTATTATCAGGAGAGTGTCTCATTACTTTCTGTTAGCTATGTTAAATAGAACAGACATACAGTAAATTCCTCTAAGCATAACCCAAGAATGTATGGGGATGTTGCAAACGCAGGGTTGCTGTAGCTTTGAACAGGCACAATACTAACTAAACATATACAGAGAAAATTAGAAAGCAGAAATGCCAGCAGTCTGGAAAGAAAAGAACACTTGTTTGCAATAACAGCACCCACGGCTATCTGCCACCTACCCGAAGGAGACCAGTAAGAAGCATAGTTCAACTTATCACCATAAACTGGATATGACTAGCCTATTACAAAACAAGAATCTACACTACAAAATGTTAAACAGCCCCAAGTTTATAAAAGATGCTTTTTTTTTGCTGTAATTACTCCGTGTCATTTCTTCTTGGCAAATGTCACAGTATCACACAGTATCACAGTATGACAAGGTTGGAAAGGACCTCTGAGATCATCAAGTCCAACCTATAACTCAACACTAACACCAACCATCATCTAAACCATGGCACTCAGTGCCACATCCAATCTCCCCTTAAACACCTCCAGGGTCGGCGACTCCACCACCTCCCTGGGCAACGCATTCCAATGGCCAATCACCCTTTCAGTAAAGAACTTCTTCCTCACATCAAGCCTAAACTTTCCCTGATCAAGCCTAAACTTTCCCTGGATGTCAAAACACACCCGATTTTTTTCTATTACAATTGATTCGTTTTACTAATAGAGTAGCTGTTTTTCTTAAAAGGGTATCTCTGTTTATTAAAGAAAAACAGCAACAACAAAATTACTCTATGACAGGGAAAAGACCACCCAGACTCCTTTTCCCTGAGACCCACTAGTAACCCTTAGCCCCTTCCCCTTACCATATCTAGCATCAGTAGAGCTGGATGTTCAGTGGAAACCCTGCACAGCAGCAAGGTGACACTGACTGCCTACTGACACTGTCTCTCCTGTGACAGGCAGAAGCTTCTAAGGCCAACCTTCACACGAGTCTAGGATTCAAAGAATTGCATTCTCCTTGAAAACCAGCTTTCCTATGACGCCAGAAAGGTGTGGGAAAACAAACACAAGTAAGATGTCTGCTGGTCACAGCTTAAAACTTAGGCATACATCTAATGCCAAGAGATGATGGTGCCATCCCACAAGATTCTGGGCATAAAGATGAGTACTGTACTACTCATCAAATGAGAAAGGACACATCAGGAAGTGTTAGGTATCTTTAGTTATAAAAGAAACATTAACACGTATTCCCTAGTTGCAGTGATCTTCTAGTATTTAGAGGCAATTATTTAAAAGTTTCCAGTAGTCATACCAATAACCTTGTGTTGAGGCACTGGCTTATACTCCTAGTCATTACAAATTCCTTATAATGCCCCTTGCTATAAAACTAAGCTTCACTGATTTGATAGCAGTGTGCAAAAAGGTATGGATGTGATTGCAGTACAATATCCTATATAAATTCATTGCTAAAATTTACTTCATTTTTCAAGGAATTCATCAGTGCAATTAAACAATTCCTCTCTAAGCAAGTGAAACTATGATAGAACATGAATTCTGGGGCAACAGGATTCCCGTGAAATTCCACTGCATTCTGAGACACAGGATTCAACTATAAAGCTTGAACAGGAGAAAACAGGAAAGAACTTGCTAACCGTAAACGCACTGAAACAAGCATCATGTTCCACCATAAGCACACGCCTCCTGATGCAATATTTTCTTACTAAAAAAAATGCTGGGTTAGAAATATCTGCTCTGCCTTTTGCACTTGAAGAGGGAGGTGAAGGAGAATGATGAAGTAGGTTTTCCATATTGGGGCAGAAAAAACACCCAAAGACAGGAAATTTCCAAGCAGCACAACTTGTCCTAGGACAAGGCAGATGCTCAGAGTTCACACAACCAGAAGAAAAGTCTAGGCACTCTGAAAGTCAACAATGTGCACAGAGGTTTGCACATACTTATTCCTGAAGCGTATCTATGAGACTATGAGTGTTACATGCATTTTAAAAGGAAAAACTGATTTTAAAAAAAGTTGTATAATATCAAAATCTTATTAAGGAGAGGGCTACAGATATATTTCTGTGCTAAATGATTAATTCATAGAATATGTGGGAGAGCCTTTTTATTATGTAAGAACATTATAACATTATTTCTTAATTACATGATTTTTATTCTTTTGAAATTGTTCTCTTGCAAATTGTTTTCTCCTATTTTAAGGACTGATGGCGAAGAGCTCTGTGTATGTATGTACTCTTGTGTGAAATGCAGAGAGCTTATAGGCTTGTTACTGATACCCTGCTGGATTGTGTGGCCATATTTTTCAGTTTCTTTTCACTGGAGAATCAACATAGACAGCATGAATGAAGTCCTAGATACAGAAATTACAAACTATTATTTATTGATAGACTTTCAGTCTTACTATGCAGATACTGTGGTCTTCATTGAAACAGTTTACTAACCTCAGAATTATTTGGGCAACTCTTTTATCTCCCTTTCCTTTTCTTTTTTTTTTAACAGGTTTGATTTTTACCCACACACAGACTTGTCTACATCTCTTTGACGAGATAAGGGGTTGTGAACACACTTGAACACACAGGATGAACGTACAATGTCCATTCTGAAGCTCTCCCTACATTGCTAATCCTCATATCTCCACTTGCAACTTCTAGCAAATGAAGCTGTAGCAGTCTACATTGCTAGAAGCAACAGATGACAAGAAATATCATGGCTCCATAGCTGCTGCAGGCCACCCTCCAGGCACCCTGCCACACCTGTGTGGGGCATGAGCACTGAGGGCACTGTTACAAGCAGCATCATCTTTAAGCTACATTTATTAATGAAGGTGTCCATCACTGACAGAAGACTTGCCAGCTGTGCGTAAGACCCTGAGAAGACAGTCATGACATGAGACCTCCCACCATTTCTGTCACTTAAAAGGAACTTTCTCTTGGGCAGGTGTGAGCATTGCAGCAGCTTCGTGGGTCAGGTCTAGTAGACACCTTTTTTGCTCCAACCCTGCTGAGAGAGAAACAGGACCTGCTGCCTCCGGGAGGCTGCAGAACTGTCAATGATGATTACCCACATCAGCACATGTGTCCACAGTTTCTTTCTACTGAGTTTTTTTCAAGAATATTTTCTCTTCCTTCTACTGGTCTTTGCTTTTCCTCAATCTTTCTCTTCAGTGTCAGCGCTTTCTTCTCTTCTGGCTTCTTCTATCTATCACCTGCTCACATATTAGTTAAGGAAGTAATTCTAAATGCTTCAAACCACATTCCTTCTGTTACAAAACAGTGAGATCCCTGTGGTTTCAGGTTGTTCATTCCACCCCTTCCCAAGCTGACTTCTGCTGAGGTCTTGTGTCTGGATCAACACTGAAAACACAAATCATCAGTTGCCCAGCAGTCCTCCTCATTTGCATTTTCATGTGTTCAGCTACAACCTAGGGTTAAGATATCAGTCTCTAAAGCAAAGTGCTGTCTCGCTCTAGGCAAACATCAGCACTGAGACCTGTGTTTTTAATTCCCTCTTTCTATTTCAACGACAGCAATGATAAAATCAACCTGTAATGATTTTTTGGGCTCAAACCAGTTGCTGAGCAAATTAAGGCTCTAGCCAATGACAAGTAGGCATGGTTTTGGAAAGCAATTGCAAATATGTATTAGAATGTGTCCACCATCTGCAGCTGTCTTTAGAGGCAGTGAAAAGCTCTCTCCACTAGCACTACACCTGACAGTCACAGCAACTGTACTTGCATTGGGAAGGAGCTCACTGTTCCTCTTCCTTGGTGTTTTATATAGCTAGTGGGAAACAGAAAGGGAATAGACCTCACTGGAGTAACTCACTCTGGGGCCAGAGGACAACTTTCTGCTGGGATTCACCTGATGCACCTACGCCTATACCATACATACTGTCTCATGGCAAATTGTAGGCCTGGCAAAGGCTGTTCAGCTTGGAGTGTCTTCCCAACCTGTATTCCTGTATGATTAATGTAGTAGTTCTGCATAGAGTTAGCTGGAGAAACACGGGATGACACTGTAATTTCATGTATTAAAGGATGTAATCCAGGAAGTGTAGGCCAAAGAAGAAACCCATAAAGCCCATCTGTATTTCTTTTGCTGTTACAAGGCTGAGGACAGAACAGAAGCTCTCATTGCCACTTTTTTGATGGACTAGTTAGTAAGCAAGGGTTTAGCTTGCAGGAAAGGGTTAACACCAAGATTATTTTTGCATTATTAACAGTTGCAGTAAAAGCAATGGAACAGTAATCACTTTTAGGCTGAAAGTCAGAGATTTGGAGTACAAGCTGTCTGTTTGGTGTTTGCCTGACTCTGATCTGAACAGGACTCTCTGGCGGTATAGCAGATTTAGGACTAACCTTAGCTGTTTACTTTCTCAGGAGCAGCAGCAAGGCCAGGAGAAGGGAAGTGCCAGCCGAAGCAGCCACATGTGACTATGGCATCCTGTTCTAAACTCCTTCCCCTCCTCGCAGGCACCCAAAACATGCTTAAGCAGCTGTCTAAGTTTATTGCCCCCAGGTGGCTTTTCTGGTTTTTATTAGAGCTCAGGATTTTATTAGAACTCAGGATGCTGGGAAAAACCTCAAGATGATTTGCACACAACAAAAACAATGCAGCACTTTCCCCTTCCCCCCCCCCCCCCAGCTGACATGTTAGTTTTGGTAGTTTCCCTTTCTGAATGACAAGTTTACAAGAACTTACTTTTTCAAAAAGAACTTTTATGACGAGGATGAAAATACATTTTATTTTTGTGTGCTCTGCAGCTCAATAAATGACAGACAGCACATTTGTGTGTACTCTAGGAGCTGAATATCATTTATCAAAGTTGACACATTCAAAATCAGTCTGGGACCTAAATTAGTTATCATAACTAGAAAAATAAATAAAACAGCTAATCTCAGAACTTAATTTGTATTCTTTCTGATGACTTAAAGCTAGCAGTCCTCATCATGTGAGATCTGTGAGCTATAAATAAACTTAATGTAGAACAAACACACATTTTTTACATGCAGGACCTAATGCATTGCTGTTTTTTGGCAGGAAAAAATAACAGACCAAAACATCTCTACTGAAAGAATAAGCCAGTAAAGCAGACTTCCAAAAAAAGGAAATCTCTAATCTACAAGTGCAAGTATCCAAGCATATCTCCAACTCTTTTCATTCAGTTTAATAAGAGAGGAAACAAGGCCATAAGAAGTTTACAGACTAATGCAATTACAGGATGACTCAATAAGCACTGATTTGTTTGTTAGCTATGACATGTAAGATAAAGCTAACAGGTCCTTTTACAAAGCTGAATGTCCACAAAGCAATTAATCAGAATGGATGTTTTTCATGGGGAAAAGTGATAGTTACTTGCTGACAAATATATGAATGACAATTTCTTACAGATATTTTTAAGATCCATTAACTAACTGAATAATTGGATTTACCTATAAATAACAAATGCATTTTCATCAGATAGCATTTAACATTTCTTACATCACAGGTGATAAAAAAATCCTCTTAGCAGGTCTAGTATTAAAAGGCAAATAAAATTAAACCCATAATCTCAGCACCACTTCAAAATCACTGTGAACTTTCAACAGTTCCCTGAATACAAGGATGCAAAGGTACCATTAAAAAGTCACTCACTGTAAAAAAGCCACTTGAAGAAAACCAAGTTGGTTTGCTGTTTGCAAGTGGGATGAATGTGGGAAACAGACTCTCTTCTGGAATAGTGAGCAGCAGCTTGCACATGGACAACAGCAGAGAGCTGGACATGCTCCAGATGTATTGAAAGCAGAGATCCTTGTTTTTTGGAACCTCAAACACTGCAGACTAGACCATTAAAACAGAAATACTGGAACCCTGCTGATTAAACTACCAGATTCAGATCCTGACACTTTAAAAAGTGGTTTATGGGGCTGACGCATCTAGACATTACTGATGTGTATACATTCAGATCTAAATGCTGAATCTCGTGTTCAATTTTGCAAGTTTGGGATTTGTGAAGGTACCATCAAGAGGAAAAATTAAATATGTGCCAGAAGGCCAATCTGATCATTAACATAACAGCTAATGTTTGAGAATCTCAGATTCCGATGGGAAAGGTGCACAGTGCTACTTAATTTTCATCACAACTTCAATGGCAAAGTTAGTGAAACTACTTCAAGAGTCTGCCATTAGCTGAATTTAAAACACCCACACCACAGCCCAAGGGCTGAGATTCCTCCAAACCAAGGACAATCATTATTCACACTGTTGACTAGGAAGGGAAGTACTCAGCTTGCAAAGGGATAATTCAACCTATATGGGACCTATATGGGATCTCTGTGTTGTTCTGTCAGCATATGGAAATAGTGTATTGTTCTTTCACCCAGAAATGTTTTTTATAGCACCCTAGTACTCTGCTTAGTGGGCACCATTATGCTTGGCTATACCTTCCAACTTTGGACTCTGTATAGATATGCCTAAAGAAGCAACTCATATTACGTCAGCAATAACATCCAGAAATGCATCTGGACAAAGCTTGACTGAGTTGGTCAGCTAAGCAGAATTTACGCAAAAGTAATATATACTTTCAGTTAGGGAACTGTGAAAATCTTGGCAACTGATGAAGTCACCACCTGGGTAATGTGTTTCTTGGTGCATTAGCATTGACATCTCTTCTCATCAATTAGGGTGGTCTCAAAAAAGTTAAAGAAAAGATCATAGCTTTGTAAGGTGATGTGACAGCCAGCTATTACAGAAGCACTACAGAAACATACAGCATAATTCAGGGTACATATTTAAAGCTGAGCTCATCCAGTCTCACATCTGCACACTGCATCCCATCACCACTCTGGTTTGTACAAAGAAACTCACTCCTGGGTTTGGCAGAAGTACCATTCTGGGTTAGTCACACGGGCTGCAGTTCTTGCTGCTGCTAAAACCTAAACCTCACAGCTAAACCTACCTGTTCTACAGCAAGGGATGCACGTGACTGGTGATGGTCCTCATCCAACCCAAAGGATGACATTGCAAGTCTCAGATGTCAACCCACATTTCAATTTTCTAGTGGAAATGGTAATATATTTACAGCCTCAAACTATGCCAAAATTGCAAAAAGAACTCTAACCACAACACTCCATCTTGACCATTTAATCAGAAAATCTGATTAATGCTCAAAAGTTCTAGGCACAGACCACTTGTAGACCTCAATGTACTGGACACTATCCTAGTTTTAACATTGCAATAATAACCTGGTCAAAACCTCCAGCCAGAGCTAAGCTAAGACCTTACATGAAGTTAGGATGCAGTATCAGGTGACAACAACATGCAAGTAGTACAGATGAAAAGCGTAAGCCATGCACATGCCATCAACATTACTATTCCCAGCCACAGGTGTGTTGGCATCATAACAATGGTGAGACACTGAGAAGAGTTTTTAAATGGTTAGACAGGCTGTAATTAAAGCCATAAATCAGAACTTCTTCAAAGCCTGCAGGTTATGTAAGGGAATAAAAAGCAATCAATCAACAATCTTCAGACAAAGCCAACTCCTCAGAGGACAAAGGAGCACAAGACATTTCTATCTGCACTGGGGAGTGTTCAGGGAGACCAAGAGTAAAATAATGCATATCTGCTAACAGGAAGCTGTCAACTGTGAATATAATGAATGAAGGGAACAATTTAATACAGGCTGTGATAAATGCTCCCTTGCAGGACATGTTTTTTCTAAATGATAAGCTCTAATCCAAACAGAAGTCAGTTTAGGAAAATCCAGTAGTCTGTGTCACAATTCCAGTCATAATGTGATCACAGCTGACTCTTTAAACCTCATAATCCATGAATATAATGAGTCATGAATACCAACAGTACTGCTCCTTCCTCCAATGAAGTGTCTGGTGACATAGTACCTAGGATGATGTATTCTACTGTGACTGTGCTCAAGAATGTTTTTCCCTGATGACTGCCATGGCTTGGAAAAGTTCTTCTTCCAGGAACTATGATAAAAAAAATGACTTCAGCAAAAGCTCCAATTTATGTCTTTAAGTCCAGGTGCTGTTTTGTTTTCCCAGCACAAAATGAGCAAGAATCTTCCAATGTGAAGTGAAGCCAAGTTTTCATTATTTAGAATTTATACTAACGTGGGCCCAGAAAAATCACAAACACATCATCAGAATCTGGTTCTTAACTGCCAGAAAATGAGAGTGAAGGTACACAGCAGCATGCTTAAACATACAGTCACAACCATTTTGAGAAGGAGACTTGAAAGTCTTTCTCAATGAATGAGGACAGTGAACACAGTGGCCAGCTAAAAACAGCTTAAGGTACTTCTGCTGGCCTGGTTCTGTTTACCTGTCAAGGAACCTGCTGATATCCTCACTCTTTCTTTCCCCCAGTATATCATTACTGCCCTTCTTCTGCCTTCTCCAGTCTTTTAACAATCAGGGCACTAGGACCTCTATTTAATATAAGGCTTTGCTGTATCTTCTGTTCCTGGATGGATGGGACTGTTTATCCCTCATTTTCTACTCCCTTTGTTCATATTCTTCTACTCCACCACTTCTAGAGTCTACTGCTACCATCATTTCCTTTCTGCCCCACTGGTGGACAAGTGATTTGGATTCCTTCATGCAGGGTGTTAAGATTTAAATCCTAAATCCAGGCTCAACTGAGCTCAACTGAGATCAATACGTGATATTCTGCAATCTGTTAAGTTATTTATTTTGGTTTGTAGCTAGTTTTGTGGATGCCTGGAGCTCCCATTTCCTGAGTTCTGGTTTTCTGATTTTTACTACTTTCAGCACAATTCATGCTTTGATGCCTATACTACTCCCTGGATTTACTCTGATATTGCATTCAAAAATCACTAGGCAATCTCCAAGCTAACCAATGCTGGTATACTCAGGACAATATTTCTTATCTGGTCAACAATGATGCTCAGTATCAAGGCAGAGGTATTTTACAGTTAAGGAAATAATTAGAAAAGTCAAAGGGCATTAAGGCCTTGGGAGAAATACAGGTGTAAATTCTGAAGCACAGTTAAAATTATTTTGCTAAAAACTAGAAGGGAGCACTATTACGATCTAGAAAGTAAGGAATTATACAAACAGTCAGACATTCTTCTTGTTAGAGGATGCTTCTGTAAATTAGATATTGGAGTTTCAGAATAGTTAATTATTACAAATTAATGTGTTTTTCTCATTTACATTTCTTTAATTTTGGAACAAGATTTTTTTAGTTTGAAATTGCTGGGCTACTCAAGGGCAACCAGATAAATATCATCATACTTCATTAGGGGACATTACCTTTTCCACTGAGTTAATTATCTTTCATCTAAAGTGTGCTTGCTTGTACTTTTGCTTTCCAATCCCATAAAATACCTTATTTTAAAATCTAATTCTTATGAGGCTTAAGTTCCAAGATATGGAATTTACAAGAAAACAGCAGCTGTTGAAATTTTTCCCCCCAAAATGTAAGTCCTTAATAAATAACATTTGCAGTTTTCAAGAGAAAACTGAAAATGTCTTCTGCTGAACTTGCAGCCTGGAAACATCACCCCAAATCCTTATAGACCAACTATTCATATCCCATTCCCACAAGCCTGGAAAAGTTGAAAAGAATTAGGCACATTTTTGAAAGGCATAAATATGGGCATCATGTAGAAACAGAAACAACAAACTAGAAGTGGTTTAAATGCAGTTTCTAGCAAAGTTATTATCCCCAGTGGAGATAAAGCGACCCATGTAACTACAATGATACGCACAAATGGGTAATCCTGGCAATTGATGGTACCAAACCTCCCTAATCATAAATCAATAAAACTAATTCCATTTGCTCAGGCGTTATTATTACAGTTCCAGAAAGCCAAGAAATGCCATATAACAGCACAAACATGTAGCTGTACAGTCCTTTTTATCTTCCTCATGCTCTTCAAGACCTCAGAGGACAGTCTGACATTTTCCCAAGCTTTTCTCTGCAACCAGAAAAAGCTAGAAACTTTTATTTAATTATTTTTAAAGCAAACTGAAATTCTTCTATGCTCCCGCAATTGCATGAACTGAGAGTTTCAGAAGAATGCTAACTAGTCCAACACTCAGAACAGATCCAAAAAACCTAGCAGTACAGAGAAGACAGAACCACAAGGAAGTACCATCCAGCCATGCTGGGTGTTCATTGTCTTCTCTTCTCTTTACTTCATTGGGTTAATGAGGTATTTTGCTAGGACTGGCAGTACCTGATCTGAACTCAGGCCATCGACGAGTCATTTGTGCTGCCACATAGTGTTAAGTGCAAATCAGCTCCTTCTAGGGTGTTTTTGTATTTACTTGTTTCCAGGATGAATTACTGGACAGAAAACACTTTAGTTATAAGACAAGATTTATTTGCCTGGCAACACAGGTTCTTATAAGGGCTGGAAGGTTATGCAAGATATCACTCCGAAGAGCCTCCTTCCTGAAAAATGCCAGGAAATTGTATCAGCTTTGTACTCTGAAGAGAACAAACCATAAGTTAATACATTTGAATCACAGAATCATAGAATCATGATGAGAACAGTTTAGTTAGCTATGAAAATTTACTCCGTTATGGAGTTAATATATGGTAGTTGGAATCTGGGAACCATCAGCTAGAAACAGATTGTTTGCATGTAATCATAACTTGAGTATTTCTTCCAAATTTTGCCTTTACCACGTCACCTAATAATCTACTAAGATCTAGAGACGCTAGAACAATCAGCTGGATGTATAAAGGAAAAACACCACCCAGCCAAGAAAAGTGCACCACAATGAAACCGAACAATCACGTCTACCCTTAAATTCAAAACTATTTACTGCAAACATACAGCACTCAACAGTTCAGTAAAATTCAGAATGTCAAACCTAACACAGCAATTGCAAACCAATAATGATTTACAGTCTTAAGATTTTCTTCAGTAACACACCTGGAAAGGCTGTGCCTCTGCTTTGGGGAATTTATGTTCCTGCAGTTCCTCCTCACCTCCTACGGGCTGAGCACAAATTACAGCTTTTTAAATGAGCAGCATTCATTAAATCAAATTGCTGTTAATAGTGCCCTGCCTGAATGTGCCCCTAATTGGTCATAGAACAGTTTTGTTATGTACCAAGGGACTAGAGGTCTACCTTTTCACTACCTTTCACTAAACATATCTCTGCTTAATCCAAAGCCCCTAACAATAATATTTCTGCAAAACTTCTCCACTTCTGGTATCACTATAAACAGAACCTTCAAACTACTGTTACATTATCTTCATACACCCAGCCCTGCACCAGTTCAAAATAAGAATTTTGTCATTGACTTCATCAGGCACAGGCTGCAAGCCTGAACGTCAATACAAATCAAAGGTGAGCTGGACAGTCTTCCAAGGAAAAAAATGCTAAGTGCTGATTTTGGTTAGACCACAGGTTTACTTAAGAGTAGAGATGAAATACTGCAGCCTTCCTACAGAAAGGTCAACAGTCTACTCTATTCAGTTGTCTAATTAATATGATTTAATAAATATTATACAACAATGCCTGCATAGGCAAAAGGCAATGTGAAATTTATCACTGGCTTGACCAAACCATGTCACTGCAATAGAGAAGTGCAAATAACTTACAGAAACAAATATTTATATTAAACTGTATTGTTTGTTTTCAACATGTAGAAGGCAGAATTTTAAACCAGGGGTTACAGACACCCTCCACATCATTTTCATACTTGAGCTTTTAAAGCATCCTAGCACTACCGAGAGAAAGTCCTCTGGAATTCACACCTTCTGAGTAGAGCTGTATCTAATACTTCCCAGTTTGATCCTAGACAGTTGTCCATGCACGTGTAATGAATGCATGGTATGTAGACACCAGGCTATAATATCATAGTCTGGCACAGCCACAGCAGGCGTGACTTTATCCATATGGGGGTACAGTATCACTTATCAGGGGAAAGCCATGTCTGTCTGGTTTTGAGTACGCAATGAAGAGAAGAAAGCTGAAGGCACCATTTACTTCAATTAAGCGGTCATCTGCCTAATGGATTTTGATTAGAACAGAAATACACATATTCCTGTTTGAGCTGGTATCATAACCACAAGACTCTACTGCAAGGACAATAAAGGTATTTAATCTTTTAACCTTTTTGACAGGAAGTGGTCACTCAATTTCATTTGATGTGAGCGTTCCCCAGGCACCCTATTTAAATACCCTGAATTCAAGCCCAGAAACTGCACTGCAGCCAATACTGGCATTCTACTTTCTGACACCTTAATGCATTTGGAACCAAACATTCAAAATTTATTATCATTTCTCTAGTACTAGAATAACTCTGCATTGCATACAATTCAATGAAAAATGCCATGCCTTCAGGGACCCACTGTACACACACAGCCAAATTTTCTTTTCATCTGCAGCCTCTGATAATATGCTGGGTGTCTCTCTTATGACTGCAGACCTGTTTATGTTAAAATAAAACCAGGACAAAAATGCACTTTGTGGATTTCTGAATTTTTTTTTTTGTAATGGCTGATTAAGACACGGGGGGGAATAAAGGGAGAAGCTTCTGCAAAAACACAGTGTTTATATACTTCTAATTGTGAAACCCAGTACCATGTATATTGCAGACATATTTATCTGGAAGTAAATCTTTATAATATAGTAAAGCATCATTATTTAACTAAAATCTCTGCTAAAGGAGATCTTACAACCATACTGGAGACCCTATCCCAGGGGCTCTTTGCATAAATACCAGCACTTTGGAAGTCCTTTTGACAGCAAGAAGTCCCATCTCCATGCCAAGGATTACATAATGACTGACAAGTGATCCATACAATCTGTATAATTCGGACACTTTAATATAAAAGGATTAGAAAGGGAACAGTCAAAATGGACTCAGCAATGACAAATGTAAGCTCTCCTTGTGCAGAAAAACTACTGACCATTCTGCTTCCAAGTATGCACTTTCTAGAGAGACTGATTAAAAGATCTGTCTTCAAAAATCATAAAAGAGAGATGCAAGTCTTTCAAGTTGTAAAAAAAAAAAGATACAAATAATATTTTAACTTTTATTTGCTGCTTTTGGGGGATGGGTGTGCGGAAAGATGCAAAATGAGGCTATTATTTAGAAGCTGTATTTTCCAGTATTTCTTTGCAACATTTGAGGCTAGAAGACTATTTTTAAAACTTAAATGTATTTGTGATTTTTTTGGAAAAAACCCATACCAAATATTACAAGAGCAGTGATAAAATCAGGAGAGTTGACGAAATGTAATAGGTATTTTTGAATTGCAAAGTAAGTAACTCTTTCATATTAAATGCCATCAGATACTAGTGGACTGCTTCCATGGGAAAGAATACTGCAGTGTACTACAAGAATAAGGGTACAAATAATGACAAACCAAGTTGATTTAAAATCATTAATAGTATTTTCCTAAATGCAGTGGTACAGAGTAACATATATTTGCTGTATGAATATAAATGCAGACACATAAACACACAACATGTTTTCATACAACTTTTTCTGATTTTTTTTTCCTCAAATAACAGCAACATGGAAATACACAATGAAGGCACAAACATTATAGATATATACAGACTCTTCATTTCTGTGTAGACAGCTCTGATGTTGCTTCCCTTTTATAGCACATTTGTAAGACTACAAATTATGCTTGATTAACAATATTATGAAAATAAATTGTTCTTACCCTCATCCCCTGCTCCATGGATAAGCAGAGGACCTGCCAGGGTGCTGTGTACCTGAACATGCTTGGCCTCTTCTGTAGACAGACTAAATAACAAAAGGCACACAAATCTCTCAGGTCTCCTGGTTGCTTTTCATCTGAGGGATGCTTAAATTGAGAGAAATCCTCTAGTTGTACTCTTCAAGGACCCCCCAACCAGACACTAAGACAGAGTTACAGCCATTCCACTTGCACCCTGGGGAACTGAATAACTAATTCAATAAGAGGCTTTTTCTTGGGAAGAGCTTAGCTCAAACTTGATTAGCATAAATAGGATGATAACCTTTGAACCTCCCACTCCTTTCAGAGGAGCTGATGGAGGCTGATGGTAGACAGCACGTTGCAGCAGGGTCACTCCCTCCCCTGTAAATCATAAGTAAGTTTGTATTTTCACTGCTGGCATTCAACTCTACTTCACAAGTCTAGAAGCAGCTGTCAGAGACCATCTGTAGCTTTGTATTTTTTCGTTTTGCTATTATCTTTTAGTCTGGCTCAAAGCAAATCCCTTTTCCTCCTGTCAGGAGGCATTCCCCTTCCCTGCCTCCAGCATCTTGACCTCTATTTGGCAATCGGCATGATTTTACTGAATAAATTCACACAGAAGCTGCTATAAACACTCTCACATTAAAACCACTACAGTGAATAAAGTATCCACCCTAAAACACACTGAAAGGTTTTCTTCAAAATACACTGAAGTGATCTCTTTGCAGCACTGAAAATACGATATGCTGCAACCTTGCTTGTGGTTCAGTTTTCCTTTTTTAATGGATTTTCAGTCAGAAATCAAGGCTTAGCCTCCAGGAGATTAAATTGGTAAAAGAGTAAAGTTCTGTTATTTTTTACATTTGTGTTATTTCAATGATGAACTGAAATGGTACTTCTGTACCCTGCTGCCGCTCACAAAACAGTGGGATGCTGTATGCACACCATGGCCATATTTGCTTTTCTTTTATGACAGTTGTTTGTACTCACAATTCATCACCAATTCAAATTCAATATTTGAATACAGATCAAGTAACTAACTTACCCTGGCTGTTTTCTTTTTGCTTTGGTAGAGGAAGAAGTAATTTTAAATTTATATCAACTCAAATCTGACTCAATGATCCGCAATATTTTATGTCCAGTACGCATACAGTGAAATCTCACCCAAAGAAATTACAGGGATGCAGGAAGAACTGTGCAAGACTCGTCTCTACAGCTAACGCCAGTAAAGAACTGAGGCGCCAGTGCACAGTGCTGCTCCCCCATCAGCTTATTGTACTGAAAATACTCATAATGCAGTTCTGCAAGCCCTACTGCAGCACAAATACCAGCAGAGGCACTCTCACACACTCAGTGGCTTTGTTAAAAAAGTTCTCTGAGAAAGTATACCTCATTCATACATAGTTTGTTTTTCTTGATGGTGAAGTGATAGACAGCCATGAAAAAACCTAGACGAGTACTGGAATGCTGATTTCACCAAGTACTTGGGAAACAACAAACACACACCTGAGCTCCAGCTCAGCTGAGAAGTTTGTTACCATACTCGCATTGGCTGCACATACACCATTAACGCAGACTTGATGCCAATTAAAAAAAAAATGTATAAGTGCAGATCTGTTTAAAATTATCGAAATTATAAAATGTACACATCACTTAGCAATGGCTTTTAAAACGTCTATACGACTTTCACTGCACAATACAAAGAAAGCCCTGGCTTCTGCTCAGCCACTACAGTGGCTTTTCTCAATAACCAGTCATAGGGGCAACCTTCTTCTCTCCCACCTTTCTCTGCATTTTGACCTCTTGCTTTGCCACTTCTGAAGTAAATTTTGGAAGCAACAAATTACTTTGGTTATTCAGTAGTTGAACGCGAATAAGCTAGAACAAACTGGAGTACCATGGCCACTATTATACCTGTTAATATTTTTTCATACCACCCAAAAGAAGAGCAAATGACAAATCCTGTTCTGAATCTGGACATGCCTCGAACATGTATTACAGGAGGAGTTAGGTTACAAACACAAAATGGATGAAGAACCTTCTGCTGAAGTAATATTGAGTTAGTTCAGTATGGCCAAGGGTAGAAATGTGGATTTTGGTGAGAAACAGCCATTTCACAAATCTTTTGAAACCTCCTATGGCCAGACATGCAAACATCTGCTGTGGAATGGAAACAAGCCTGTCCACATGCATTTTCATCTTGTAGCCTCTCAATATTTTCCTTTTTTGTTAAAGGTTGTGTGCCTTGCTCATTACTTACATGATGAAGTTGGTATCATAGTATTTAATTCTGAAAATAAATGTGGATATGGCTACAGAACGGATCAGCCTAAGTACTAAGATACGATTCTTCAGAGTTAACAGTGAATTAAGTCTGCCAAAGTATTTGAAAACTAGAATACCCCCCAAATCCTAATGACAAGATGTTTTTGTGTAATGTAGAATATTAAACAAGCTTCTTGGAAGAAGAACTCTGATCTTCAATTTTCCTAGGGGATAAACTGAGTGGTTTCAATAGCTCAGAAATCGCTAGCCAAGAATACTGCAATATATCAGCCATATTTAAGATAGTTAATTAACTGTGAACAATAAATTAAAGCTGATTTTACATCTTCTGCATTAAGAACTATTCATACAAGTAAACAGTTAAAAAGACATAATCTGAACTTTCGAGACCTTGCACCCATGCAAATATAACCTGCTTATTTTCTGCAAAAGTTAGCCCTCTCCCGGACCCCCCTCCCCTTCGTTTCAGCTTTCTCCCCCCTCATTCCCACCTTAAGTAAAACAACAAGAATGCTGAAACAGATTCCACCTGTAGCCAATTTTAAATGAGAGATCACAGAGCTGCTGTGTTAGGAAATTAGTATAAACACTTCCATACCAAGATCAGAAAGTTAATACAATTGTTTTTTTGTCTCCAGGGAGAAACAGTGAACAAACAGATATACTAAAGGGATGCCACAAAGAGAAATATCTGTGCCACCCAGGTAGGGGTCTATGGACACTGACACACTAATGAACGCCTACCCCATTCTCCTTCCCTCTTACCAGAAAGCTTTTCAGGACTCAGTCAGAAGTCAAAATACTAACACGCACATTGTTTCTCTCCAGCTGGTTGTTTTCAGAAGATTTACTGTTGAAAGCTTCTTGGAAAAGGTAGGCAGGATTTAAAGTAGCTATGCAAAATGCAATTGGTCCTCACAGAAGAATGCAAAGCACATGCCAATAAATATCACACCCACATTTTGTGGTTTGTATTTCTGAAGAAAGAGTCATTCGACTTCCTCTGAGACTCTGACAGCACAGGATTTACCAGTGCTGCCTTTCTACACCTCCTTTTATTTCCCAATAAATACAAAGTCTTTGGATAAGGCTAAGAACTTACTCAGGCTGATGAAGCCATAAAAGTTGTTTGTCTTCCAGCTGTCCACGAGGAAAGAAGATGAGACACTGCATTAAATAAACGAAACCTCCTGCTGTGAAAAATGCATATGGCTAAAATACTAGACTGGAATTTACAAGATAAAATCCAGTCCCAGGCTCTGATGTCTTGGGAAAAAAATCACTTAATCACACCATGCCTTTTATCAGAGAAGTGTTTATAGCATATTTTGTGAGTTGCGTGCAAAAAGCATGATTATGAGGACAGTTGCTAATCTGTTTCCCTTTGAAGAATGCAGGGAAAATAATCTTTCAGATAAAATCAGTGTGTGAGGAAAGTACCCAAACTGTATCTTCTTTTAATTGTGGTATTCAAAGAACCCAAAATTTCTTTGATATTCATTTTTCATTTTACTCCCTGTTAAAATAGTTTACTGCAGTTCTCCTGGACTCTCAATGCTCCACAGAAATGCCAAGTCTCATATAGCAGAGTGTATTGCAGACACAGTTCCAGTGGTGTCAGCTCCCCTTCCTCTGCTCACTACTTCTGATATTTGATTTTTAAGATCAGACATTTGAAATTTCCTGGAATGCCTTTGGTTTTGTCCATGCTGTATACAACATGCAAGCACAAAACTAGTGTAAGAAATAATCCTCACTGTGCTCTGTTTTTCCCTTACAAAAGGTAGAAAACTGATTTTACACCTGATGTACAGAACGTAGCCTGGCTGGCACAGAGCACTGCTGTATAGGCGTCAGAGGCTTTCTCAGTTTTGGAAATAAGACTCAAAGACTTTAAGCAATTTTGAGGTTTGGCAACAGCAAAATACATGGTTTGATGATCTGATATTTGGACTTAGGAGCCTCAATCTGTAATTACTGAACTTCATGAGCACTGCAGGACTGAATAGGAAAGCCCAAGAATTCAGTCTGGTGAGCTCTTCAGGAAAGAGTGACAGGTACTTCTTCTATCTGTTGCTTTTTGATTACTATTACTATTTTTACTGCTATTATGGTTCTACTGTACTGCTCCTCCCTACTACATGAACAAAGACTTAATTTTCCATTTCTACCTCTGGGCTGGAAAGAAATGAACTAGAAATGTTAAAGTGGCCACTCTATGAATGTCCTGATTTAAATTTATCATTTTGTTCATCTTACCTCTTCTCTTCTGTTGCACATCATTTTATTCTCCCCATTTTATATGTGACACACAAGATGAGATTCAAAGTTATCTCTGTCACCAGACAATCTGTGCAATATATGAGACAATCTGTGCAATGTCAGCAATATGAGCAGCCTGGGCTTTTCCAATAACATACCCCAAAGGCTGAGCATACACAAATGAAAAAGCTTGGAAAAAATAGCAAAGTTTTATTGCGGGCCTTGATGGGAAACCTTGAGTATGCAAATCTAGAAAGCATCCTTTTGCTTTGTGGAAGAAAGTACAGCTCAGCTTATGATTGCATGCTGAGCCCATAACACTGGTCTTTTTTTTTTTTGACTCCTTTTTTGTCAGTCTAATAAAAGATATTGCTTGTTTCTGCAAAACCTGACCCATTATTGCCCAGTAAAACTCTGTGGATACAACACTGCTACTAGGATTCAATATCAATCCTCCTAACAAAAGCAAGCCACCTCTGGGAAAACATAGTGTGTCGTGATTAAAATATCAGCTGATACTTGGTGTTCCAAGGGTTAATACCATAAGGAGTATTTCAAAAAGAGCATAAGCAGGAAGTTGCTCAGTACCAAATAATTTTCTCAATACTTAAAAAAACTTACCCCATCAAGAGAAAAAGCCTTTACTCTGAAAAAGGCAAGCTAAAAAAATTTAAAAGGGTAACTAGATGACTATGGTCTGGACTAACATTGTCTGGAAATACTAATTCACATAAACAGCAGAAACTTGAGAAGTACAATTTTCTACCTACTGTTTGAAAGGAAAAGCACTAAGAAAGGGTGAAAGAAAAATGCAGTCTGTCCAAATGCTCTGCAACACAGCTGTACATGAGTGTGGCACTTCTAACTACATCTGTCAGAAGGAATCGTGAAGATCATGAAGACCAAGCGACTGAATACAAAATTTTCCTTGAATACATCATTCTATTCACTGTGTACAACTAGGGATGATATAGGGGCATGAATTCTTTTCCCGTTATACAGAAAATTGCTTGCCTTGCTGCAGATCTGTAAGAGTTTACCAGCATGTTGTCAAAAAATCCTGCTACCAAAAATGCAGGAAGAAGGCATTTTGCAAACTACAGTATAGCTTTGGGATGTCAGCATCTTGTACTTTTAAGGCATTCTCAAAACATGCAGAATTAAATGGGTATCTGGCTGTATAGTGCAATGATGTTTGGACTAGGTTCATTCACTAGTATTCATGTGGCTCTTCCTAAGCAGGACATCCTGAATTCTCACACATATTTTTTTCAAATTAGATCCAGTTGCTGCTTGCCCACCTTTTAACCTCTGGAAGACCAAAACGCAAACACTTTTATGAGTGGAAAGAGGACAAAAGTCTTGAAACAATCAGTATAAAAGGAAATTCCCTTAAATTCTTCACCATAACCAGGATTTTTTTACATATATATATCTTCCTAACTCAGTACCTCTGAGACCCCCAGTATGAAAAGAACAAGAGGAACACATCCACATCAGAAGGTTGTGTGAGATGGAGGTAATTGGCAGTCCTGGACGATACTGAATAACTGCCTAATGATTCTCTTTCTCGGCTTTTCTAAGGTTCCCATCCTTAAGTGATAGGCCAAACTTGTCCTTAAGCTGTCACAAGAGATTTATGCACTAATCACAAAAGTGCAGCCTCTTGTGGTTTGGCAGAAAATATCACAAGCACTTATATAACAGTCAGGATCATGTGTAGCATGACCATGGAAAACCAGCCTTTTCATTAGCCCAACAGCACTTATAATGGTGCTGACACTGTGGTTTGATACTGACGCAACGAGACCAGGCAGCCATTGTCATATGCCACTGCAAGCTAGTTCTAAAGAAGCTGCTGTAATTCTGCTAACCTCCTCCCTGGCCATGCTGGCTTTGGTTATCTGTCAATATGGTTGAAAAGTAATCTCAATAAAAAGAGAAAAAAAGCAGTTCATGTCTGGTTGGATTCAGCTTCCAACTGAACAAATACAAACATCACCCAGCATGAATTGGCACTGCAGTTTCCTGAGCACCTCATTTACCTTCGGTGGTCAGCTACAAAACCACTGTCTACGCATCCTCCTGCGAAACTTGTTCAGCTCATAGTTTGAGAAGTGCTTGTGTCCCGTTCAAATCCACAGATGTACTTTCCATTTGCAGAATCTCAGGCTCCACTGAAAATTTGCTGCAGGAACTTTAATAAATGCATGTTGTGAACAGACTGATATGAGAAGGAAACAAGATCTCGTGTCATCTAGTCCTCTCACTCGTTACAGCAAGAAAGCACGTCAGCTTATCTTCTTCACTAACTTATTCAAGCTCTGTCTTAAAAACAGCTAGGAAAATTTGTCCTCACTCTTGCCATGGAAGTGTTAGTCTGATCCTTAAGTGCTAGCTTCTAGTTTCTAGACTATATGTACTCACAGTTAGATCAGCTCTGTTCTTTTTCCAGTACTGACCATTTGATTAAGTAACCCAATGTTGGTGTTTCCATCCCTGATGCGTATATAAACATCTGATATATCCCAGTCTCCATTTTTCTAATCTAAAGAAGTAAAGCTCTTTAACCCCAAACTGCACATCAGGCTTTCATCTCTCTACTGTCCATGCAAACCTCCCCGCATCCACTGCACTATCAAGTCATACTCTAGAGCATAAATGGCAAAAAAATGCACATGGTGTTCCAGGTATAGTATTACTAGCAATGCCTACAGCAGTGTTCATGTGTCCCTATCCATTCTGGAAATGCCCCAACTGGTAAGTAATTATAGCCAGAGAGGGGAGAAATCTTTTTTGTATGGCCACATAAATAAGATAGCCATCAAGGGATCCTTGGGTACGTAAGTAAGATACTTCTACAAAAAGCATACAGACAATAAGAGACACGGGAGATGCTGGCAGTTGGGCGATGGAACAGGAGACACTCACAGTTGTGCTACTCTCATCCAACAGGATTACGTCAATTAAAAGATGACAACAGCTGCAAGCAGATGGACACTTCAAATATAGACATTTCCTCCAGAAGTAGTAGCAGCAGCAGCAACAGCTGTGCTGAAAAGGCAATGAGCTAGTCTACCAAGAAGCCCAGAAAGTATGTTGTCTTTCTCAAACTGTCTTATACCTGCTGTTGTCAGACAGGCTGACACAATTTACTACCCTCTATTTGTCTTCCAAGCTCAAACAACACCAAGCTAGTGAGTGAATGATTAAGCACCAGTCCATGCTACTCTATGCCCTGGATACAATTACTAAAGTTACAGTGCCAAGCTAAACACTTGCAGCTCATTTCCTTTGTATGAAATGGCATCAGAAAGGAAAAACTAAATAGAGGATGTTCATGCAACCACTTTATTTACATGGGAGAAAGTCTCAACAATCCACTGGGGAACTCAGGGAGAAATGCCCTTCTCTCTTTGCATCATGCTTTTTCCAATACTGAATGTCAGAGCAATCTGTACCACCATGGCCACAAAACCAGCCATCTCTTATATAAGCAGCTCCCTGTCATTGCCCTCTCAAACTCAACTGCAGAAAGCAGTAAATAATAAATAATTGTCATAAACATGGATCGAAGTCTCTGTGGATTCAGTACTACACCCCATCCTCCTACCAGCACCAGCCCCTGCTGCCTCCTAACACTCCTCACCAGACCCATCCCTCCTCTGACCCCACCCCCCATTGCTCCCTGGCCCCTCTCCCAGCACTTCCTCTGCACAGCCAAGCACAGTTTGGCACTGTAGGCACAGCATCAGGTGTGGGCGAGTGGTGCTGGCACTATCTGCAGGCTTTCAAAGACTCTCTACTGTGTTGATTTTCAGTGATGTGAAGCAGAGAAATCCACGCTGGCCCTGCGAAGGTTATTCATGCATGGTCAGGCAGGTCTTGGCACTTGCAGAACAATGCCTGTTGGCAGTCTTTCTGCTGGGGCTGCGAAGCTAGGTATGGACTAAAATTTATGCTCTTCTTCGCTCACGTAGTTTTCCCCTTCCTCGTAAAACTTCCCTTAAAACCTACATCTGAGTCTCAAGTGCATTGACATTTTCACTGCAAGAGCTCAAGCTGTCCATCAATGGAAAGAGGGATTCAAGCTATCCATCAATGGAAAGAGGGAAAACGGAAAGACAGTCCCAGCTGCAAAGTCCCAGGCAGCCCCGGCCATGTGAAGACGTTCTTTTTCACCAGCAGTGTGAAGAAGTACACCAGCTGTATGGTATGGTTTTATTATGGCTTCTGTTACAATTTATCTTTTTTTTTTTCCTAGGGGACACGAGTAATACTGTGCAAAATAATGGGTTGGATCAAATACTTCATTAGAGAAAAAGCTGGCAGTGTGAAACGTTAGTCTTAATCTCATCTGCTTTTCCTTGGAGCAGGTAGGTTTTTCATCCATATGCAAAAAGTGCAAGGTAAATAGTCTCTAAACATAACTTGGGTAAGTCTACAGTGCTGGAACCAGCTCCACTTAATCCAAAATCTTAGAAACTTGCAGTGTGTTGCCCTCATCCCTGCTAGTTCCTTCATGGCTTGTTCCTATCTTGTTTTGACCTTTCATTTTACTGCTAAGCAGCGTCTTTTCTTGCCTAGGTCCTATCCTTCCTGCAATGAGCTGCCACAGCTAATAGCCTGTTCTCAGCTTTGGTTTTTCCAAGCTCTGACTCCAAAGGGTGTATTCAGGTGCTGCATCTTCAGATAAAGACCACTGTTGAACCACTGGGAGACAAGGAAGGAGGATCTGTGAATTCATCCAACAACAAGGCTAAGTGTAGAAAGAGATCTCAATAAGAGGAGATAAAAGCACAGCTCCCGTCTTGGCAGCATGATTTTCACAGAGTTAAAAATCAGCAAAATCACCCCAGCCATTCCTTTATTTCCTATCAATAGACAAAGTCTCATCCTATTTTAAATCTCAACAGCAACAATACCCTCCCATCACGTGCAAGTTACTCAACTGCCTTAGGGCACACTCTTTTCCTCAAATTCTCCAGTACAATGAGTCTTTTCTTCTGCCTATTAGCCTGATCCCTTTAAAAATGGAGAAATTTTATAACAAGATTTGTACAAATCCCCTTATTTTCTGTCCATTAATTAGTTATAATGAAGCACCGTTTATATATAAGCTAGAAAAAGTTACTGCACTGCCTCTTGAACTGCTAGAGAAATTCTTACACTGGAAGCTTTCTACTAAATGACCTCTGACAATAAATATGGATGCCTGGGCATGCGTATCCTGCTGCCATCCGGAGATGGAGGCTATGTGACAGTAGCCTCTATTAAGCACTAAAAAGTAGCTTCACCCAGTGTCAGTGTTTCCAACATGCAGCACAAACTGAGTTTCCTTTATGGCAACTGAAGTTTTCTCCTCGTGGCATTAATTGAGCTTAATGAGAGTCTGCCCACAGCAGACTGAGGCCAAACTAGTCAGAGCTTTCTTTTATTCTAGATGTTGTGACTGCAGGGCACAATTACGGGGAAATAACCTTTGCAGGTGGAAAAAGGAGGCAGAAGTCTGCTTTGGTGCATGTTCCCACACTTGTGCATGTCTATATTTGTGTGCAAGCAGATACATTCCTGCCATGTGTGCCCACAAGCAAATTTCTGATGTGGTGATACGCACTTGTTTTTACCAAAAACTTCACGTTACTTGCACAAAATTTCACTTTGTCCCTGCCAAGACACATAAAGACTGTTATTGCGCAAGAGTCTCACTTAAGATATGGAGCATTTTCAGGGATGAAAGCACTCCAGGCATTAGCAACTGCCTGGAAACCCAGCAGTGATACTCATTCCCTGACTAGCCATACTATGATGCCTTCACAGAATCACCTGCTACATGCTGTTTTTTTGCCTGCAACGAGTAGCCACAATGCATTAAGGCAAAATATCTACTACTGGTATTTAACTGATAGCCATATGGTTATTGCAGCAGCTTCTCCATCTGGCTGGCTGGGTGTGCTGTATGGATGCTAGGAGTGACTATTAATCACACAGCCACAAAGCCCCATTTGGCTTAAGACACCCAGAACAGCTTTGCCACACACAAGATTGCCATTTGGGTACATATGAAGAGAGGTGTTGATTGATTAGTCTAAAATCCCTGATTCAGTTCAAAAGATTGCTTCTGTGCCTGCAACAGTTTTGGGCTGCAGTATGAAGTTGTTTGCAGGCCTTTTTTATCACTGTTTGCAGATGCCATTCAAAATAATGAGCATAACACAAAAAGAAGAAAGATCTGGTAGATGAGAGCAATTCAGATAGAAAGACTGTTCTTATCTTTCACAGACAACCATCAACATTCAGCTGTGATCCAAACTTCCCAGAACTGGGTGGTGCTGTAAGTGGAGATATTCTTGTCTTTGGAAAATAGGTATATTTCCCCTCGAGATATTTTCTAAAGTGTAACAATAAACAACTGTTCCAGAGACAATCCATGAAAATCAAGATTCCTGATCATTAAGCTAGCAGTACATGCTCATTCAAAATCAAACATACGTATTTTTAAATCTAGTGGCTAATACAATAATCATAAAGCACAGACTAAGTATGAGGTAAATGAGGTATGTGATATTTTCAATTCAAAAGTTATAAAAAAGAAAAAAATAAGTTCACTCATTTATCTTCTTTACTCTTACATGCAGCATTTTGCACTTGCCCACATATCCCTTCATCCTATTTCAGAGATGCCCCTGTCCTCATGGGGAGGGAGACAGCCTTGTGTGCTCCTATTACTGTTGCTGTTGGCAAGGAAAGCAAAGCTGAAACACTCATCTACCTACCTTGTGTAATTTGCAAACAAAAGCAAAGGACAAGTAAGAGTCAAAGTTGCATGGAAACCGATGCTTTGACTAACTGGAGCACCTTTTAATACGAGGAGCCGGCTTCGCATAGCAGCCCACCTCTTAAGACAGTCAGAAACAACATTTAAAAGGAAACCCTGACACTATTTGATTAGTATTGTTTAGAAGTGCCTCGTTTAGCCAGAAAGGAAGCAGTCATTTGGTTTCTAAGGAGCACCACCAAAAAAATACCATCAAAACAAGATAAAAGTTGCAGTCTGGACAAGTTTCTCAACACATAACTCCACCTAGGAATTTTTCTTACGAAATCGAGCTCTCCTGTTCTTCCACATTCACCCACTGGGAGTGACCAAGCATGAGGAGTGCACTTCCACTGCTGTGCCACTTGTGTTAATGGGCTTTTGGAGCTATGTGTGGCTTGATGTGTTTTGTAAAGCCCATACACCAGGCTCTGAAGCCTATAGATAGGGCCTGAGATAGCCCTTGCAAGCTAGAACGGGGTAGAATGACTTTGGCGGCAGAAAACTTCTTCCATGGGGTTCATCTAAAGAACCCTCTTCACCACCCAGTGCTACATGGGTGCTGTTCCAGAGTGCTGGGTGGGAAGATGGCATGGACAGCCTGGTGCTGAGTTGTGCCAAGCCAACCTAAAGACTATCCTGAAGTCATCACACCACTTTCACACCCTATCCTGCCCACCCACTTCTGGTCTCTGCCTCAAGGTCACAGGCCTCCCTCCACGCTCCTCCTACACTGCTTCCAGCAGGGTATTCTTCATAGACACATCTTATTAGCAATGCTGCATACAGCCTGGGAGAAATGGAATCTTTTTGTCAACTAGCATATCTCTGGTGGAAACAGATCCATAGAAATGAGTTGCAATGGATAGCACAGGTTACTGACACCAGCCTGTGACCAGGACAGTGACAAGCAAGCAGGAGGGAACCACCTGCATCTTTAGAGACAGTAGAGACAGTAAAATTACCTTACTGCCACCACTTTCCCTCTCAGAGATGCCATTTCCCAGCTTTTGCTGGAACTCTAATGGTTCCTCCTCTAATTTGGGAAACAGGCCCATTCCTGAAAGACAATCAAACCACATTTTACGTACCCTAAAATTGTAAGACTGAGACCATACCCAAGAAATTTTTATGGTTCTCTTCTCAACCTGTACTTATTCCTTAAACAGCTGTGGCTTGGTTATAATAACGCTTTTACTCCTGTGCCTCTTCTATCAAGTGAGGCAAAGGAAAGTAAAAGTCAATGTAAGGCTTCTTTATACAGTTAACTGAGACACTTTTCTAATACAGTCAAGCAGTAACGTGTCTACCTTCAAATGGTACTGGTAAGAAAAAGCAAGAAATGGAGGAAACATCATATAAAGTTGCTCTATGTACTTCTCTTGGAGCAGTTCTCTGTGGCTGTAATTGAACTTAGTTTATTTCTTTAGTTGTAGTAGGTTAAGCATGGAAATCTCCCCAGGAAAGACGGCTGCAAAAATGGCTCTTTGAGAGCTTCCTCTGAGTTTTACATAATTCTCCATGGGAGAATAATTTCAAGGGTTTGGGATGCTGTAGATGTGTTGGTGTGGAGGAGCCAAAAGTGAACAGATACAGCAACTTCACTCAGAGATGAAAGCTAATGTTAAGACTGTGGAGGTGTACAAGCAAGGAAAAAAGAAGCAAGATGATTAATTAAAAGATGGCATTCGTAACATTCAGTTTTGTCATTGTATGTGGTCTTCAATAAGATATTAAAGAACTCCAGACAGCTGAAGAGAAGTATTTGCCATTGTGCAACTCAAGTTAAAACCAAACAGAGAATGGGGAACATCATAGCCTACTTCATGTTTCTTGGCTGAACCTTATCTGTTTGTGGGTTTTATACATTCTTCTGACCAATCCCACTGCGTTTTTTCCTCCCTCATAACTGCTAGGGCTGAGGAGACAAATGTTATGGCTAGAAGGAAAAGAAACAGAGGACAAATCAGCACAAAAGCTTACTCTGAAGGATACTAATGAAGAGTAACTTTTTGTGCCCGGCCTTCATAGATGTTAGCAGGAAAAAGCACAAAAAATATCTTCTTCCTTATAATAGACTCTTGAATTTCTCCCTGAAGAACCAGATTGCATCATTATCACAGTTAGATTATACATGATATTACTGTGAAGCTGGAACTGTTTGGCTTCCTTTCCTCTCATTGAAGAGGATTGCTCACCACTTTCATCATGGCACCACTTTCAGCAAGGCCACCATTTTGGGGTACTGCAGTTCTTTGCAGATGCCTGACTGCTGGAAATGGTTCAGAGAAGATTTAACCAAGCTGATGCAAATGCCGAGCACATTCCTACTGTAGGCAGACTGGGCACTGCCCAAGTCACTAGAGCAACGGGACTGTGCTGTTCACAGGCAGAGCCTCAGCATACAAAGGCAAAGCCTTTAAGAAGGTAGCCTAATTGGGGAAAGCTGAGGCAGGATTCTGCATCCTGTGTTTTGCTCATATCCTTTTATGCATAGTGTCTAATCAGCTGTACACAAATAATGGCAGCCTCTTGTGCAGCTAGCTGCTCAGTGGTTAAAGATGGCCTTGGGGCAATCACATTACAAAGGTCAGGGACCTCTAAAATGCTTTACAAGTAGCTCAGCCACCTGTTCAGGAGGGGCAGTAGATACTTGAAATTGTAACCTATCATAAGCCACTCCTTCTGTTCCTCTTGACACTTACCACACTGTTGTTACCTCTTCACAACTGCCTTATCAGGATGAAAGACTTGGACAGCACTTGATCACTTGATAATGACTATTATCACCCCCACAGGACACAACCGGTTCTATTTGTTGAGTCAAAGGAAAGCTATTCTCTTTTACTCTAAAGCACAACTATCAGAAAAATGTTCAGGCAAAGGGAAGACTGGTTATTTGCACTGTGAAGGTGCAGGACTCTGTCCTGTGTTTAGAGGCAGCAGCTGGAGGCAGTGTTATTCCTCTTGGCAGGCAACCTAAATTTGAGCAAGCACAGGAGTTTCCCCCAACTTAAACAGGAATGACTGGGTGCATCTGGAGTGACAGGCCGAACAAGAAATGCCATGCCTCAGCTCTTATGTAAGAGACACGCTGACTTAAAAAAAAAAAGACAATGACAAGAAAGCTAAAGATGCTCTTGGAAGAGATTCCATGGGATTAAAATGTTGCATCAAACCATTCAGACAACCTTCCACCTCTCCTTTGCTTTAGCCCTCTGACAGCAATTGAAAGTAATTTTGAAGTTTGTAAATATTTCACTGTCTGATTTGGCAGCATCATTCTTGCCTGTTTGATTTTCACAAGACATATGAAGATGAGCTTCACTAAAAATAATAGGGCAAAATGATGTTTAACTCTGGTCTTACCAAAATTCTGCAAACTAATTACTGTTGTATGAAGAACTGCTAACAAGTTGGCTTCCTCCCAGAGCTCTCCAGTTCAACACTGTTTCCCATGTCTTTCTGTAAAGGGTAGCCAAAATAGACCCAGTGTACCATCTGCAATCTGCAAAATGTACTGTCTACACTAGCCCACCAGATTTCACTTTAGAAGAACAAATCTGCTTGACAGAGATCTCTAAGTATATATACACTGATATTTCTTGCACTGCTTAAGCTATTATCTTACTAGGAATCTTAGTTCTGGCAGCTCCTTTCACCTCCTCCCTGTCCTTTTCATTTCTCTGTTATCACTACAACTTATTTTAAGCAGTCTCACACACTGAACAATCCGCCAATGAAGTACAATAGCCAAAAAACTGTTTACTTCCAATGCTCCTGGAAATCTCCAGTGATTCCTGCCAGAATAGTCCCTCATTGCACCAAAGCAATGAGCAACCAAAACCCACCTCTGCAACAGCCGTTTGAAATAAAGAGATATTTCACTTATGTTTTTGCCTGTCCTATGTGAACTTTTAGTGCTGGTAAGCACTATGACATGGTGATAACATGTATTTTCTGATGTTCTGTCTAGAAAGCAGCTGCAGTGTACCTATGCACCATGCAAACATGGAAAACACAACCTTTAGCCTCAGCTTACAAACCCAGAACAGTATGCATCACATAATATGCATGCTGCCACACAGAGGGGATACATATTTGCTCATACAACAAAGGGCTGCTACATTTTGGTGATGTGATGGACTGATTTCCAGTTATGTTGCAGGATGTGATCCTCTTTTGAGCAACACTAACCTGCTAATCTATTAACTTGTCTTACCTCTTCTCATTGTATTCTTACCCTTGTCACATTTTAGATGGATATCTGGGCATGTGAAAGAGCACATAAGCATGACCTGTCACCTAACACAAGAGATTGAACGGGCAGACATACACAACAGAAGGATGGGATCCCTGCGTTTCGTGGTATAAATGATGCGCTTTAAAATGTGTGCTGGTGAAAGAGTTTGTGGGCCCAGGATGGCAGGGTACAAATTTCCATAGCCATTCACCCACTGAAGGGGATATGTTGGCTGTACAGTGCCATGAGTCCCTCCAAAGGACGCATCACTCCCCTCTCTTGCTTGAACCACCTGTGCATGGGAGCCAATCTTGATCATTCAAGATGGTGAATCAGAAATGTTGACGGTCTCCCTATTCAACCCACTTGATCTGCCATGAATCCCATCTTCTGCAGAAATAGCTGTAGGTTATGTAGACTATACTAGCAACTGCTCTAACTGTTCGTGGCATTAAATCAACACTGAATTCTTAAGAGTTTTAAGGGTCCTTTCAAAACTGCTCCGCTCTCCTTGAAGCAGGCACTGCCAGTAACAGGTGTCACATTGGTTGAAAACAACTTAAAGGCAAAAGATCCATTAACAATCTTGTGCAAATCCAACAGTTTGCTTGGACAGACTTATAAAACCCTTCTGAAAAAAAAAACCTAAATAAAGCAACTCAGCCCCACAGGCGATTAAATCCTGCCCAAGGAGACATTTCCATTGCTGCATTTTTGAGCCATATAAGAATAAGAAAACACTGAATAATTAAGTTTACAATTCAGAGGTGTAAATCTAATGTAATAAATAGGTCATAAATCCTGGGCACATGGAGAGTAACTAAGAAAACATATTCCACACAGAGTCAGAACTTACCTGCTCCAACAAAGTGCAGGAGATTTTATCTTTAAGGTCACCTCAATGACAAGTTATTCTGTACTATTTAAAAATTCTCTGTTTGTTCCTAACCAGAAATAAAATCTTCTGCACAACATGCTTTTAATATGCCTTAACTCAGATGAAAATCTTCATGTGCATTAAGGACTACTTCACAAACACCCAGAACACCCAGAAATCAGCAGTGTGCAGATGTCAGTAGTCTCAGCATAGTCAAATTTAGCCCTCCAAAATCAAAATACACAGCTCCCAAGCAATAAGAGCTGAGAATGCTGTACTGACAAGCAGAATACAACCAAGAAGCCATAAAGGTAATGGAATAAAATCAGGGTTATAAAATTAAACATATGCAACCAAATGATTACTGGAAAACCCAAAGGCAAAGCTTTTTGTCTTGACCTATTTTCAGTCTCAAACGTATTTCAGGAATTCCTTCTGGCTGTATCTTTAAGTAAATTAGAGATCGTAGCAATGTGTCATAGCTCTGGGTCTCCTATTTCAACAAACAATACAAAAAACGCATGAAAGGACTTGCATTGAAAGTATCCCAACAGCAATCCCCACCTCTACATGGTGCATAATATTGTATTTTAAAAAGCTTTACTCCTGGATTGACTAAGACAGGAGTAATGAGCAGGAATTATATGGGAAGTCTGTCTCATTGCCTAACATAATTATAATATTTTGTGGCTAAATTCTGCTCCAGAAGCATACTGCACATCTCTTGGGCATGGTAACCTTTTGCCCTATGTGACAAGCTGTCCTCAGTTTATGTAGCCTTGAATCAGATGCATAGTGTGATTTTATCTGTTTGAGAGACACTTGCAATGACAAAACAAAGCAACATTTCACTAAAAGGATATTAAAAATACTTTGTGCATACCAGGTTAATTTTGAATTCTTCATGAAGAGTTCTAGGTTTGCTTTCATTTCAAACTGTTGTCACTGTGCTTCGCTATTCCAGGTTTACAGATATGACTCCCCATGTTACACTGAAGGCTCTTCAGCAACTGAAGGACATTTATGGCTTATTTATCTAGGAGCCTCAGGCATGTTTGATGCTAAACTTGTCTCTTCTAAATCTGCTGTGCAAAGCCTGTGCATCACTTGTCCTTGGGTCTCCCATTGCATAGAGGGCTGTTTGGGGGTGGGATGGGAATGACCCTGCAATGTTCCACTCTCTGCAAGCACCAAGAAATATCAGCAAGCTTATATATGGTCTGCATGCAATTAAAATATCAGATATCATGATCAGTGACTTTTCTTGCTCCAGTCAGACTCTGCAGTAGAAGATGTTGGATTAATTACAGCAATACATAATTCCAGTAGCATGCCAAGTTGGCCAAATGTAAACTCTTTCTGCTGCAGTGTCTTTTCTGTGGGTTTCTGTCAACTACAACCAAGCCATTAACCACAGAAGAAATAGGCTACTAAAAAACCCCAGCAAATCACAAGGTATTTCCACCATAAAATACGCAGTGCAAACATCTAAAGGCGCTGAGATGAAAGCCTCCATCGCTTCATTGCTGAGAGGAGGTCAGCAGTGGGAACTGCAGAGAAATGACTCAGCAATTACTGATTTCCTCCCCCTACCAAGCCTGTATTAATTTAAGAGTTTTTTTTAAGGACTGACTGGCGTTTTGGTGAAGCCAGAGGTATAAGGAATATAGATAGTAAGAAAGACAACTCAGGGTACATGGAATACTCACAGTAGTGATAGATAAAAAGACAACACAGTCTTGTTAATTCTCCAAGCCACAAAATGGACCTAGTTAACAGTTTGTCATTTCATTCTTGCTTCTGAATTAAAAGTGGGAAACACAATAAAATATCTGGTTTTGCTTTGGAAGAACCACATGGATCAGATTTTAAAGATGAACACTGAAGCACCTCTCATCTTGCTTCCTGCCTATCTAAGCTCCTGAAACTGATGATGTTCAGACAGACATCACTTATTTTTACTTATTTCATTATCAAAGTAATTTGTGAATTATTTGGGACTTGCAAAGACTAAGTGATCAGGATGCTGCTATACAAGAATTTCAGATTGCCAATCACTGTATTTATTCATTTTGCCAAGGTTCCTGAGAAAAAAAGGGCATCTAAGTATTTCTAGATTTATTTAATCTGCAACCAGTAAATAAAAATGTTCCAGAAAACATGTGTTTTCTAAGTCCTAACCTTTATAAAAAAAAGAAAGAAAAAAGATAGCAAGCTGTGCAGGAAGAGAGCAAACTGGTTTATGTTTGCACAATACAAAACACATTTCTTTGAGCCTAACAGAAAACATAATATAATTTCCTCTGACAGGTTTTATCTTGCATTTTCTCATATATGTAAGCTGATTTTTTCCCTTTTATCTAATCAAACAAAATTATTATTTTTGAAGCTTAGAATAGGCCTTCTTCTGGGAATTAGAGCTGAACAATGTAAGTGCTACACAGCACCATAAAGGCACAAAGTAGTAAGAACAAAATACCCAGAGAAATGCAGCAGGTGATATTCCCATCACAGTGGAGTTGATGAGGTATCTGCCATTAATCGAACTAGGCTAAGGGCTTTATCCACTGCTTCTGCTGGTCTCCAGGGTTGTGAAGCCAGTCACAGGCACAAAGATTTGAAAGCAGGGAAGTCAGGCAAGTTCCTCTGGCTCTGGGCTCACGTGTATCTTGCCTCTCCTCCTCTTCAAAATTAAGTGATCATGTATTTTGGTGGGGAAGAGAAAAAACCCTGACACGGTATTTTGCATTTAAAACCTGCTTTTGTAGCACTCAATCTTGAAGTTCCCACTCTGAACTTCATAAAAATTGACATGTAAGTCCAGGGCACAATACCGAGAGGTTCAGGCTTGGCACAGGTTTGCACTTAGTTTGAGACTGAAAAGATACCCTAAGTTCTCACAAATAACAAAAATAATTAGCTTCAATGTTATGTTTTTCCCTCATCAATGGATACAGCTACCGTCCTCTCTGTATTTAGTTGCCTTTATCATCTGTCATAAAAGGCACATCAAGATGGAGAAGGGCCTCTCTCAATCTCAGACATTTTTAGAGCAGTACTATGCTATCATCGTGTCTTGCTGATAATCCTCAAATCTGTTTCCTTGCAGCACCATTAATGGAACAGCATCCTATTTGTATCAAGGCACTTTTCAAAAAAGCAGGACCTACCCTCTGGGATTCATATACTCTCACTTTAATTAAAAAGAAATCCCACTAAAACTTGCCAATGCCACAAGTGAATCAAATTTAAAAAAAAATAAATTAGAAGCTGAGAACAAAACTGTTTTCAGGAGGCAACAATTGTAGCTTAAATCTGCACACTTCTAATAATATAAATTAAATCTTACAACTTGTAAGTATTTTCCTCCACTGAAGTGGTGTAACAGTGAGTAACACTGTGTGCACTAAATCTACCCCAGGGAAAGGAAAGCTTCTTATTTTTAGGTCTAATTCACTCTAAACTGCACACATGCTAATCATGGTCATAAAAATTTTACTTCAGATGCAGAAACTGTTTAAATATTTATGTCCTTAAAGAAAAAAAAAAGAAAATCCCAGAAGCAGAATTGCTCTACTTAATGAAATGACCTTTGGGATATCTTTGTTTTAAACACAACTAGGATGTATTTGCTTTAAGTTTCCTACTACTAAGCAGTATGGGTTTGACCTGCTGTTGTAGATGAATTTTGCAATAGTGTGCAATTGAATGGGGTGAATGATGCTAGAAGAAGAAGACACAAATTAAGTTCCCTCGGGCTCTGCTAATTGCTTGGTCCTTCACTTGTGGCTGAAGAGATTGCAAAGGAAGGGGGTACAAAAGGATAGATGGGCAGGCTCTGCTTCAGTGGCTCTGTGTGACCGCATGGATGACATTTGCAACAGACTGGGGAAGGAAAACATTGCTCTAGCAGTTTTAAAAAAAGTATCCGATGGTCAGGCCAGAGTGTAAACCTCTGCACTCGTTGGGGCAGGTGTGTGAGCCTTTTGGGTAAGCTACAGCAGGAATTCTTTGTGGGCCAAGGCAAAACTGAGACTGCAGACTGCGTCCCTGGGAAGGAAGCCTCACTTCCCTCTCAGCCCACCCTGTCCCCAATGGCCATCAGGGATGTGGGAGAAAGTTCACCAGGCTCCCACTGGAGCACAACCCAGCATGAAGTCACGATGGGCTCGGAAGAAGCTTTCTTTTGGGTCTGAGGAGAGAGCTGGACTGATGTGGGCATGTCTGCACAGGACTTAGACCTCTCAGCCACCTTTTCCTTGTTTGCTCCTCCAGCTGCAATGTTGGCTGTGCTGCAAGAGCTGCAGCCTTGGTGCAGGGCAAGATATTAACTTAATTAAGCAATGCATTGACAGCCATATCTTCAGTGCATAACATGATATTAACTTAATTAAGCAATACATTACTAAACCAGATGAAGGAGCTGACAGTGGTCCAAGCTTTGTTGCATTATGAAGCAGCTGAATAAGCTCCTCCCTACTTTTGTCCTGGAGGATAGAGGATATAGCAGGGATGGGGGCTGTGGGAATAACCTTTTCCTTTGTATTACTGGAAGTGGATATTTGGAGTGGGAAGATTTTATTTGCATCGCGGCAGAGATAAAAAACTCTGGTTGTGGTTTCTTGAGCTGGCTCCAGATTTTGCCAGCTTAAATATCAACATTCACTTAAGTTTTCACGTCTCTCTTGACATTCTTTTACAAAACCATAACCATGGCTTCATTTCTCCCTGCTCTGCTCAGATCACCAAAGCATTGTAAAACAGCCTTATTTCAAAACTTTGTTGGCCTCTTCAGTGAAGAAAAACTCCCACGGGGGCACTTACATTGCCATAACCCTACCACGTTTCCTCCAACTGATAAGCTCCCTCTCTGGATGGTGTCCTACATGTACATAGCTGTTGTGGCCATTTCCATGCTCAACTATACTTCCCATACACGCTCTTTGTGCTAGACTTCCCTGCAGACAGAGCACAGGACTTCAAGTGTGAACCAGAGAATCACAGATACCATCCTTAAAAAGATGAGTAAACATAAGGTGATTAAAAAACTTCTACACCATGCAGTATACATGTGGGGAGTGACTTGGCAACAGAGTGGAAGAAAAAAGACAAGCAGCAGAGGGTGCCACCTCCGATTTTTGTCTTGGCTAAATATGAAGTGCTCTTCAGATTAGATGGATGTCTTAAACGTTCCAAACTCTGTGACAGTATCATCTGAAAGTTTGCCCAGCCACCCTTATCTTCAGATGGAAATCTTCTTTTCAACAGTCTCAGAACTTATGCAAACTACTGTTCCTTAATGCACCACTGAAAATAAGTCAATGTTGGCAGTAAGCCTCAGTATCAATTCACTGTGGGAAGCAGCAGTCTGCGAACCTCTCATTCCACCTCTGCCACTCCTGACCATGCACTCTGAAATCTCCCACATTTTGGGAAAGCACCCACTCACTTGGAAAAATGTCAGAAAATATGGACTTCCCCTCTCACCTTCTTCAGCATGTCTAGTTTTGCATCGTTATTCCTGAACATATTCAAGGTCAAACCCTAACCACGACATCACCACATAAAACATTTAGTAGAATCCCTCTTTCCTTGAGAGCTCTGCTCTCAAGGTGAAACAGATTCATGCATGTATCCCCTATGGTGTAAAGAGGATAACATCCAGAGCTCTGGCAGAACAGTGTTTTTCCACATGGACTATCACTGTTGCAGCAGCATTCATAAAACAGGACAGTTATGTTAGATCTGCTCTTTGTCAGTGCCTCCCTCGTAGGTCTGCTCATTGGATTTGGGTGGTGGGGCTGGACAGTGGCTGGGGTCATAGCAGCACAATCAACATCAAAATTTGACCTGAGTAATCTTTATTATAAATGGCAAAGGATGCTGTCTGCTCTGAAAGATGCGGAGAGTTCTTGAAAGGTTAACAGATCAACAGAAAGGATTCCTATTTGTTTTGAGAGCACTCTCCTTTATGACACGCTGTGACTCTTTCCTTTCTGACCTTGCATGAAGGCAGCATTAGAGAGGGGGAGAAGACAGCAGAGAGAGTCTGTTTATGCTTGCCAGAAGGTACAATCAAAGTCCTATGAACAGCAAAAGAAACACGCTATTATCACTCATTAACAGATTAGGAGACACACATGATAGTTTTTGTAGAGAATGTAGATTATGGACCATCTGTTGATCTGTTTTACCCTGGAGAGCATTTCTGTGAGGCCTAAGTCTGGACAGCAAGCCCAGGCTTCATTCCTTGACTGCCTTGCTCCTCACGGAGATGCAAGTCATCTGGGGTGTGTGACATTCCCTCCTCGCATCCTGTGCAAGTCATTTTTCATTGCTATCAGCTATCCCTTAACTGCCTGAGATGACAAAAGGTGCTTGGG
The DNA here is from genome assembly GCA_033558185.1 of Dromococcyx pavoninus. Lineage (NCBI taxonomy): Eukaryota > Metazoa > Chordata > Aves > Cuculiformes > Neomorphidae > Dromococcyx > Dromococcyx pavoninus. Next base: position 1,409,219 of record JAUMJL010000433.1, on the reverse strand, counting down.
GAAGAAGGTGTGCAATCCCAAGGAGTAAAACTTGGCAATGCTGGACCTGAGGGATAAATTTTAAATGTACATAGAAGAGTAAGGGAGCACAACCTCAGTCAGGAAGTTATTTTCTAACTTCTGCAGATGAAGAACCAACAATCGCCAAAACACATTTTGAGACGACCTGGCTGTTAACAGGACATTGCTCTTTCAAAATGTTGACTTGAGCAAGAAAGAACTTCTGCCCTACTACTGCCTTTCTCTCAGAGCTTCTCTTTCTGTCTCCCAGTTGTTCAAGTCTACGCCTGCACCGATGTTTCAGTGATGTTGTAGTTTTAACCAGTGTGTACAGGTGAGTTAATTCATACCCAAGGATCTTAAGCAGCTTGCCAAGGCCATGGTAATTAGTTGGCTGAGCAATGAGTATGTTAGCTATTTGGCAGCACTTAGACTTCTGTTGTATCAAAACCAAAAATGCTGTCACGTGAAGCTGGAGGGTGTAGATGGTAAGAAATGAGTGTGTAAAAATGAGCAACAGGAGATAATTCGGTGATCAGAAACACTCCCAAGTTATTGGTGACCAGACCAAACACAGGTTTTATTACAAATAGATCCTGACCAAGATATTCTGTACCAACTAGGGAGAATAATTTGAAATTCAAGTGAACACAAACTCAGATCTGATTTCAAGGAGAATTTCCATATGGAAAAAATGTGAAGAACTGCTGGTAAGTAATGGCTGCATAGAGGGCTAGTAAGATTCCGAGCTGGAAAATGTATGCATGAGAATGGTGAAATTTCCAAACCGCAGAGGATTAAATCTAATTGGATTTGAAGCTGCTGATAAAAAGTCTTAAGTTTCAAGGCAAATGAAACCGTATTTGAGTAAAATCCTCTCCATCACCATATTATTTCCCTAACTGAGATAACTGCTGAAACTGCAAAAAGTTTATAAGCCCTTATTGATTCAAACTTGTGTTGTTCACTACTGTACCCCTGGAATTTTCAATCACTTTTGTGCAGCGCTGTCCCACATATTTTCCATTCAGCTTCTTTTGACAGATGCCACCCTTTAAGATTTTTTTTCCTCTGTGTGTTCAATACTGTCCCAGTTATGCATCCCTAGGGAAATATCAAAAATTTTCCAGCGAGTTGTCGTAATTGACTAAAAAACACTAAGTGTCATACGAGAAAACATTTTCTCCTTGCTTTATATTCGTCATAGAAACTTGATCACCCTTATTTTCAGATCTAGAGCACCAACAAATTGATTAAAAGCAGCAACGGAGTGGCCCTAATCAGATTTTAGATCAGACTGCCTCTCTTTCTCTTCCCCCTTCCTTTTAATTTCAGCTTCTTATCTTAAATCAATCATGCCATCTGTACAGGAATGGCAATTAAATCCAAATCTACCTGAAATCAACAGAAAACTTTTTGCTGGCCTCATTGTTCCTGCAGTCTCCACTGTCTGGCAAAACTGCTGGAAACCCTTCCAGGGTAGGACATACCATGGGAACAGTTTGTTAGGCAACTCTTGTTTTAGTAAGAAGTAGGCTTTAAAGACTATGTTGAAATGGGCATTAAATGGAGGAAGATAAAAATGCTGCTAACCAAATGTTTGGCATACACGACACTTTCCAATTACATGACTGTTCTGCAGACCAAGCAAAATCATGTGAGACGCACACATACTTTCAAATCAAAATACTCATCTGTACCTCTCCAACTAAAAAAAAAAATCAGTCAGTACTCAACAAGCAGGCACACAAGTGAAAACAGCTGTATGAAAAGAGATGCGTCAACATGGTGGCCCCTTTATAGATGTGCTTCATGTGGTCAGCTTTATGAAGATAATGTTTTGATGTATGAGTCCGATGTTTGAGAAGGAGCCAGAAGCCACTCACATTTTGGGATAGTTAGCGTCTAACAAGGAATTAAGAGTAAACTTACTTTGAAATTAAGGAACCCTGTACCCTTCTCTTGCAGTACTCCTTGCAAATTGCTCTGGCTAAATCTTCCCCAGGTCTGGTTCAGCCTCAAAATCTCCATGCTTTAGTACTTAATATTTTAGACAACCTATCAGTACATGCAAAGAAGGTAACTAAAACACACTCATTTGATACTGTAACAGATCTAAAAGGGTAACTTTTGTTTTTACTTGCATACATTCATATTTTAGAAAGATTTGGATGATACTCTACAACTTCTATACTAAAACCAATGTGTCATATTCCTTTAAACTCCTCTTCAACAGATGAATGCATCTGGTACACAGACATGCCTTAGGAAAGCTGTAAGATCTAAGTGCAAGGTCCTGTTAAGTCACTGTCATCCATGTGCCTCTAGAGAGGCTATTGCAGATCTGAAAGCTTGCCCTACCATAGCTCCACTGAAATGGGTTAAAGCCGTGAACTCCCACTCTGCTTCTGTTATCACCACATATGGCAACCGAGCCATGGTCCAAGCTAACAAATCAAAGAGGCTTTGTATCAGCCCACACTACCTTGCACCCTTCATGGTAAGCCAAAAAACAGTGAGCAGGCAGGTGACTACTTGGCCATGAGTCAATGTAGCTGTGGCACACTGCATACTCACTACCTCCCCACCTATGTCAGCTGGGGTCACATGATTCAAGCTAGCAATTAGAGGAGTACACAACAATTATTCTTCCTGATATCAGTCCAGCCTCAGAATGCGAGAGCCTCCTTCCATCCTGCCTCTGCCTCACTATTTCGTCCACCACTTTCCAGGCTTCATTTTACAACAGTTTCAGGGTGGAGTAACTTAAGTCCATAACAACCAAAATGCTACACATTTTAAACTATTAATATTTGTTTCACCTGCGACCAAGGAATACCCAGTTCTAGCAATCCAAAAGTCTGGGTAAGCAATAAGCAACATGCCTGATCCTGCCCTACTGCAATGAAAAAGAAAAAACCTGGTAACCTTTGAAGGCTCCTTCTAACTTCTGTGACTGGATGGTCCTGCCAGGGGAGGATACAGTTATGACTTCCAAAAGTATGTCCAGAAGTAGTGAGTTATCCTGGGAGGCTGAAATTAAGAACCTACCCCTCATTCTACATCCTTTTCTGCTTCATTCAGGGTAGAAGTTACCCAGAGCCAAACCAAGTCAAACTAAGATTTCAGCCACAACCGGAAGCGGCAGCGGTCACGTGGGTGGCTGACGGCGCAAGGGGGCGGTCCCGGCCGCAGCCGCGGGAGATTTAAAACGTCTCCCTGGGAGCGCCAGCGACCGGAGCGCGGCTCAACTGAGGAGCGCGGCTTCGCAGTTTGTTAAGGCGACGAACCTGAGCGTGGCGAACAGGGGCGTGGCACGGCAGTTCACACAGGCAAGGAGCAGCCACCTAGTTAGTCTTTCAGGTGTTTTTTTTTTTTTTTTTAATCTCGACTAAAGTTGATAATGGTTTCCGAAAGAAAGACAGCTGTCACTGCTGTTAGCACTAGGAGTGCATCGACACAAACGGAACCCTACAAGAAGGATGCAGTCATACAGGTCTCTGGCTGCACAGACTGTTTGAGCCTGGCAGCATTAGCTCCAGAGGACAGTGTGAGAGGAACCTGTGCGAGATGTGAGCAGGTGAATGATTTGCTATACATGGTAGCAGAGCTCAAGGAAGAGGTAGAAAGGCTGCAGAGTATCAGAGATAGTGAGAGGGAGATTGACTGGTGGAGTCAAACCCTTTCAATCTCTAAGGAAACTCAGCAGGAGAGTGTGAACCCCATCAGGCAGATAGAGCTAATAGAGAAGATGGAGGGGAACGGAAACAGGTCCCTGTTCGGAGAGGAAGAAGAACTCCCTCTGAAGGCCCATCACATCCTCAGGTGCCCTTAAAAAACAAATATGAGGCCCTAGACTCAGATAGTCCAGTAGAGGTCAGCTATGAGGGAGATCTGTCTGGAGGGCCCTCTTCTTGTTGCACCGCGTCTTCCAGACATATAAATACAACAGCTGTAAGAAAGAAAAGAAGAGTAGTTGTAGTTGGTGACTCCCTTTTGAGGGGAACTGAGGGCCCTATATTAGGCCGTCCCCAACCTAAAGGGAGGTCTGTTGTCTTCCTGGGGCCAGGGTGAGGGACACTGCTAGGCAACTTCCTGAGCTAATTCAGACCTCAGATTACTATCCACTGTTGGTAATCCAGGCTGGCAGTGATGACATCAACAGGAGAAGTGCCAGGGTAATCAAAAAGGATTTCAGAGTACTGGGTAGATTAATCCATGGGACAGGTGCACAGATAGTATTCGCTTCAGTTCCTGCAGTGGCTGGAATGGATGGGGAGATGCATGAGGAGAGAATTAGGAAAACATACTTTACCAATAGGTGGCTAAAGGATTGGTGCCACCATCAAAATTTTAGGTTTTTTGATCATGGGGAAAACTCCATACTACCTGGTCTTCTTAAATCAGATGGGCTTCATCTGTCTAAGCAGGGCAAAAGGGTTGTTGCCCATAAGTTAGCGGGGCTCATCAGGAGAGCTTTAAACTAGATCTGAAGGGGGAGGGGATTGATATCAGGCTCTCCAAAGTTCAATCCAGGGGTGATAAGACTCAATTAAAAGTAAAATCAGTAGCCCAGCTGAAGTGCATGTACACTAATGCGCACAGTTTGGGCAATAAACAGGAGGAGCTGGAAGCCATCATGCATCAGGAAAGCTATGACGTGTTTGCCATTACTGAAACGTGGTGGGGCGACTTGCATGACTGGAGTGCTGTCATAAGTGGCTACAAGCTCTTCAGAAAGGACAGGCAGGGTAGGAGAGGTGGAGGGGTGGCTCTCTATGTTAGAGAGGCTCTTGACTCTGTAGAACCTTGAGGTCACCAACGATAGGGTTGAGTGCTTGTGGACCCGAATCAGGGGGAAGGATAACAAGACTGACATCCTGGTAGGAGTCTGTTATAGACCACCCAACCAGGATGATGAAGGGGATGAGTTATTCTACAAGCAGTTGGCAGATGTCTCAAAATCGCCAGCCCTTGTTCTTGTGGGTGACTTCAACCTACCGGATATCTGCTGGGAGCTCAACACAGGAGAGAAGAGGCAGTCTAGGAGACTCTTAGAGTGTATGGAGAATAACTTCCTGCTCCAGCAGGTAAATGAACCTACCAGGAGCAGGGCCCCACTAGATCTGCTGTTTACAGAGAGGGATCAGTGAGAGATGTACTAGTTGGAGGCCAACTGGGGCACAGTGACCATGAAATAATACAGTTTTCAATATTCAGGGATGCAAGGAGGACCACCAATCAAACCTCTGTGCTGGACTTCTGGAGGGCAGATTTTGACCTGTTCAGAAGACTGGTCCAGAGCACACCCTGGGACACACTCCTCAAAAACAGGAGCGTACAAGAGAGATGGATGTGCTTCAAGGAAGAAGTCTTGAGTGCACAGGAAGAGGCTATACCAATTAGACAAAAGGCAAGCCGGCAGGGAAGACAACCACCATGGTTGAATAGGGAGATGCTGAAGGAAATCAGAGATAAAAAGAGAGCCTACTGACTGTGGAAGGCAGGGCTGACTACTCAGGAAGAGTATAGGACTATAGTTAGATCATGCAGAAGGAAAATCAGAGAAGCAAAAGCGCAATTTGAAATTAATTTTGCTACTTCTGTTAAGGATAACAAAAAGCGCTTCTATAAATACATTAATAACAAAAAGAGGGGCAAAGAAAACCTCCATTCTCTGTTAGACCTGGGGGGCAACGTAGTTACCAGGGATGAGGAGAAGGCAGAGGTACTCAACACCTACTTTGCCTCAGTCAAGTGCCGGGTCCTGCACTTTGGCCACAACAACCTCATGCAGCGCTACAGGCTGGGAACAGAGTGGCTGGAGAGCAGTCAGGTGGAAAGGGACCTGGGGGTGCTGATTGACAGGAGGCTAAACATGAGCCAGCAGTGTGCCCAGGTGGCCAAGAAGGCAAATGGCATCCTGGCCTGTATCAAGAATAGTGTGGTCAGCAGGATGAGGTAAGTGATCCTTCCCCTGTAGTTGGAGTTGGTGAGGCCACACCTTGAGTATTGTGTTCAGTTCTGGACCCCTCAGTTCAAGAAAGATATTGAGGTGCTGGAGAGGGTCCAGAGAAGAGCAACAAAACTGGTGAAGGGACTTGAGCACAAGTCCTATGAAGAGAGGCTGAGGGAGCTGGGGTTGTTTAGCCAGGAGAAGAGGACGCTCAGGGGTGACCTCATCACTCTCTACAACTATCTGAAAGGAGGTTGTAGACAGGTGGAGGTTGGACTCTTCTCCCAGGCAACCAGCAACAGAACAAGAGGGCACGAGCTTAGACTCTGCCAGGGAAGGTTTAGGCTGGTTATCAGAAAAAAGTTCTTCACAGAATGAGTAATCAGGCATTGGAATGGCCTGCCCAGAGAGGTGGTAGATTCAGCATCCCTGGAGGTTTTTAAAATGAGACTGGATGTGGCACTGAGTGCCATGATCTAGTAATCATGATAGTGTTGGATTAAGAGTTGGACTTGATGACCTTGGAGGTCTCTTCCAACCCAGATAATTCTATGATTCTATTTAAAATGTTTCAGGTTTGAACTTTACTGGAATTAGTATGCAAAGACAGATTTGGTTCTTTGCTGGGACTTGGTAGCCTTGTGGAGTCTCTTGGTAGCAATGCTGTCCACTGAGCAACAACCTGTATTCACTTTCTTTATTCTCTATTTTGCCTACCCAGGATTTTGGGACAGAAAATATATCTTATAACAGGTTTATATAATGACTTAAATCCAATTTCCAATCTTAATTAGGGATGCAAAGATGAACTATTAATAATATTCAGAGCAGCATTAATCTATCCCTGCTACTTCACTTGACAGGAATTAGACCATCAAGGAAATAAAAGACAATTCGAGTTTTGAGAGAAATGTCAGAACAAGAGCTTGTATCTGTGGGAAATCCTGCCAGTACCAAGGAAAAGAGAAAAAGGTGGGATGGTGAGCCTTCTCATTTATGAAGTAAAATAAATGCACAGAAAATTGCAGGATTCAGACCCTGCTGCTAAGCGTGTGCTTCAATAAAAGTTACTTCAACACAAACTGAAAAGGCTGGTGTCAAATCTAAGTTCAGGTGTCTTGTCTGATAAATACAGAAATGGAATACATTCCACCCTTAAAGCTCATTTTCCACACCTTTAATAGGAGTCAGGCTGGACCAGGAAAGAACATTTTGCACCAGGCATCAGATATCAGACACCAACAATGCTTTACTTGGTTAAGAAGCCTGTAGTAAAAAGCCAAAATGCTAAATACGTAATTGCTTCTGCAAAACCAAGTTGTAGACGTACTCCTCAGAAAAGAATACAAGACTGTACTGTGCATGGCTTCAGTGTTGTGCTAGAGCAAACTCAGTTATCTGCTGGAATAATTATCAAACAGCTTCATAATGAGCACTGTAAAAAGATATCAATCTCACTGAATTATAAAATCAGTCAGATGAGCCTCTGAGTCTTCAAAAGGGCATGTTTTTCATGGAAAAGAACTGAATTGAGTATGCTTTAAATTAAAAACAAGCAAAAAACTAATTTTTCAATTCTGAATGGAATTGCTGAAACTTTTGAAGTGACAATAGTATCTTTAAAAGTTTTCATTAAAATCACATGATAATATCCTGAGGAAAACTAAAGCCTTGCTAATTTTTTCCTTCTCAACAGTATCAGTTCACAGCTCAACAACACAAGGGTGGAGGAGGAAATTCCTTTATTCTCACCTTCCAGAAAAAAAAAAGTTCCTTTTCAACAAGCTTTAGTACAATGAGTTTGTCATCAATTGTTTCCAGGAAACATTTCACATTTTTTCCTTCTATGTAATGAGTGTGATCCCAGCAAGTTTACTTAATATTGTAAAGAGAAAAAAAAGCCATGTACATGTGAAGGCAAAGGAGAGACAAAAGCCATGATTGTGTAAGAAGTCAGAAATCCCGTCCCGCCGACCTCAGTAGAAGTACCCACACAATGCTCACAGAAGATCCAGGCAATGTATAAACCTAAGACCAGAGCAATTTGGATTTAAGAGCAAGAAAATGCATATGTGACTTCACCAAACAAAATTAACAAAAGTAGTGAGTAGCAAAAGGTTATTCCATTCTGACAGAGTGCCAAATTTACCACTGCAAGGAAGAAAAAAATAACAGCACACAGGCAGCATTTCCTGTATGAGCCTGCATTAACAGGGATTCCCAAATATCTTTTTAGTTTTGGTTGTTAAAGGGTGCTGTGAACAAATTGTTTGGCTTGCAGCACCAATGATACAATACACAAGAGCAAGAAGTTGAGAACAAAAATTAGATCTTTGCTTTTACTAAATTTCCTTTAAGAAGTTTTCACTTAGTGAAAAGACATTTCTGGTGCAGCTTTCTGATGCTTGCTTCTCCTGGTAACTTCCATTGACGGTGAAAAAGCCAGCTGCTGCTCTTGCTTGGAAACCTCTGCTCTTTCTTGAAATAATCAGTGGTAATGCGGTAACTCACAGATGTTTCATAGAAAGTAACACTCTTGAAAGAAACAGAAAGGTATGGCCTGTTTGCATTAACCCCTACAGAAATCAGTGTCAGATAATTTTCTGAGGCTTTCCTCTCCAAAATCAGGGCACTGCTCCTGGTCTACCCTTTACAAGGGAAAGCAGCACTGTGGGAAGACAGCAAGAGTAAGGCCAAGCCTTCAATGTCTGTTCCTGGCTTCATGTTGTGGATGGGCGTTATGCATGCCATGTATACACACCTGACGCTGAAAATGCAGATAGAGGATGTATCAGCAAAATGAAGAGACATGCCTGGTAATTGCATTCCAGGAAAGCTTTTGTAAATGTAGGCAATATCTCAGGAGCAAAAATGTAGTTTGGTCAAGACAGAATAATGGACAATGTGAATAATTCTGTGGTGAATCAAACTGAAGGACAGTCATAGTGACAAAAGCAAAAATCCTTTTTTTTTTTTTTTTACTTGTCCAGCAGCTGGGGCAGTTACTGACATTTGCTGGTGTTGCTGGTGTACAGCTGGCAGCTGAATTTAGTTCAGCTGATAACCTTCCCATGGGTTCTTCTACTACCCCTGTCACATACCACGCTACTTTTTTCACACACAGCTTATATGAGCTAGAAACCTTCAATATCAATCAAACACTCAGAGCACTTTCCTGGACAAAATGAATCAACCTTCCTGTCAACCTCACGTAAATCAGACAGTCACCAGAGCTGCGAATGGTTTAGGATACGTATAGTTGGCTCTTCTTTAGGCCCTTTATACCCAGAATCATAGAATCATTAAGGTTGGAAAAGATCCCTAAGGTCATCAAGTCCAACTGTCTGAAATTTTAAAGATTTAACAAAAAATAATTTATACTTAGCAAGCCAAAATTTGTTATCAGTGAGACTGCTCTTTAGCTAAACACGAGAATTTTACTCATTCCTGCAGGCCTCTTGTAAGCCGAAGAAGAAAAGAATTTGGTTTTAGTCTCCTTATGAGAATTCCATCTGTGGAGAAATTCACATTATCTATAGCAAGCTCTATCAAGCCTACATAATCCAAGTAAATCTGAATTTATGATAAAAAGTAAACTTTGATATACCGCTTTACAGCATGAGTTATTACTGTTTGCTCTTTTGCAGCTCACTGATGTCCAACAACAGAAAATACACAAACTTCTGTTCCACAAACCCAAAGCTAACTGTATGGCCCAGCACCTAGTCCCAAACACAAAATGCAGCAGAGCAGGAGAGTATGTTTTCCATACTGCCCATCTCTTAAAACGCTCAAGACGCTGACTAGGAGGAACTCTAGAAATTTTGTCAGCATGAATCTCCACAATGGATTTCCTCTGGTTCTTAAGCCAGCACCATGTTCTTGAGGAATGAAACCATCAGTCACTACAAAACCCTGGCATCATGCCTAGCAAAGTCAAGTCTTCTCCTGCCGTGAAAGCAGATCCTCTTTTCTTTTTTAAAAAATTCATGTACCCAATTTTAAACTCACATTTGCCACAATAAGAAGTGAAAGCCTTGCAGTGTCTCCTTTTTTATTTCTTCCTCTCCTTTCTGTCTCCCAAGGAAATCAAAGTATTCATTAGCTTCACCAGCTAGAAAGAAGATTTAAATGGCCTGATGCATTTCTCAACGCAGATGCACTCTGACAGATGGCTGATGACTTTAGCACGTTAGGCAAAGCACACACATAGGTGCTGGCTTTCTAAATACAGAGTCAGTACTCATCCATAAAACACAGCCAACCCACTGTGCACTGCTATTATACTCCCTCTAAACGCATAGGTCCTTGCCATCGAGGAACATAAAACTGAGCTGTCAGAGCACCCATAAAGGTAACCCAGCATTTCAGTGTTCAGATGTTCACTCCCCTCATCTGGACCAGCACCCTCTAAAAGAAGGTGTGAGCAGAGATCTCTGTTCTGATGTGTCATGCTTTTTCTGCAGAAATGTAAGCATTTGCAATGAGTAAAGCACAGAAGAATCATGCTTCTCACAAAAGTGAGCGGGGGTACAACCTGAACCCGACCCTGTGGTCCTCCAGAAACCACGTACTGCAGCATGAATACTGCTTCTGTGTCACAAGGCTAATGTGAAGGCAAAGGCAACACATGCTACATGGATAGAAACGCTTTAGTCTTTAATTATCTTGGATTCTCTGCATCTCCAGATGCATACTTCTGGTCGATGCATCTTGGGTACAGCTCATCTAGCTCTGGACTTCATGAACATTGGCATAAGTAAACTCCTTTCACTTTCCTTCTTCCACAGTTACAACTATTTTTAATAGAAACTGAGTTATTGATATGACAAGACTTTTTTTACATCTTCCTTCATTTTTTGTTTGTTTGTTGGTTTTTTTTTTTCTGGGTTGCTTACCAGTGCCTGACCTGACAAGACACCCACTGTAACATCTGCACCTGCACAACTTCAGTTTTATTATCTATTCTCCAGAAATATGTCCCACAGGCATGGGAAGAGAAATGCTTAGAAAACACCATGTACATGCTTTTAGGCCCCCACAGATCTACATCCCAGGTCACTAATACTCAGTTGGCAGTATCCTCTTAGGCTGTCTTGGAAAGTCCCGTTTCTGACAGCTCACGCTGCTGAGAACATAGGGTGTGGCTTAATTTGCCTTCAGAAAGCTTGTGATAATCCAGATTCTTGGGTACCTATCCAGCTCATCACAGAGAGGTCACGTCCTTTACCCAAGCCAGCAGAATACACTAACTTGCCAGAGTCAACAACAGCAGTAGCCAAGACATGCCCGGGAGCTGAACTTCTGGGTTTCCCACATATCCCACAAGAAACAGTGAAGAACAAAGAAGTTCTGCTTTGAACCATTGCTGCTATACAGATGAAAGACCTAAATTACGAAGAGGCCTGAGAAATGAATGAGAGACAGACTAGCCTAAAAATATTTGGTTCAGAGCAGAAGGCATCTGATGACATCTGACACAAGACATGAACAAGAAACCCCTCTACAAGAAACAGTAATTCTATCTCTTATTTTGAGCACAGCTGATTCTGAAAGACTGGTTTATGTACCACTCAATTCCAGTTTGCCTCCACTGCCAAACACTACTTCGGATTCTATCATGACACTGACCATCATCATACCTTCACCCACCTTCAAGAAATCAGCAAAATCTCTGCCACTCAAGGTTAAATTCTGGGAAGTCCTGCCTATGTGCTCATAGATTCACAAAATGGCTCCAGGAATCTCTAAGTATGCCAGTAGCTGTTGTCAGCTTTCCAGTTACATCTTCAAATATGATTTTTTTTCCCCCAAGGATGATTCTCCTGGAAATTTCAAAATTACCTGAGCTTCCCATTGCTAACTCTAAATTAATTAGATGGAAAAAGATTTTCAAGAAATTTAAGGGCTTAAAATATGTCCTGATCAAAACTGTCGTCTAATTAAAAGGTATTTTTAATTCAAAGTGAGAACTAACCCCTAGGAATCTTTGCCAATATACATTCTGATTCACTGTACCATGCCACTTCTGTTCTCATTTACCAAGCTGATAAACTTATTTTATACCCACAATGAGCCTAACAGATATATCACCCCAAAAAGGCAAACAGGCAACAGGATAAGCGTCTTGAGAGTGCCCATCAAAAATGCTGTTAAAAGGTCTCATGTTCAGAAAATGAATGGACATTTTTTCTGTCCCTGCCACCTCCTTTTTTAAAACTTTTCAGGTAGAATAACCCAAATTCCAAAAAACTCCCCCAAAGTCTGACTGCTCTGCTTCCTCAGAGCTGCTGTTCACCAGAGGTTTGGAGGGGACTCCAACAGACTTGAGAACCAGAGAGGAAAAACAAGCTTGCACTGGCAAGAAGACACACGAAGGAAGCTGATCTCTCTGTTTGACATTTCTAAATTAAACAAAGCCAGAAATTGAACAAGAAGAGTATAAGTGAAAGTGCAACTACAGGCAGCACAAAGATTATGATGGGAAGCATCATGGAGGCTGGGAGTGTGAAATGGATGCAGGACTGATTCAGGCTCTGATCAGATAAAAAAAGAGCATCTAAAGCATCTAAAGTACCTAAAGTATCTAAAACCAGCACATGCTACTCTTTAGATCTGACTAAATGACCAAAAAAGTTTGTCTGATTAAGTCAATTTCAGTGTATTCACTGTATCTATCTTTTCTTGTGCTCACTCTTGGGGCAGGGTAGCACTTAATAGCAAACTCTAAAATTGGAAATAAAATGACCTATTTTTGAGGGAAGTTGATACTTAAAGAGTTGAGACTGGGTTAAATCTTACCTGCTTTAATAAAAATTATTATTTTGTTAGTCATGGCAAAATTGCAACTTTTATTAATAGATTGAGACTGATTTAATTAGTTTGACAGTGTGGTTTGGTCAGGATGGTAACACAAGTGTACATTTTAGTGAGTTCCTATTTCTGGTCTGATGTCTTCCTGAAGCTTGCACAAGAGAAATTACTAAAAAAAGGAAAACTTCTTAAAAGTGAAGTTTTTTCAAAGATGAGTAGATCTGGGATTGTGCATTAGCAATCCTATTAGGGAATTATTCTCAACTGGCACTACTAAACTTGCCCCACATTTAACAAGACACAGAAACAGGGCACTCCAAGCATGCATACAGATGGAGCTGTGTTTTTCCCTGGAGTACTGGGGGAAAAAGGCTGTTACTAAGCTCATCACAAACAACACTCGTGCTGGTGCCCCAAATAATGAGGCAGAAGATGTCCACTTGAATTCCTGGATTTACTGGATTAAAAAAAACCCAGCTGTGATGTCAAGTATCAGTCTTGAGAAGAACTGGTAGGAAGGAAGCTACATATGTCCTCATGTGCATTTGCACTTGCATTTGTACCCAGGCCTAAGCAACAGAACTGTCATACTTACGAGGTTACTCAGTCATGCAGGCAGTGGCATTTGTGGGTTTTTTGTTATATTTAAGTCAGTACAATCCTAATATGTCATCAGTTTAAGGTATTTTGCAGTTATCAAGGCAGGAGATAGTTTTTCTCACTAATTACATAAACTTGTAAAACTTTAGCTGCTAGAAAAGGAATAAATGACAGAGATATAAGCCACCTCATACCGGCAGCACTACACCTATCCCACCCTTAAAAAGTTTTCCTGATTCATACATACATCACACAAACAGATGTTATATAAAGCAATACAAAAACATGTAGAAAAAAGCCAGTAAACATGGAGAGCCCTTCCCTACCAAAGTACACACAGTGATGTGAATTTAGCAATTTACACACGGAACATTTTGTGCTCTATTTCATTTTTAGCACTGAGAAAATGGGAGAAGAGGGAAATTATGACACCCAGAGCCACAAAAGACATTAGTGGAGTCAACAGATTCTGGAAAAGCATCCGTTTCCCCTGGATTATGATTCATCTCTTTAGTCAATTAGGTAAAGCTGGAAAGAAAATTTAAACTGAACAGGACACGCTGTTGTGAGTCAGTAGCACAAACTGAAGTTTTATCAAGCACTTATGCAGGTGTTTTAAAGTAACATTCCTAACACTTCTGCTCTACTTTAAATGCGTTATTGATTTTCTATATTATTTAATAAGGGATTAAAGAACTAAACAATACCTAGGAAAATTCTTACATTTGCAGTATATTGCACACATGTATCATATCAAGAGGTATAACACTTAAATACAATTACACAAAAGTATTTTTATCACATTTCTGAAGCATCGCTCAAAAGGCACAGTTCTACTTTCTCCTATAAACCTTACTAATATCAAATAAACAAAAAGTGAAACTCTGAAATCTAATTTAATTAATTATAAATTTAAGACGAAGGATCTCTTTTTAAAATAAAGGACAGCATGATTTACAGGTGTAATGGATTATGGAAGATTGTTCATCACCAAAAATAAGCCAGTAATTTGTATTGCTAACCCAGAATCTTAGTGTCAAAAATGTATCCCCTTTTTTTTCATTTTGTCATAATACAAGAATGACCCAGTGTTTTGATATGATATTTGGGAGATAAGAAAAGGAATGACAAAATCTAGAATTCTGTAGAATATAATTTTGAACAGTAGTTACAGTATGATATTTTTTATAAACTAGGATGAGTCTTCTGGTAGCATCTGAAATTACAGTTTCAACACACTATCCATGAGTGAAGGTTGTAAAAAGCCCTGAAGATCTACCAAAGCAGAGAAGAAAAAGAAAGAAAAAAAAAGAGTTCCATTTTACAGCGGGGAAACTTCTGCACTGAGGACTGAGGCTCATTTTCCAGGAAGGAGATACATTTTGTGGTCTCTAAAATCACCGTTTGCAATGCATCATTTTTAAAGCTTTGTACAGATTTCAGTGCTGATCTACTACAATTATTACTTGATCACAGAAAAAAGTATTAGAAGGGTCCTGAGACACCATCTCAGTCAATATCTACATTTCCAGAGTCAAACACAATGGCTATGATAACAGGTTGCTATTAGGTTATCAAAAAAAAAATCTTCCCAATATGGATGACTGACAAGGAAGCACCCTGCACATTTCTCAGACTTCAGAGGTAGTTTATATTACCCAGTCAAATTGGACATGTCATTTTCAGACAGCTGAATGGAAAACCAAGTTTAATTGATCTACACTAGGATAGGAGGAAACTGCAAGCTTTGCTTCCTCACTGAAAACTAAACTGCAAAATCATTCTCCATGTCTCCCACCATATATTCTTGGCAGCAGAAGGGTCCCAGACAGGAGAGTTAATAGAGTAAAAACTTTGCTCAACTACATTCGTCTTACCACAAGTAATTAGTATTTATCCTGTACAAAGACAAAACAGACATGTGGAATATTAATTTACTAGAGCAATACAACCCCAAAGTCTTATAATTATTTAAGCAGAAATATCTTAAAATTTTGGAGATGCAGAAGAAAATGAGTACTATTTTGACATTTGACCCAAGTATCAACTTCAGTGGATGTTCTCCTAGTGGACTTTTCCCCAATGAATTTTGAGTCCAGAATTTTGCTGGGGTACCTTCATTAAAATTTGTTATCAAAACAAATATGAAGAATCAGCTTAGAAATGGGAAGAAAGCCATGAAAAGTTGTATCAAAGTATCACAGAAATCTATTTGTTATCAAAACAAATATGAAGAATCAGCCTAGAAATGGGAAGAAAGCCATGAAAAGTTGTATCAAAGTATCACAGAAATCTAGAGGCACTTTAGGCAGCTGAACAACAGGGAACAAACGAGAAACAAGACTACACCTTCTACAAAGACTGCCAGGACAGACAGCCACCAAAGCCTGAACAAATCTGTTTTCCCCACAACCACAAATGAACTCATTGCTGGTCAGCTGAAGCCAGAACTGCCTGAGAATCAGTATGGTAGCACAGTGACGAGAGAAAAATCACACTGTGAATGGTGATAATAGGGAGAGTTCTAGAGGTTGCATTATGTAGCTCTTCAAGTCTTGCTACAAACGCAGTATCAACAGTGCTTGCTAAATCAGCAGGTGTTTCCAGCAGCAAAAGTGAGCTTTGCAGTTTAAACAAGGCAAACCAAGCATGAATTAATTTATCCCATGATCGAACTATACATCAAACTGCTCTTGATTCTGCTGGGTATACTTCTCGTGATCCTGTGCTCTTCATGTAACCAAAATTCAACTGAAGTCAACAGGATTCTTGCATAATTTAAAGGACTTGCACATATCCCTTAGTACAGGAGTTGCACATCCACAGAGAAGGAAAATAACCATTAGCTACCACAAAAGCCACTCTCATGGACACTATTATAAGACATCTATAAATATGGCTTAATTTACTTAGGAGTTCACCAGTGGCCTGCATTCTTTAGACAGGTGCTTGAAAGCTAACACAGAAAACAATGTATCAGTTATCTAAAGCAAATATCTGTATGTAACATTTTAAATTTATGCAAACTTACTTCGGCAGAGGCTATCAAAGCGCAGCCAACGGACTGGCATTCAGATAGAAAACAAAGATAAACTGGACAAAAAAACCCACTTAATGCTGACCAGTCAGAAATACTTACAATGAATACAGTTTCAGCTATAACTTTATTCTCTGCTGTGTGCAAGGACATAACAGCTGTGCTCTAAAAACACAGGAAATAAACTGCACTTCTAAGGAAAAAGAAGTCATGTACTAAAACAGATAGCGATATATATACACCTTTCTTGGGTTCCTGAGGCTGGTGAGACCAGAAAATGTAATTGTGAAGGTGAAATAAATCCCTGTCAGATACGCAAAACCTCTGCAAAACACTTACACAGCATGAATACAAATTGACATACCAGAGCTATGAGACAATGCTAGAATCAGAGGATATCACTACAACGTTGAACTGTTAATCACAGCTCAAAACAAAACAACACATTTATTTCACTGGTAAAATAAAAAATGAGAGATCTGCTTTATCTCTTCGAACATTAGTTTGGTACTTACTGACCTAATGGACCTCTTCTAGGAGCTAATAGGCGATTCATCTTAAGACAAAAAACAAACTTCAATATGATGACTGCTCTTTATGGCTAATGATTAATGTTATTAGGAGATCAGGAGTTAAAACATGTAGCTGCCTGCCTACCCACCTCAATGATAATTTCGATAACTTTTGGGGAAGGCACACAGTAACGTTTGAGAAGTTAACACTGCAGTGGTCCAAAGGGGAAGCCAAATAAAAAGAAATAAAATATTTAAACTTGATGCCTCGCTATTACTGATGGATCTAAAAATAGACTTGGAACAAAGATACAGGAGATTTTCAGTTCAAAAAAAAGGGGAGTCCAGGAAAAATTGAGACGGCCATGAAAAAAACATGCTGATTAAAAAATAATTACGTCACGGGTTTCTCAGGATCTCACCAAGCCCCGTCCCCCCACCCCGGCTCTCACCCCTCCCCGCCCCCCAGGGAGGGCTGCGATGACCCCGTTCCCCCCCAGCCGTGGACACGGGGGGATGCGCGCACAGAGCCGCCTTTCTATGCCGGCCCCCGCACCCCGGCGTGGAGAGCGTCTCCAGCCTCAGGGGAATGTGCAAAGGCGGCGGGGAATCACACCTCGCGGGGTGGGCGAGGGCAAGGGCCGCCCGTACATGTCCCCTCTACCCAGCATCCCCCCTTCCCTCTTCCTTTCCCCTTCCCGCATTTTCATTCTCCCTTCCCCTCCTCGGCTTCTCCCTCCCTGCGTTTGCATCTTCCCTCCTCGCCCTTCCCCTGCCCCTCTGCGTATCTCTACCGACCCCCTCCTTGCCCCCCACCCCCAATCCCCCGGCATTTCTAGTGGGAGGTGCCCCTGAGCTGGAACTGGATGGGCTTTAAGGTCCCTTCCTTCCCTTGCTGATTCTATGATTCTTTCCACCTTGACTCCCCCCTCGTCCCCGTGCCCGCAGCCCATCGGGGGCCACACAACTTGCCTCCTCTCGCTCCGCACCCAGACGGACAGACAGACGAACAGAAGGACACAAGGACACCCCCTGCGCGTGGAGCCACCTCTCCAAGAGCGCCAAAGCGGCACGTCGGGTCCCCCTTCCTCCTCCTCCTCCGCCTCCTTTTCCCCTCTCCGCCCGCCCCCTTCACCACCGCCAGGAAGAGGGGGGCAAAGCCCGCGCCCGCCCCGCCCCGCCCCGTCCCGTCCCGCGGGGGCTCCGCTCTCGGGTTACCCGGCCGGCTCCGAGCCCTCTCCTGTTACGGGTGCCCGAGCCGGGCGGGGGTAAAGGAGCAGAGCCCCGGGGCAGGAGGGGCGCTGAGCTGAGCCCCGGGGCGGGGGAGGGGGCAGCGCCGCCCGCCTCCGCGGGGAAGTGCAAAGAAGCCGGAGCGACGGGGTTTTCCCGAGCGTTGGGTTTCGGGGTGGTTTTGATGCTGGTTGGTTTTTTTTCCTCTTTTCTTTCCCAGTTGGTGTGACTTGACGCTTTTTTTTTTGGCTTTTATTTCTTTTTAAATGTATAGAATCACGGAATCACGCTTGGTTGAAAAACACCTTTAAGACCATCGAGTCGAAGCATACCTGTCCACTGCTAAACCATATCTCTGAGGAGTTCGTCTACCCGTCTTTTAAACACCTCCAGGGATGGTGACTCGGCCACCTCCCTGGGCAGCCTCTGCCAGTGCCTGACCTCCTTTCCAATGAACAATTTTTTTCCTAATGTCTAGTCTGAACCTACCCTGATGCAACTTGTGGCCATTACTTCTTGTCCTATCACCTGTGACTTGGGAGAAGAGACAAAAACCCACCTCACTGCAACCTCCTCTCAGGGAGCTGTAGACAGTGATGAGGTCTCCCCTCAGTCTCCTCTTCTCTAGGCTAAACAACCCGAGTACCTTCAGCCACCTCTCATGAGGCTTGTTCTCCTCCCAATAAACCCTGACAAAGATTTTTTTCCTGATGATACACCATGGAATTGATTTCCATGGGATTCTTCGGTGTCTCTTGAACACACATCCATTTGCAGTGTTCACAGTATAGGCTGGCAAGGAATTTCATCAGTCTGCCACTCCTCCTGAAAGGGACTTCAGACTTTTCTTTTTGTTTTTAGTATGAATTTAATTATCCCCTCAGCTCCAGTACCAGATATGACTAACAATTCCTAACCCTCTCTTTGAGCTGCTCCTAGGTTTGCAGACGTCCATTGTTATCTTTTCCTGTCATTCCTTCTCTGGGCTGGAGACTTGTGGGTTTCTCATGGGGGGCCATGGTTGATATATTGTTCTGTACCTCTTATCATCCCTGATGCCCTCTTGAACATCATCCTGATCCAATAGATCCTTTATGAAATGAAGAAACACGTAATATTCAAGATGTAGATAAATCTTTGATTCATACAGTGAATTGTAAAAAAAATCATATAATCGTGGTTTTCTTATAACAGTATTTTAAGTGGAATTTTTGAGCACAAGGCTGATGTTTCCATGGAACTGTCTGTTATATTATAACCCTGAGATATTGCTCCTGCAATGGTCAGCCTACAATGTTACATGATTATTTCTCCATGATGTGCTTCATTTAGTCTTTACTTACACTGGGTTTCCTATATTGCCCAGCCAGTCTCATAATGTTGTTTGTCTTCATGGTCTTCTTATTACTGACTTCAGTAAATTAATACCATTGGTGAACTTTGTTATTTTGCTCCATTCTCAGGCAAGATATGAGTACACGGAACAGCATGCATCCCAGCGCTGAACCTTGTAGAGCTCCATATTATCCAGCATTTCCCTCCATTGTGAGAACGGGTCATTTATTCCTGTACTTTTCATTTCATCTTCTAGGCAGTTACTGAGCTATACCAGGGCTTTCCCTCTTGTTGCTATCACTGCTTAGTCTCCTTAAAAACCTTTTGTCAAGAGCCTTTTAGAAATCCAACCAGATATGGAAATTAGATCACCTTTATCCACTTTTTTGTTTACCTTTTCAGGGACCTCCAAGAGGCTTGTTTGAGGCAGGACTTCACAGAAGCAATGTTGACTCTTCTCATACATAGATTGCTTTAATCGAGGTGTCCTTTAGTTCTAACCCAATTAGCATCTCTCTATTTGCACAGTAAAGACATAAGGTTTGCAAACCTCTGCTTCTCCAGAGTCTGCATTGAAGTTTTGCATCACATATGCCAACTTCCTCTCTTCATGTGCCAATGTTTTAAATGGGACGTTACTGCATCCTAGTGTGAGAACTCAAGGACACAGATGCTCTCACAGAGGCACATTGCTATCTGAATGCCATGACAGTGAAAAAGGCTTAGAATGAAAGCTAATAGTATAAGGACATAGATGGATAAATGCATAGCTGCAGACCTGTATTAATGTATTATTGTGCTATTAATGTAAGAAGTTATCTTACTAATTAACTATATGTGGCCACGACCCTCGTTGCAAATCTATATGTCTGAAAGCATGAGTGTGGTTCAGACAAAACCTCACCAAGGTGGGGGAATTGTTCTCTATTCTCTATATTTGCAGTGATCTGTTTTCTTTTTCATACTTCACTTTAAATTCTCTGGATCAAGGACAGCCTTTTCTTTTAATGCATATTTTTTCATTTGCTGCTAGCATCTGGCGTGGAAAGGAGGAAGGGAAACCAGCTGTGAGCTGGGATATTTCAGCTGCACCACCCAGGAATGTTCTCAGGAATCCTTGCAATTTAGTTACCTTCCAAAGACAGGACTCCTACCCTTTGTCTTTGTAGGATATGGTGCAGCTGTGCAAAGCATGTCCTAGAACCACAGCACGCCTCTGTTAAGCCTATTTGCAGGGAGTGCACAGGGCACAAAGGAAGCTGCACTTCCAGCACTTGACTGAAGTGACTGTGCATGGGCATGCGTCACTGCTTACACCCACCAGCTTTCCTCACAGAAGTGAGAGTCTGTACTCCCGCAGGTAGGTATGATATACAAATGGCAATGTGAGGTTGTGGAGAATAGAGGAAGAGGAGCATGGAAGTTGTGTCCCTTTGGATGTGTCCCAGGTTTAACCATGTTTGTTGGATTTTTAGAAACTTCAGCTACTAGAAACTGAATAAACCTGTTATCATGAGGAAGGGGTGAAGGAAAATAAATCAGCCTTTTTTAGTTATAGAAGCTTCAGAAGCATGTAGAAAAGTCCCCTTCAGGTGTCAGAAACATAATTAAGACAGGCATAGTCCAGTCCTATGCCTCAAGTTTGGGGACTGACAATACAGTGCTGTAGAGAAAAATCCATAAAATTTATAGCAACCAAAGATATTACACTATCTAAGGGGGAACTTCAGTGCTCCTTGTCCTGGTTTCCCATCCGTCTGCCCTTTTGTTCCAGCATATCTTCTGCTGTTCTCCTGCTTACTGGTCTCGTACAAGATTGGACTGAACTGTGTGACTGCAGGACAGATTAGGTCCAAAGCAATTACCACAAATTACACTGAGACTGTTGGAATTTTGGTTATTTTTTTTTCTTATGACAGGGATGCATTTACTTTGTTTTAATTAGGTAGCACATGACTACCATACCACAGAGGAAACCAAATGCAATTTCGCTGTGTATATTTTAATGAGTTTTGCCTATTGCTTCTAATTTGTGTTTCTAATGGTTACAGTAGCAGAAGAAAATTATGTCATAAAGAAGTTTAGTTTAAGGATGTATTTTGTTAATGTTCTGTAATTTTTTTTACAGCATTAGAGGGGGCTTCAGGTAGGAGAAAGAAGGAATTAATCTATGCCAGAGTGAAGACTTCCCTAATTTTGCTGTGCAGTTAAAATTCTTTTACCTAAATAATGAGTTACAATATTAGTTGGTATTGTCCTAAAACCTCTGAAAGTAGGAAGAGTATAAAAATCAGCGTATAAACCTAGTGTTCATCAACAGGAGTAGTTAATTTTAACTCCCAAATGGTAGTGCCTTGCCTGTCATTCCCTTTAGGCCTGCTTTATGTGTCCTGTGAACTGAAAAGGGATATGTCATTTCTTGTTGCTACCTTATTCCTCCTCCAATGACTGACAAACATACATCCCAAGGCTGTGCTGAACATGTAGGAAAACGTGGCAAAAAAGGATCATAGTGTGTCAGTCTTGGGAAAGCTCAAGGAAGTCTGACAGTGTATCTGAACTTCTGCTTGTAGAGGGCTGCAAAACTGAGGATATTTTTTATTTACATGGCCTGTGGACAAGAGGATAATGCCATTGAAGTCAGTGGGAGCTGCAGATACTCAACAACTCTGACAACTGGGGTAGATGCTTGTATGAGACCTTGTTATTATACAGAAAGTCTCATTCCTACTCTTTTTTTTTTCCTCTGTGCCATATAAGCTGACCTAGTTTACAGTCTGCCTCTATACAGATGTGTCCTCTTCCATGGGCAGAAAGAGGACAGGTCCATTGCCAACAAATAGTGCCTGGAGATAGGAAGGGGAAGAGACGCAGAACAACTCAGGATAGGGGAAAAAGGAAACGATGACAAAGGTGTTTGGAGGAGAGAGAAACGGTGACAGAAGAGAGCGAAGCCATTTCTGTATCTGCTGTCCTTGCTTTATCCAGGAGACAGGGAAAGTACTCACAGTCTTTGCTTTGGGACTTTGTCAGTATATTAGAGCCTAGTTTCGATGAGGCTTTTTTTTTATTGTCATAGAGTAGACTTTCAAATGGAAAATAATTCAAAGGGGGTACCTCTTGCCATTGGAGAGAAATTATTTCAGGCTGCTGTTTTATGGCCCACTGCACTGTTCTTGTTTTCTATGAACTCCCAAAGATCCTGGAAGCAGTGCACAATAAAGAAAGGAAGGAAAATACTGTATGAATGGTGCTGGATACTCAAGCACTTCTATAATGTTTATAAAAGGAAATGCAGTCCTGAAAGGTGATGCCTGGTCTGGTAGCCCTCCACACTGAATTTCATTGAGTAGGAAAAATGAGTTTTGCTTGAGATGGAGATTTTTAAGATTTTAACTCTCAGAAATTTTGTGATTAGATTAATTTTCCTTTCCTTGTGGTTCTGGTTATTTCTCTGAGTGCAGAATGAGATGGAAGAAGGAATGCACTGACTGGCATAATGCATTTGAGATGAAAATGGTACTTCTGTGTATTCTCTGTGCATTTATAAAACTAATGAATGCAGAGATCCATCAGTCAGCAGAAGAGCTGTGGGAAGTTTGGAGGTCACATTCATAAATGCTTTATATTCAGTATAGGGATGAAATATCAAGTATTACAGGGGCAAGGAGCTGACGGTAGGGAACTGACTGGAGGCCCCTCTTCTATTCCTGGCATTGCTAATTACATGTGATGGGACTGAAGACTAGTTACTTTCCTGTATTTGTCTATATGGGTTGATGAATTTTAGGACAGGGACTGTCTTCTTGTGGGTATTTGCAGAACATAATGGGACCGTAGCTGTGGTTAGGGAGTTCAAATACTAATGTAGTACAAACTTAAAAATTATTTTCAGAAGTCATTCAACTGCCTAACTGTTATGTGGTAGAATAGCTTGGCAAGATCTCTATCAGTAACTAGCTACATGAGTAATCTCATTGAATTAAATGTGACTTTTTGAGTGTGGAATGTTTTAGTACTGGCTCTATAAACTGTTTTAGTCATCATCAGCCTACAAACTACGTGCATAGCCCTGCCAGCACTTACCACACATTGTAGTGTATTTTACTACAACCAATTCTGTCACAGGAGTAATACGTAGTAGTAACTGTGTAATCTACGCCCACGTGAAGGAGTTACTTTGTTGTGCTGTTGCAAACCCAGCCAAATTTTACTGTCATTATGTTCTCCTTGGCTCACAGGAACTGTTGGTTCCTTTTCACAAGAAATCCAAGGAAATATTCAGTACCTGTGATATTGTAAGGAGAATTTTTTTTTTTATTGCAAATCACCAGAATACCACTGCATAACTGACTCATGGCTCTCCCTCCTTCTTGTGGGAAATGCAGTTATTGCAAACCTGGAGCTGTTAAGGTTTCACTTAAAGTTTTTTACAGTCTTACTCTAGCTTATCCTTCTGCTTTGATTATTCCTGCCTTATCTAATCTCTTTGTACCTTATTCCACAATAGCCCCCGTCTCTTCCCCTACTGTGGGCTTTGTGTCTCCTTCCAGTCTGTTCTTTTTTTGTAAGCACAGAAAAAAATCCCATTCGGAAGTATCCCTCTTTTATTCTGCAAATCCCTCTTCAAGTCTGTTTCATCAACACCACCAACATAAGGCAGTCCTGAAAGATGGCTTACCTAACTGAGCCTGAACTTCCTCCGGGACAGGGAGCATATCTCTATATATTTTCTGAATTACTGTGTGCATTGGAAAAGCCATATAAATATAGAATTGCTTGTTACCACAGCATTACATATTCAACATTTATATCAACTGGTGGGGCAAGATAATCACAGACTACTGTATTTCAACAATTATGTACAGTTGCATATTGTTCCTCCAACTAAACAGGCATAGCAAAAAAGATTTAAAGAACAATCATTATTTTAGAAATAGGGGACCTCTTTAACTATTCTGTACAATACTTGAATAGTATATTCTCACAAAGAGCATTTGTTTATGAACTAAAGAGCTTGATCCAAAGCTTAATGGAGGCTCTTCCAATGCATTCAATGAACTTTGTTTTAAGGTCTTCCTGAGGAACAGATGCAGGGTTTTATTCATTACCACTACAACAATAAAAATGACAAGACAAAGAATAAAGTTGTCTACAGAGAATAAAGCAGTGTTGTCCTGCAGCATCTTAAACACATTAAGCTCTATAACTAAAAGAGAGTCCTGTAGTGTTAGTATAATTCTTTGTGTAGCCCACTCACAAAATATACAGTGCAGAAATGTTTAAATATCTGCACTGAAGCAGTCAAATACAGTGCATTTCACTGAGTATTCAACTTGTCAGTATTTGCAAGGACTGAGTTATAAATGTAACTACAAATTCCATTTGTGCAAGCAAAGATAACACAGAAATAATTTGTTGCCGTTTATCATAAATACTGCAATGGAAGAGAGAGCTGGAATTTTTTTATGCCATGAATCTTAGATGGATCTGGGGCCTTGACTAGAGACAGCCTTTTCTTTACTAAGTTTATTGCACTCAACCTAATGATTTCTTATCTGGCTGGTAGATGTTATCAAAATATAAGCAGTAATGAGTGTTGAGGAGCAGAGACATTTGCCACTGCAGGAAAATCTGGGGCTAGAGCCACGCCACGAAAAAGAGTCCAATGAGGCAGATAAGCAACTGCGGGAGAGACAAGAAAGTAGACTGAAGTAGAAGTGGTAGCAAATGAGAAGAACAGTTAACAGAAACAAAGCCAAGTGGGAATTTGAGACTTGCAGCAGAGGCAAAATATGAAGAGAATCTGATCAGAGGCTTTCAAGAGGCATGGGTAGGTCTTGTAAAGAGATATAGTGGGAGTGGGAGAGTGAAAGCAGCAGAAAAAAACAGTCTAATTTTTTTGGAAGCACCTGCATGGATTTATGTAGAAAGTAGAAATCGGGAAAACATCTTGGAGCAGCAGAAGTTGCTGTTATAGCCAAAAAACACCCATCGTGATGAGTATGTGGAGAGACAGATGGATTTTGAAAGAGCTGAGGAACTGGTGTGATCTGGTTCAAGCAAATGTGATGAACAGAAAAGGGCAAGTCAGTATTCTTAAATCCTGTAAATTTAATTACCAGGCAAAGCCAACACAGTACTTTCTCCAGTTCAAAACAATAACTAATACAGAATGGCATATTTTGTCACGGCATCTTTTCCTGGCAGGTTGCCACAGGTGCTCTCTTACAATTATTGAGAAGAGAAATCTTTACGTCTTTGCTTTTATTTGTACACTGGGAACACTGTCAGCCTCCAGGACTGAAACCCCTACTATGCAGAGGAAGAAGAGCAACACCTTGCCATACTCCTAATGTCTCACGCTTACATTGCTACAGCCTTAATGATTGCTCTTGCAAATTCTTGATACCTTTTGATCTTCTGAGTTTTGCACAATAAAGTACAAATCTTCAGCAGCTGAACTACCTTCTCCAGACATTTTACTGAGCCCTGCCTATATGCAAAGCTAGATGCTTGTTCCTTCCACCACTATTGCAATGGTGTTAAGTGCCTCCAACTAGATGTGTCATTTGCTGCAGGTTGGAGAGCAATACTAGAAATGATTGTGGGAAGTGTCTTAAAAAAGTCAGAGGCAAGTGGATAATAGTCAAAGTCAAATGATTTGGTTTGTGACAAAGAATGTTTGTCTCCTGTCAAACAACAATATCATGGTTCCTTGAATATGTGTCCCTTTTTTGAATCAGAAAAGGAGCAGACCCAGTGACTAAATCTATGACCAATCTGCAGGACTGGTTGTCCCCGCAGTAAGCCAAAGTCTTAGCTTCATTGCATCATTCATTTTATGGTCATCACAAGTGAAATGATGCAAAATGAAATCATAGTGAGATGCTAAGACAAGCCAATTATAAGCCTTTTAATTAAAAATACAGAGTATTCTGTATAGAAGTCCAGCACTCCGTTATGAAACCAACTGTGCATCTGAACATCTAACTCACATCCCGTTGAAGTAGACAATCTTATTTGTCTTCGGATATGAAGGCAGATGGGTATATTTTACACAGGTGCCACAGCTTAACAGTCTGGTTACCTTACAGTGCCTGTGCAGAGCTACAGAATTACAATCATAATGCCAGAGTTCAAACATAATGACTCTGATTGGTTTGAGTGACTGATGATCCTCTGGTGTCCTTGAGCAGTGCTACCTCCTTTGGTCATGATGTGAAGACACACTCAAGAACAATTAGCAGAGACCATAATTGAAAATGAATACTTAATTATGTGCTGTGATAGGTAGTTCAATAACTCTACTGGATTCTCTTCTCCATTACCCAGCTCAGCTTCACTGACTTCAGCATGAGGTAAGCTGTAGCCAGGACCAGGGTGGAGAACACAGCCTGGGAAAACCAATGATGAGGGCTGTCAGGAGCCAACTGGGGAAAGTGTCAGCTGTAGAAAATTAGCTGTTTTACTTCTTTAAGCTGGTTTGTAATTTGCCTTGGATTTTTACT
Organism: Dromococcyx pavoninus; assembly: GCA_033558185.1. Classification (NCBI taxonomy): domain Eukaryota; kingdom Metazoa; phylum Chordata; class Aves; order Cuculiformes; family Neomorphidae; genus Dromococcyx; species Dromococcyx pavoninus. The sequence continues at coordinate 1,382,225 of JAUMJL010000433.1, read as the reverse complement.
ACATAAATGTATCTGAATTTCAGCAACACCCCTCCATGGTAGATGTGGCAACAAGATGCATCCTTAACTGCCTGAAGGGTCAGGAAGGAAGGGATATGAGGCCATGAAGGCTTACACTTTGAAAGATGACCAGGGATTTTTGCTGTCTGGCCTCACACATTTCAGAAAAATACACTGTGCAGAAAGATTGTCTCCCTTTTAAACTGCTCCAGAGTGCTGAAAATACCAAAGCCTCTGTTGTTGTCAGTTATGTGTAAAGTTTTTGGTCACAGTGTATTTATGGCAGTGGGAAGAAGGAAGCATGAGTGGAAGGGGTTGCATCCTGTACCTGTTTGGAATTTTTGTTTTTAAGCAGTTGTCCAGAGAAATAAATTAATCTTTCCAGAGTTTCCTGGACTCACTTAGGTTCTTTGGTGATATGAGGTTTCATAAAAACAATGAAAAAGCAAATGTCTCATAAAATATTCCAGCAAACTAGCAGCAACAAATTCTTTCAGCCTACTGCTGATCCTTTTATGTTGAAATTAGTTGTTCACCAGGATCTCTCAGCCTCCTGTACAGCCGTGTTGCAGAGATGCCAAATGGTGTATACATATGTCTTTTTCCGAGTTACCAGTCAGCAGGAATGAGTGTGGAAAAAAGAAAAGCAGCTGCAGTTTATGCTGCTCACACACTTTTTCTCCTTTCTGACCAAATCTGCAAGAAAGGCTCAGGGTACTTTGGCATGCTGAACCTGCACTCCAAAAAGAGCTGCAGGTGCAATAGTATGTGTTCTAAACATAACAATGAAAAGGCAGCACTTTGCTATTTAGAAAAGAAGGAAGAAACATAAAAAACTCCAAGATAATTAATAAACTTTGACTTGTTCAACCATAGGTTCAACTTGGCTGGTTCTGAGCGCATTGCATGGCGTAGATCTTTGGGAAGATCATATTTTTTTCTTTCTTGTAAGAGAGGGTATTACTCTGCTGCAGGACTAGGACCAAGTGTAACACATTTATTGATCCATATCCTGTCTTCATTCGTTGTGAATGCCGTTAGCTATTAGATATAAGAGCTTTCTATGTTTTATTGAAACCTATGCAATTACCATTGACTTAAACCATACAGTCAGAAGCACAGTCTGCACCTAGAGGTAGCTTGTTGCTTCTTAATAGTTTGTTAAAGTTGATGGAAATTTTTTGATGACCCAGATCTCCATTTGGAGTATGTAGGATGTTGAAGAGGTATGTGGGTTTATATTTACTGATTTCTGTTAATTGAGAATCAACTTTTTCTTAGCATCACCAAAAAATATTGCAACTGGGTCTGCATAGATTCTTTCAGAGTTTTAATCTAAAATTGATGATTTTCTTATAAGAAAATAACATCGCTCATTTCAGTGTTTACCAATAGAAAGGATGATTGTTTTGGATTTGTCTTTCTCAGAATATGCAAGCTCAGAAGAATTTCTATCCAGCAGCTCCATATGAGTCTTTGCCTCAAACACCAGGATTCTCCCTTCCATAAATTGTTAGCAAGTTACCAAAGAAAACTTCAGTGTTTCATCATTTCCCGTGACTAAATTAACTTTCTTCCATATTCCTAAGGATATTATCATGGACTTTATCTACTTTCCTGTGCTAGCATTTTGCTAATTCTTCTCACGCTGCATCAGTGGCTGCACTAAGTCAGCCTCCCTCTTAAGAAAGCTCTGCTGTTAAACCTCCTTCAGTGGGGGATTGTTATTAAAAAACCTTAGACCTCTTTTTTTCAAAAACAAGGCAAAACCAATGCTAAATCAGATTCTGTTCTATGTGGTATACACTCCCAAGCTTTGGAAGTATTGTATTACTAAAATAAATTTCATTCCACAGTCATTGAACGTTTTTTCCTCTCTTCCTTAAGTATGACTTTAACTTAAGCCAGAGAAAGTTAGATTAAACTCTAGCTCAGAGCTTTCCCAGCAGTCCTACAGGTCCTCCTGCTTGTGATATACGAGCTGCCACAAAGCAATACTACACTGAGCAGAGCACTGATAGCAAACAGTGCAAAATGTCTGGGAATGCCTATGCAACTCCACGCTCCAGTTGCAATCAGAATCATTTAAATATCTGATTTAACCATTACATGAAACTTTAATTTTGATGATTTTGCAGTATCAATTTGACCCTTACTACTATTTTTTGTGTTTTAAACTAATTGTCTAAAGAAAGATGGATTTTCACCTATACACCCCTGAGAACATGTTGATTTGCTGCTTTATAGAGATTTAAACATAAATTTGGTTATTGTTTTTGACAGCCAAGAGTACGAAATTCTGTGCCACATAGTCCATTCTAAACTGTTAACCACATTTAGCCAGAATATTTTTTTATTAGTAGTAGATTTTTTTTTTGGCTTGGTTCTTTTCTTTTTAAATATCAGATTGGTCTAGACTCTTCTGCGTTTTATTAACACTTAAATAAACACTATGTGAAACCTGGATTTTGAGAAAACTGTTAATGTTTTAAAGTTACTCTTTTTTTAGAGCAGAAGTTTGAAATCTGCTAAATCAGTTTCATCTGAACCAGTTTAATTTAATTTAAAGAAATATAAAAGATTAAAATTAATTTAAGCATTGATAAGGGCTATGTATATCCAAGTTTACATCCTTATTCTAAAAAATCCAATTTATAATAAAAAATTTTTGGAGAGGCATTTAGTTTTGAACATGGTTGATTTTGTCTTTAAATATACAAGTTTCACTCTGAGCAGTGTCAGCAGACCTGAAGATGAATGTCTTGACCCTATGGGAATTCAGTGGTCCATTCACTCCCTTTCCACTCCCACCATCTAACTGACAAATCCATTTACTGCTGTTACAAACACACAGCTGTACACAATCACACAGAGATGACAAAAAAAAAAAAGAATATCCTTATCTTGCCTTTTCCTAGAAAAATGAGGTGTGTTTCCACACACACCCACCTACACCAGGTAAGGGCAATGCTTCTCAGGCCCTTGTGCTCCTTGTGCCGATGAGCTGCCTGTGAGCGGGTTTCCAGCAGATAAAAGGAAGTTGGGTAGTGGTGACCACAGAGGGGCCTGAGAAGAAGAGAAGGTGCAAGGAAAGACATGTGGGGCATTGGTGGTGAGGAAAGATCGAACCTTGGTTTGGCACCGTCTTGCAGTGAGCTGCCAGGATTATTTTACAAGACCTCCCAAGAGATGTGTTTTTGTTGCAGGTCCTCCTAATCTCAGCCTTTGCATGAACTTTCAGATATTTAGGAGGACACTGTGCGGTAGTCAAGCAAATGCAGTTTACACCAGCAGGATCTGCTGTGGAAACCAGTTCCACCATGACAACCTCTTTGCGGCTGAAGATGTGTCCCATTCCATGGAGCACATGGGTGTTTCCAAGCATTAAGTTTGACTGCAGCATTTCCCACAAGGATGCTGTGGGAGGAGACTTACCCCTGCATCTTCTTCCTCGGGTTCAAGACTTTCACAGGAGCACAGTCCCGGCAGGTCCCTTGGCAGTATATCCAATCTTCCTGCACCTACAAAACCAAAGATATTTTGTTGCCCATGGGAGAGTATGCATAGATGAGTGGTTGCTTTTTTTTCTTTTCTTGGATCCATTTCCAGCCATGTCACCATCTTGGTATCTCATCAGCGTTGTTAAAGAAAGCAGAAAGAGTACAAAACAATGACTGAAAAATAACTTTGCCAGCTAGAGACAGCTCTCCGTGCTGTGGAGAGGCAGGCAGCCATCAGTGGGAGAAAAAGCAGCTGGTGTTTAGTGTGTAGACCTATCACAGCATGGCTCAGGAAGGACATAATCAATTTCAGCCGCACACTCTGACTAGGGTGGTGCCCAGTGCTGCAACTGGGGCTGTCCTGGTCTGTGAAGAAGTGGTGGGATGGGTCTTGCTGTGAGGTCCAACCTTGCCACCCTCAGGAAGCTCCCTAGACACTGTTTGCTCTGTGCTAGCCTGTGTTGCTGTGCTGAAGATTTTCTTGTGCTTACACTATCCCTGGGAAGAGCTTGTCTTATCTTGGGAAGAAGCCAGAGGGCTTTTCAACATTTCTGTGCCTCTCAAGTGAGGGGTAACTAAGAGCATCTAGGACCATAACTAAGAAAATCTCATTATGAACACTGTTCATCGGTCAGACAGTAGTCACCATTGCTTACCACCTTAGGTCAGGTTGCAGGTGTAGCTCACAGGGCATGATGTGGGCAGCCTGTCAGTCCTGTCTGGAAGAAGAACCTCTGCAGTTTTATTTGTACATCAATGTATCTGCTGATTTCATCTCCAGGGACACTCTTTCTTAAGCACTGCTACCCACAGAGATCTGTTCGATTGTTTTTGGAACTTCCACAGCAATAACAATAATTACAATAAATAACGGTGTATTAGAGTCAGATTAAATTGGTGAAATAAATAGTAGGGTTTCCATGATCTTTGCACAGGATAAGGATGTATAATGATTTATGTATCATGTCGAGTAACACTGTTGACTATACATATTTACACTGAGAATAATGGTCCTTGTGCTACCACTGCACTGTCTGCACCTACTAAATTTGAAATATATCTCATGTAATAATACAGCTTGAAATGGCTCTGCAGTCTTTGGTCAATACAAGAGCAGTTATTCATGCTCTCTGCTGCTACTTCACTCTATAATCTTGAGTATGTCTCTTCAAACCTCTATCATTTGTGTAAACTCCACAGTTGTGTTATGATTACTTACGCAAAAGGATTTGTGCATCAAAGATGCCCTTTGCTTATTTCTTGCTCCAGCAGGTGATGAAACATGCTAACAGCACTAGTTTGAGCTGTAGTCTACCTATGTATACATGAAGGCACTGACTACACACCTGTATCTTTCTTTCTAACAGTACTGACTGCTACGTTTACCTGCTTTTTGACAGCCTCAGCTATGTTTTGCTCTGGGGCAAGCACGTTAATAAGTGTCAGTGCAACTTATGAGCCAAAATCCTGTAAATGCTTTTAAATTTTTCCAGCACAGATTCCTTGGACCTGACCGAAACACTGAGCTATGGTGTCCATGTAGTCCATAGAGCCAATAGGCACCCCCCAGCATGGTTTGAAGACTGCATTAAAAGCAGTGGAACTCTGTAATAATGAAATTGGGACCTTTTTTCTTGTTGTGTTCTCACACTTGGAAGGAGTCCACAAAACCACAAACCTAATCCTGTGACTTCACCGTGGGACTGGTCTCTCCTTTGCCTTCACCTCTGCTGGAGTTCCCCTAGAGTATTGCTACTTTGTAAGTGGTGCTCCATGAAAGGCATCTAGTTTATTCTGTCACAATTTCCTTTTTTCTGCTGTTTTTTTCTGTCTTTCAGGATCACTTTGATGATGATAATCATGGGCCAAAAGACCTTCCTTGTTCTTTGTTTGTAGAATATTTAACACAGTCGGCGTCTAGGTGTCTATTGGTACGTATGTGCTCTCCTGCTAGACAAATACAGATGTAAAATAGAGTTGTGTGCCTTTTTTTACCATTTCACTAAAGCATCCTATTATCCTCAGGCCTCTGAGCATCTTTTTTTCTGTTGTATATTTGGAACTATGAAGCCTTCAGCATGTTGTCCTTATCTGGATCTCTCTGCTTGCATTAGCAAGTGCTGTGCAGTAGGAGTGGATTAGAGGATGGCAGCCATTGATGTTGGCATATCCAGTTCTATATTGTAAGTATTTCCAGGTTTTAATGTCAGACTAGATTTAGTCTGATTCCCTGGAATGGATGTTACCACAGTGTCGGAAGGAGGAATACTCAATTTGAATATTTGTGTTTCCACTAGGGTTTGAAAGGCATTTCATGTGAAACTGAATAAGAGTATCTGGTTTGGATTCATCCAAAAAGACTCTTGCCTATGACTCAATAGTCTTATCACGTAGTGTGAACCACTCCACATCTGAACCAATTGCAAATGTGGTTGAGAAAAAAGGGATGAGCTCGCTACAAAACATAGTACTGTTCTCTGCCAAAGTGTTGATGTATATGCAGCCTGTGGCCTCCAAGAAATGGCAGCCTAGTGACTAAGATGCTAAATGGAGATGTGGGTTGCCTGACTTCAAACCTGTGTCCCTGTCAGCATTCTGCATATGCCTTGGCAGGTACTGGTATTGACTTAAGCTGTCCACTTGTAAGTCATTTTCCCCATTGATGTGTCAACACGTGAAAGATTAAACAGTAATACATGTACTTAACCAGAAAAAAAGTTATTAAAGTGCAAGGCCTAGAAATTAACACATAAGAAAGGGATAGATATCCTCCAAATCTCAGAAACTCATAAATACCACAATCCTGACCAGACTTCATCTCCACACTCTGTATTTGGTGACAGGCCAAATCTGCCACACCATGGACTTCTGATTTGATTTGCATGAAAGACATGGAAACTTTAAAATCACCCTTGGCTTAAAAAAAAATCCCAAGCGTGTTCACATCTATGGACACCTTGTAAAATCTGCACATATTCCCAGTTCATACCGCCATTAGCACAGCTAAAGTTTTAAAACTATCACTGTCTCTACAGAAGTGATGAAGTAACTCAACCAGAACAGCTGCAGGGCAGCTCCATCAGCACTATTGGGGCTCAGTGGCTTTTCATCCATCTCTGTGCATGCTAGCTCCACTTCTGTGTAGCATTGTGCTGACTGATTTGTTTCCTTTTATTTGCTGTTGATTTCAGCTGTGAATAGACTTTGATGGATGACAGGAGTTTAACAATAAAGAAGGCTAGACAATATAACAGGAATGAAGCCGAGCTAACAGTCTCTTTCCTTAAGTGATATAGCCACGCAGACTTGGGAGAGAAAATAAGATGTAGATAATAAGAAAGAATTTGGGCTCTCAGCCCACCAGCATCAGCCAGGAGAGAAAGGAATAGATGCTGTCAAGACAGAAAGGGTGAAATCTAAGTGTAAGAGGCAGATGCCTTTTTCTTGTTGACGTAGTTGGCAGTTGAAATGTAGAATGTGGATGAAGAACAATGGTAGTGATGAGGCATCTGGAAAACTGCGGTGCACAGCCATCCATTGCTCTTAACAAGTGAGGAGAAACTCTAGCATTTTGTTTCTGAATCATATTTTTTTGTGGTCAGCACTATTGACTGTGGGGGAAGCACATCTGCATTGGCTGGCAGTGACCTGAGGCAGTACACTCATCTCAAGGGTGCTTACTCTATCCCTTTCAATCTGTCAGCCCCTTTGGGTTTCTGTTCTACTTCTATAGGACCTGGACAAAGAAAGGAAACTTTAAGGCGCAGCTCAGCTACCAAAGTGTGTGAATGTTGCACAGGGGCCTACAATTCCCTTAGAAACTCCTTCAGAAATGCAAAAACTCCCCACAAACCACTGACTTGGGATCTTCATTTCGCTATTTGTTATAGCAGCAGAGTGCTCTGTGTTTTGTTTTCAATGTATAGCCTTCATTGCTGTGTTGTTAAGATGGTGGGAAACCACTTCGAGCCCTGTACCATACAAGCATTAGCACTGAGGTGGGCAGGATCCATCTGAAACCTGGCAGCCTACATCCTCCTGCAAAAGAAACTGGTGCAGTAAATGGGCAAGTTGTAGCATAGGAGAAACTGAATCAGAGAACACCTTTAGGACAAAGATTTGTCTCCTCAGAGGAAAAAGTAGATAAAACATTTATGGGTATTCACATGAAAAAACCTGCAGTGTTTGAATCGTACTAAATCAAGACTTGTTTTTTTTTCTGGTACGATAGCCATTTATACCTGCTACGAATTGTTAGGGCATAGTCAAATGTTCACTGGCATGGCAGTTGAAGCAGTTTGAGATTCATTATCCTCTTCCACTGAGATAATTTGTTTGTGGGAGCATCTTTAATCCTTTTCAAGAGTTGAGGCAGGTTGCAGACGTGTCAAAAGGACATGTAGCTGCTCCCAGTTTGGCCCTCTGTCTGCTGGAGGGTCCTGCTATCTCAGATCTGTTGCTTACCAGAGAGTGTCCTGCCCTGTTCAGGTTGGAAGGAAACAGGTCAGCTCCAATCACATTAATACTGAATCATCACTGAACTGGACCATTTTGTTTTCAAGAGGTCAGGGAAGCAATTTGTTAGAGCAACTATTTTCACTTGTCTTGAGCCACAGAGATTACTGCTGTTTCTCAGTCTGCTTTCTTTCAGCTACATACAACTTGTCATTAAAAATGAAAGCCAAACTGTGTCGTTATTATGCTATCTTGGCAGTGCCCAGCTGAGCCAGCAGTCAGATGTCATGTTAAACTACAGAACAAGGTTTGTCACCAATTATTCCTTAAGGAAGGAGACGGAGAGAAAAGAAGAGGCATACAGTCTAGGAAGAAAGACCTTTCAGCAGGAGTGCTGACACGTATATTTATTGAACCACTAACTGACTTGATGGTTTCATGGAGTTCCAGGTTGGGAGAGGTTACCTATCAGCACAAAGACAAAGGTATAACTTGAGTGGTGAAGAAAAACACATCATTTGTCTGTTTTTTTTTTTAACTTGCTTTTCCTTAATATATTTTTCAGCATGTTTTCGGCTATGTTTTGGCGTTCATTCTTGACATATTTTGAAATATAAATCCTTTTGAGTAAGGCAATTTTCTTATACTTTAACTGTGCTTTGAGGGATCTACTCTAAGAGTTAAGGAAATATTTTAGTCTCAGTTTCCATAGACTCTTCAGTCTTAGAAATACTATTACAGAAAGTGCTGTAGGTGCCACTTCTCTTGTGATGCAAGTGTTTCTCTGATAGCAATTGACTTAAGAGCGCTAGCTCATTTAATCTGTTTTTCTGCATTTGCCAGTGGTATTATTCATTGAGGTGGATGCACAGGTTATAGAGCTAGTAACACAGTTCTCTTTTGCTGATTCGCTTTTCTCTTCCAAATGAATTTTTTTTCAGCTTTCACACTGTATGTTGGTCTCAAATACAAATAAGGCAACAATCTCTCTATTAGGCAGGAAAGTCACACCTACTTATGCCTCATTAAAAAGAAGCCTTGGCTGATGGGTTTCTCAGAGAGTGCTGGTTGGATTGTGATCATGCCAGAAGCACTGTGCTGCATCTGTGCTAAGAAAAGGTATTGCAGGCTCAGTGTCCAAAATTCACATGCATGTTTTAACTGTAGGTATAGTCTGGTTTTATTTTGGGAAACACCTAAACAGACTCATATTGGTGGTTACAGGTGGAGTAGTTAAAACCGTTGCAGATCTCCATCAGTGCAATGGATTAGCTGTCTTCAACTCAGGCAGGTTTACAGGAGTGATTTGAATTAGCCCAGGCTAGCAGTACTCTGATATGACTTGTGTGCTTCAGTTGCATGGGAAGTGACGACAGCTGGAAAAACAGCTGTATCTTCAGCCATCCACTACAAGGTCATTCAAGACCAGTCTCGAACTTTACCCTTAATTTGTTTTAACAAAGAATTTCTACCTGCCAACATAGTTTCTTGTGACCAACAGTGATGAACTAGTATCAATTCAGATTGTGTATGCATTTTCTCACAAATTTAACTCTGTGGGCAAACCACTTTCAATAGGTGGTTGTAGTAGCATAAAATAGCTACAAGTGTGCTATGAAGTTCACCATTTCTACTATGAAGCAAGCGAAAAGCCTTCAGAACATTAATCTACATAAATTTTGCAATGAAACCTTAAGTATAGACCAGCTCTAAGGTTAAAGCTATTCTAAGAGAATAAGATTGCAACGTTGCTTAGAAAATTACTCGTAATCTCAGCAATTTTGTTCACAGTGAACAGTTCAAGATGAAATGTTGAGAGAAACACTGAAGTTTTATGAGGAAAAAAGATCTGCAGGAAATAAGTTAGAACTCTGACATGAATTCAGAGGTACGAGGAAGGGAAAACCTGTGAATTTTGTTTCTCTTACTCATAATAATTTGCCATTGTGTACATTCTCCTATTTGGAAATGCCAGATAAGTGTGATGTCATATCATTATAAGAGCAAATAACCTCCTAGCTTTGCCTAGATTTAGTTCCTGTATATGGCAGCAGTGCAGCCAAACAACGAATTCATTGCCTTGCACAAGAGTTTAAAAATAGCAGGGAACTCCTTGAATGGTATAAAGAAAGGAAGCACAAGTGACTCATGCAAATTCTTTTTAATCATGACATCTTAAGCTCAACTGCAGAAAGCAAGCAGAAGGTAGCAGAAGGATTGCCTACTACCAATAACCATTCTCTACTGGAAGAAAGAAAAGCCATCAGTTATGCAAATGGTGCTGGAAGTGAGGGTCTTTAGTGCAGTGAATGAGACAAATAATTTGCGATGCTTATCTCACTGCACCCCTGTGGAAGATTTCTTGTCCCCAAGAAACACATGTGCAAATACACAAAGATGATCTTCTAATCCTTTCAGCAGAGCCAACAGAGAGGACTGAAAGATTTCCATTTTGCTTAGCTGCAAAGTGAGATAGTTTATTGACCATCTTCATCACATTAATCTTGCTGACACTGAAACAGATGAGGAACTTTTTATGATCCCTTCTGTTACCTGGCGTTGGACCTGCAGGTGCACGAGCCAAGAGTTGAGAGTGCCACATGCATATCCAGAAGATGTATATTCAGTTAAACTTAATTCCTTCTGGTGACTTCTAGCAGCAGATAGGACATTCTGCATTAGTAGAAATTACTGATGAAGGAAATGGCCATGCCTTTGCAGCACATTCGGTGGAGACAGGAGAAAAGAAATCTCTGTTTTTTGGCAAACTAAACTAGATGACTCTTCCAATTATGCTTTTCTGCTGTTCCCTGTGGTGAGCAACCAGTCTGACTCAACAGTGTAAAGCCTTATATGTGTCAGACTGCTTTACAGCAGAGGATGACGGACAGTCATATTCTACAGACATTTAGCTGCTTTTGATAGAGTACCTATAAGAGGACCTATCATTGTAAATTATCCTCTTACACCTCATGGTCTTCTTCAGGAATGACATTTTGGATCTGGTTTACATTTGAACATCTGATAAAAATGGCAAGCTCACTGAAAGCACAGTAGAAATGATTGCAGTGCATACATCCACCTAGTAGATTTAGGAATAAATAGGTATAGTTTATTCTGAGAAGCCTCCTCTCATGCTGCTAAAAAAACATTTGCAAGATTTTCACTGTTATACAAGGAGTTAAACATATAAAACAAGGGAGTTTTACAGCATAAGATAATGAAGAAACATTTCAGTCCTTGACAAAACAACAGCAAGACATCTGTGTAAACTGAGAGTATGCTCATCTACCTCATTAGATTGTAGTTGTTAAGGGCCAGACTGCAATGAGGCAGATCTAGCCCAGACTGTCTGATCTGGCTGTGTATTTGACCTCCAGTTTTGCATACTTTTGAATTAAGATTGTAATGCTAGTTGCTTTGAAGAAATCTGCATTTTTCCATCAGAGAAATTTGTATCAATACTTTATTGCAAAGCTAAAACTGCCAGTTGCACTTGGCAAAGGGTGGTACCAATCAATGCCTTGTTACTGTCTTCTGCTGGGGCAAGTAATGTGCCAGGTTTTTTCATACCTTCATTTGTACTAGACACACATGTTAATGCAAATCCTGTAAATTCTGCAACAGTGGAATGAAATCTTGCTTTTCCCTAGACAGGTGCATGAGAGTTGAGAGCTGTAGGTGAACTGGTGTTATCACGGCATAAGCCATGGCACTGCCCGAAAGATGTGCAGCCCAGGAGAGTGGACATTTTCAGGCTAGATATGTGGTTCACCTGAGATTGAAGTAGGTCTATTATCTGCAAGAAGAGATCTAGAGCACTGAATAGGATTAGTAACTATATAGTCAAAGTCACTGCTTGACGTAGGGTTAACACAATCTGACTTTTAATGAAAGGATGTCAGAGACAAGATCCAGATATTTAAAGATGAAGACACCTAAACTTAGCTGTAATATGTGGTAATAAGTTTTAGTCATTTCAGAGGAGTACCTCCATAGTAAGTTACTGCTCAATTAGAGAAGATGCATCAGCCTCTGGCCTCTGTGGATAAGGTTGGCGATCTTAGAAAATAACATATAATTAGGAAAAATTATAGTGTTTGCTTTCAAAGTACTATTTGTTTTCCCAAAAAAGCAAACTAACAGGCGAACATAATTTCCAAATATGGTATATTCTCCTTAGTTATTCACATATTGCCTCCCCAGAATTAAAATAGGTAGTGAAATATTTCATTTCCTCGCCATAACATTCAGAAAAGGCATGGTCAGAACTCCAGTGAAGTTTCTTACCCAAGCCATATGTTTGAAAGAGTTCAAGAAAGGATTACTTGGTTTTCTAACAGAGGAAAAGATCAAGTGCTTTGAAAACAAAAGCCAAATAAAAAAAGAAAATAAGCTATGATTTTGGTGTCATGATATTGGGCTATATTTTTCACCTATAAGGTTTAATATTTAAGGGAAGATCACAGTCAGTGTGCAATGTCAAATGATGCTATATCCATCACCTTCCAGCCCATAATTAGAGCATTATGAGAAGTACAACAAGTTACATTTCATGAGTACTTCTTGAGTCCTGTTGCACAGAGATGGGCTAATTGGATATAACTTTCCGGCTTGTCCCACCCTTAGGGGACTTAGGTAAAGATGAAGTCTGAAACATAAAAGCTGGATTCTATGTGGGAGCCACACCAAACTTCCACATTAATAAACATGATGGGATATTAAGGAGTTGCTTTCTCTCTGCACTTCCTGAATGAGCACAGGTCAGGGATATATTCACAAGAGAATGGGATACTGGCTTTATCCTCTCTCATTTCTTCAAAGTCACAACTTGTGCTCTTTAAAACACACCCTGGTTATAAACGCAAAAACTTTGACTCTTTTGTTTGTGTTATGCTAAACATGGCTTTTCAAGGGTAGAACAAACAGCTACAGCACAATCCAAATTCAAGAAGACAATGCTTGTTGTCTTCTGAGGGCCTGTGGACATCATCATCTCGGTTCCACTTGTTCTCTTTCAGCTGTTTATCTGTCCCATGATGTGCATTGTCCACATTTGAAATTAAAAACATTCCTGAGGCAATAAATGTATTTAAGCACTTGCATTCCCCAGAGCATCAAAGAACAGCCAAAGCTGATTCTTCGTCTTTGGTAACTATGCTTGCATTCAAGTTTTCAGAGCCTCATAATTTTTGCTTACAGCACTGTCGTTACCTGCTGGGGCAGAACTCACATGCAAGGCAGTCCCATGATGTGATAAATTTCCCTGCCTGCTGAGGCAGTTTATCTGTGCAGGCTACACAGAACTAGAAGCTGATGCATGGACAGTATATGTGACCAGGGAGTTTTTGGAGAGCTTGAGCCCTGAGCCTTGCTGGGAACATGCTAAAGCTGTAGTAAACAAAACTGAAATCCTTTTAAAATGTAACTTTTGTCATGTACGTGCGTCTCCTTTTATCTGTCCTATTTCTCTAGCTCCCTTCACTCCTTCTTAGGATGAACAGTGAGGAGTGTTGATTCAGTAAAAAGTCCACCTAAAAGAATGAGCTATCCTTTTCAGAAAAACAGCATAACGCCAGTTCCAGAGTACCAATAAACATTTTCACAGCTTTCATCTTGAAAATAAAGCTATAATACCAGTGGAATAGTGCATGAAGAAAGCACAAAATTACATCAACACTTCCATTAACTTGCATATTATTTGTAACTCAAATATTTATTGCTTCTGTGCTAGAGTTACTACTTACTTTTATAAGATTTTATACTGTAACATTTTAAAGAGGCAGCCTGCCCTGTAGAGAGCTTGCAGCTCTCAAAAGAAATGATCTGGAAATTTCCAAAGATTTAAGAGCAGGACACAAAATGTTGGGTGGGACATTCAAATCTTTCCTGTTGAAATCTAGCAAGCTAATTTTCTTTTCTGTGAAATTTCTAGAAATTAGAAATGTATTAGAAATCCTCTTTTGGTAGAACCACTGCGCTTTCATGTCATGTCTTGCCTGGGACATGAAATTGCGGAGACATAGCGAATAAATAAGTGGGTTTTGGTGGTGGTTTTTTTGTTTTTCTCCTTTACATGACAACCAAATGACCGGATCCTCAGCAGCTGTCTATTTGTGAATAGATCAGTCTGCATTTAAATTAAGTTCATGGCTGTTTCTTCTGTTATTCAGGCTGTTCAAATATTCTCTTCACAACCTGCACCGAATAAGAGATAAAAATAACTGTCATGTTTAATTTAATTGTAACTATACAGGTAGGTTGTTTGGATTTTTCACATCCTATTCCTGAGAACAGCAACGAGTCTTCTCCTAGCTCAGTAAAAGGCATTTTGTAAGAACACAAGACATGCCTCACTGCACCAGAGCAATAGTCTTTGGTAGCAGCAGTAAGAGACTTCATAGAGGGAGAATGTCTGCAGCCAACCTGTATTTCAGATCTTCCTTGTACCTCCTCCACTATCCAGAATCACTGGATTAGGGATGTCATTGGACACGTCTCTGCCTGGTCCCTTTAATATGTTTCCTGGTTCTGTTGTCCATTGGATTGTTAACATGGTGACATTTATCTGTCTGACTTTATTTATTTTTTTTACAATTATTTTCCCCCCTGTATTACACCATCATCATCTACATGGTATGTGAACTACCATGTTTAGCACTACCAGTTCAGAAACCTCTAAGGAGGATGGACAATGAATTTTTGTACTGTTATGATTTGCTAAACAGCTTAGTAATTTTGAATGTCTAAGATATGACTGCAAAGGGACTGAATGCTCGGGAATTTACATTGTCACAGTCTGAATTTCAGGCCACCTTAAAAGAACCTCACATAGTATTCAGAAGTAGAGGTAGGCAAAGTAGTCATAACTTTCAGGAATTTTAGCCTCTAGCAATGTTTATTGCGGAGAAAGGATCAGTAGAATCAGTTCACATTCACTGTAGACACCCTATTTAATAAGGAATTAGGTTAGCAAAGAAAGACAGATGGCAAGAACAGACAAGGCAGTTTGAGACCCAAGGCCTAATTTAACTTTGACTTAGCTAAGCTGAATGGTTATTGAAGTCAATTAGATGTTCATATGTTTGTATCAGGGCTGAATTTGCATCCCTATGTTTAGCAGAAAGAGGTGAATAGTAGAATTCTGATAAATTTTTTTCGTTTTGTTTGGAAAATAATGATGGTCATATGAAATTTTCAGTGCTACCCCAAAGGCTACACTTTGAAAACTAATAGACTTTATGAGTAGGGATATTTCCCGCATAACACAAATACAGTTGAGAGATAGTGCCTGGCCTAAGGCTTTGTGTATACATAATGGAAATAAACAGATGGAGACAGAAGCAGAGGCTCATTCAGTGCAACCTAAGTGGAATGGGATTGTGAATCCTTGTTCCTTGAATCTGAGTTAATTCTCTAATTTTTTTGTTTTCTACAAGAGTTGCTGCAAGGGTGACTGACTCTGCTTAGAATTACAATGAGACGTATATTCATTCTCTAAATAAACATTTGGAGAATGAGGATTGGGAGCTACCATTTCACCATTTCTGCTTTTCCCTTCTGTCTTGGTGCCTTAAGCTTTTGAGGATCTGACAAACAACACAGGGAGACTAAAATGGTACCAAGCAGTCTCCCTTTGTCTTCACTTTGCGGAGGAGGGGCTGCTCACCTTTTCCTTTTTCATGGAACACTGTTTGCCAACCTGCTCCTTGTTTGTAATTTGTTATTTTATTTTGGCTATAAAATGAAATGGTATGTCTAATCCTGGTAAAATGGGATATTACTTTGCATTTCCAGCTATGGTTTAATACGTATTGATTGCTCTGCCTGCCTCTGTCAGGGTGCTCCTGCTGAAAATCAGTGACTTGGGTAATCCTTATTAGAAAACTGTGCATTAGTTGAGACTAAGTTACCATATTGTTACAGAGAATTGATAAAGAAAAGGAAAAAAGAAGGAAGACACAGCATTTATGCTCTTTTTTTCATTTTCAGAAGGCTGCTTGTACAAGGAAGTAGTAAGATATACTGTTCTAATATTGAATAGTAATGCTTCTACTGTGTAATGCCATGGCACTTCCCTCCCATCCTTTATCAGTGTACCAGCACAAAGACAGCCATAAAGCAATAGCAGTTGATTTTCCTTTGACTCTGTGTAAGCACACTCTGCAGAACAGCTGATCTGCAAAATAAAAATAATTTGCCTCTTTACCTAACACCTCCCCCTGCTAATGATGCACACTTATGGGGCAGCAGATGCTTTCCTTGTGGTGGTTGCAAGGTCATTGCTAAGCAGCGTGTTAGCTGATGGGATGTTAATTGTACATACAGGAGGTTTTTGGGTCTATAATTACTCCTACCCTGGGCAAAGAAGCATCTTATGTGTGCATAGGTTTTTAACATGGCTCCCTGCAACTGAGAAGCAGTTACTCGCCTGGTAGCTTCTCTGTTTGTAATTGTCCTCCATGTAGGTGAAACATACCTGCATGGTAACAGTCAAGAGACACAGTGACATCAGAAAATGTTTGTTTCTGAGGAGCAGGTTGGGCTCCTACATCATAAGCAGCCACTTCTTTTCCTTCCAGCTTAGTTCCTCATATTTCATATAAAAATGATAGGACTTCTCTGCCTTTACAGGATACTGTGAAATTTCACTACATTGAAGACTGTGAAGTGCTTAGATATGGCAGTTTCTGGGGTACAGCAGAATTTCAAGTGCTACTCCCAGTGACACCCCGACAGGATGTCCTAGTATGGTCTCTAGAGACAGGCATCTGCTGTGTTCATATACTGTGCCACCAATCTTTGGGTTTTTCAAGGAGGAGATGTCAAACTATTTTATTGCTTTCTTAGGAGTTTTTTACCAGAAAACTATGTTGTAGGACCACAGGAATTTAATCCAGTTCATCTTTCTTCTGATCCTAGGAAAAACTCGGAATATGAGGTATTTTAGTGCAAATATTCAGGAGTGATTTGAAGTGCATTTTGAAGTACCTTGACTGTTATTCAACAGAATAATAACGGAACAGTCATAAGACACTAACTGTTATGGTGAAGCCATTTACCTTACACTTAAGCAATAATTTTGCCTTATCTTAAAATACACATTAAATGTTAAAATACAGCTTACAGCATCTTCTGTACTTCAGTTGTTAAAGACTACTTCCATTCAATTCTCTACTCATTGCCTGTCAATAATGAGGAGCATTCTATGAATACTTAGGTTGTTTGGTACCTTGGTAAAATCAAGGGTACCTAGTCAGATGCAGAAGGCACACGTGGTACAATGCAAGTTGCTATCACTTTGTTATTAGCCATATTAAGTTGTCATCAAACTAGTTATGATTCTTGAGGGAGGTCTGATTTTGCACTATGTCAGCTGCCAAGCCAATGTTTCTAAGTATAATCACTTCGGGTTTATGACTTTACCTGAAAATAAAAATTATAGCTCTTCTAAAACCACATATTATTTCTAATAAATACAACAATATTGTTCTCTATCTTGCTGATATATTCATTCACATTACTGTACAAATGACAACTTTGATTGAAATACAGACGAAAAAGATGAGCTCTAAAAGAAGAGCTTGTGCTAAACCACAAAGCTTTCCTGGTAATAAGAACTAATCCAAATGTCATCCTAATTTTTGTCTGGACAATTTCTACTTTCAGCAGCTTTGGAATTTGACCTTTCTTTTCTCAGAGCTGGACATGCACATTTGTCACTGCACAATCTTGAAGGTGGATTAACGAATCACATAAGCACAAGTCTTTATAGGTAGAGTTTTAAGAAGTCAACAAATGCTAAGTAAAGTTTTCTGCATATTTGTAGGCTATCCTTCATGGCTCTACTGGAATATCTTTTTTTATATATTTTCCATAAATATTTGATGTCCAGACTGAACTCTTACATTGCTTTACTAGGGAAACGATATACATTACACTGGCTGTATTCATAGACTTAAAAATGCTTTTTCACATCAGGAAAGTTTGCAGGATATTTAGAACTTCATGATAGAGGAATAGACTTTTCTTTTAAACTTAACCTTCCTCCATGCAAAGCAGGTATTTGTAATACTAGTACACTGATTTATATTTATGGCTTATGTGAAGTAGTACATGCTTCTACACAATTTTTTTTAGAATCCAGGCCTGCAAAGATTTACACATACAGACTCATTTTGTATCCTGGTCTCCAGAAATCAGAAACAAGACCCTCATTGATTGCAGTGGAGCCAGGACTCCAACTGATACTTCCAGAGAACCTAGTACTGCACAGCTGAAAGCTTACCAGATTTTGTAAGACGTAGGGTCTGAGGACAGCTTTTTGACATGAGACATCAGAACTTTTCTATATTTGACCTATTCTTGCCAAATTTTAGGGTACATGTCATATATTGCCAACAAAAAAAAAGTGACTCATTCCTCAGTGAGCTTGAGATTTGATTAATTTGAAAAACCCAAAGGCAAATACTGGGAAAAGGATACAGTCTTTAGAATTAATACAAAATATCTTTTTCATAAAGTCAAGTTTCTCAGGAGTGGAGGAAATTGTCTGCACATGCGTGCACACAGACACATTTATGCATAAGTCAGAATTTCTGCAAGTATAAAACTATTCAGGACTAGGAAGTCTGTGGTCAAACTCAACACAGTGCTTAGTCCAGCATAAAGCCAACGCAGCCTTTGAGATTGATTGAAGCCTTCAAGACAAAACTGACAAGGGCTGATCCTGTCACAACAAAGATTTTTCACAGAAGGTTTATTTTTATACTTAAACAGAAATGGGAGGGAAATTCACATCTGGAAACCAGAATGCTTATTTTCATTCTGGCAGAAGGTGACATTTTGCACTTAGGTCTGGGAATTTGTCTAGGTAAGGTCTGGGTGTTCTGTGTTTGAAGTTAATTGTATGGAGGCACTTCAACATTATCTATATGTCTGGTTAACAGTAAGTATGATGTGTACAGCACAGATGTTCTGCACAGCACAACCCTGCCCAAACGACATAGATGGATCCACTCAAACCACAGGTGTTGGCTCACCCATTTTCTGGGAAAGCTTGGACCTAGGTCCTGCTTTAAATCATATGCCTGTCTTTCACCCTTGTGCAAAATCCATACTTTTCCTAGCCCTGAAGTTTAGGATTGGCTTGGATCCTGATATTTGTGGCATATGCTCCTCTTGGCTCTAAATTACAGGGACAGCAGACCTATGTTTGGGCTGTGGTAGTTCTGACCTAAGGAAGGCTGCAAAGCAAAAAAAAAAAAAGACTAAAAAGCAAGATTTCCTAGGTTTACTTTTGCCTGTTGAATTTTCATTGATTGCAGAATGTGTTGGTTGCTCTCAGGAAAGAAAGGCTCTGATTAATAAATGGCATGAAGTCTCCCTGATGGACCATCCAAGCAGGCTGGAGCCCAAACCCCATGTTCAGTACTAGTGCTGTGAGCAACTGGCTTTTTGTTCACTGGTGGTTTATTGTGCTGCCTGCTGCTTCACTATCTCCTGCGGAGCAGAGAAAAGCTACAAACATGATAGAATTTGCCCTTTTCTCCTCTCATGGAACTCCTTTCCACCAGTAGGTCTGTTTTCCCCTTTACTGATTTGCCTTGAAATCCAATGAGATACGGATGCCCACCACGCCGTGCCCAGATAGGCCCTTGTATGTCTTTTCTGACTTCCCCAAGAGCCAGAGCAGTATGTGTGTTGAACTACAAAACATCACCCATCCTACAGCCTGCTGGGGAGTACTGATGTGCCTTTTCTTCAGTAGAGAGGGCCAGGGCAGGGTCAGTTTTCTAACCTATCCTCTTTGTACATCTAATCAACACACAGGCTTTGAATTATCTGGCAGTAGTATTGACACTTACAGAGCACCATGGATTTCTAGGGATAGAGTACCACCGTACATCCTCCAAAACACATAGATTTTATTCAAGAGAGGATTTCTCCTCAAGGACAAAAATAACTGAACAGAGCTAGCTACTCTGTCTTGGCACCTCTGTTATATTCAGTGTTAATAATTCATATTGAAACAGGCAAACCACCAGAACTGCTTTACAACCTATTGAAAATAGTTTCTATAAATACAAATTAAATGCTCACATTGCTATCATAAGATGCACAGTATCTCCACCTCAAAAATCAGACAGTAGGTATGTTGAGGGAGAAAGCTCAGATGACTTGAATAAGGGATGCAGAAACCAGTGTTTCTGAGTAGTGACCAGATCTGAAGAGGTTCTGGATTTCATGCTGTGTTTTCTCTTTTGATAATGTCTCTCTGATTGCTTCTCATATCTGAGACCTCCCTGGAGGGCTTGGGGACCTGTGAGACATTTTTTCATTGCAACATTTTTAGCACAAACATCTTGTATTCTTCCTTCAACCTCTACTGCCCCATTTGACTTTTTCTTACTTTATACAGTGTAAGTGAGAAAGGGAACGTTTATTTTGGGATCAGACATTACATCTGTCTTGAAGACCTTTTTCCTACAGACATCAGTATTGCCAGGGTTTTCCTAATGACACTGAAAGAGTCATTTGTATTCAGGGGAGAGTAAGTCCAGTGATAGTAATTGTTTGTTGTTTGTTCTTGAGAAGCTTTAGCATCTGTTAAAAAGGCGTGCTAGTTTTCATATGCATGGCAATGGCTGCTACACTGGAGTCTTCATTTTTGGTGGTAGCACCAGGCTGGACCTGAGTGTTCTCTGTTTTAGAGACAGTCATGCAGTGCAGCAGGGCTCAAAGGAAAGAACCAGCAGTCAGAAGGGAAGGGAAAACCAGAGAGCTAGCTGCAGTCAGCAGAGAAAGGAGCATCACTCAGTACTGACAATATACAGCTGAGATCCTGTTGCCCATGGCTAACTATTCATTATTACACACACCCTCCAGGCTTCAGATAGGAGTGCTGTGCTGACTGGAGCCAAATGAATTTTCTGTTTGAATCTGAACAGCAAAGTTTCAGGAAAAAGATGATCTCTGAGATAATGAAATCACATTGAATTCTGCTAATGATTTTAGACTGAAAAAAGGTGAAGGGTATGTTTTGGTAATGTCAAAGCAATGTTTCTAATGTATTCCAAAGATAATATTGATGAGGTGGGTTTTCTTGTTTGCTGGTTTGCTGATTTCTTTTTTTTTTTTTAAATGTCTCCAGCTGGCAATCAAACT
Source organism: Dromococcyx pavoninus (assembly GCA_033558185.1). Taxonomy (NCBI): domain Eukaryota; kingdom Metazoa; phylum Chordata; class Aves; order Cuculiformes; family Neomorphidae; genus Dromococcyx; species Dromococcyx pavoninus. The sequence continues at coordinate 1,361,103 of JAUMJL010000433.1, read as the reverse complement.
TCTGATTCTGAAAAAAATAGGTATGGTTTTAAACAATGGATCAATTCTGAAAGGTTCAGTCTCAGTTTAGAATGGTAAAAGACCCTGCTCTACTTTTGATTGTTCATTTTCACCAGTGAATCAAACCAATATTATTTACTCTGTTCTAATTATGACACTGTTCTCAGATTCACTGATGTAGATTGGGCCAAACCAGTTCATTTGAAGCACCTAACTGCATTTCATTATTACTTTGGTCTCTGCATGTTACCGTTTAATAATCCTGACCTCCAAAAATGGTGTCTGGTTTATAGGATGGCTCATGTGACTGCCTCTTCTCCTTTTCCCATTTTTTTGAGGTTTTTGTGAAGAATTGTTTAATAAAATGGGATGATATGAGCAGATCCATGGAGGTAAACATGTCTACTCACACTATTAAAATTTATGCATATGGCTGATTGTTTTCCGACAGGGCAAATGCCATTTCTGGGGATCTGAAGACTAGTTAGAAGAGTTACATGCTTCCCCAACTTATATCTTGTAGGTCTGTTATCTGGAAGTATTTTTTATTTTTCACTGCCAACCTTTTCTTAACATAGCTGTACATAGTTGAAAATGACTGAACAGATAATAGGAAAATTAAGGCTAGAATTTGGTAGTCAAGTGTTTTTATAGTGGGTAGTATTAGCACACAGCAGATGCCTCAGGCAGTGTAACTGGAACCTTGACTGCTGCTTGACTCCTGCTGTTATAAACAGATTTGCTATCTGAAGTTCTGCCCACAGCAGAGTCCTACTTGAAGAGAAGACCTTGGTTGTGTGCCACTTATTTTTCTTATAAAAGTCAAAAAATTTCTTCTCCAGTGGTACCAGTGACAGGTAGTGCACTTCTTCAGAGCAAATTGGGTGTGCTTTCTTTGGTATCTGGATCACAGCCTGTGCTCCCCTCCATAATTTTCTCTTTCTGGATTTATTTACAGCCTGCAATCTCTCTGACACTTAGGGACCTATCTTTAAGAATATTTTTGCATCAGAGAGTATATTTTTCAAACTAATTTCAAGGTTTTTTTTAATTTCTACTGCTTTGTGGCAAAATGTCTGTCCTGACTGGCTTCTCATGAAGGCACTCTGAGTTCACTGGGCTGGCTCAGGGTGTAAGGTGCTGACTGAAAGCACATGTGAATTTTTTTTCTAACGGGCTTTGTGGCCTTGCTTACAGTATTTTCAGATGTTAAGCTGTGAAAGTTGTCCTTTGACTTAAGACTGGTTTTAATCCCTTTTAGTCTATGGATTAGAGGAGAACTCTTCTTGGCACTTGATGAGAAAATGTGTTGCTTTCCTTTTATTTCCACTCTCAATTACAGCTTTTACGTACTCTGAACATTGTCTATAACTTTCAGCCTTGATGTTTCCTCTTTACGGGTTGTAAAGAGTAGAGAAAATGGAGATAGCCAGACTACAGTCTCTGTGGTAAAAGTCCTGGATTTGTTTATATTTGACAAATGTTTGGCACATTGTGAAGATAAATCAGTAAAATAATTACAGTATTTCTAACTCTGTGATTTCTAAATCTTGATGTATAAAATAAGTGAATAAAATAAACAATGTGTGACCTTACAGTAGTTTCTCATATGTCTTATTATCATTTCCTCATTGTAGTCAGCAGCGGCTAAGAATACTGTTTGTAGTCTCTCAAATGTCACAGAAAAAAGGACCTACAGTCTCACAGCTCTTCAGATCTTGTACATGCAGCAAGAGTAAGGATTTTTCAATTTTCACCATCAACCAGGAAGCTCAGAAAGTATTGTTTGTCTTCTTATCTTTTTAAAATGATATCAAAGGCTCTCTCCAAATTGCTTGACTCCATGAGTGGGAGATTCTAGAAGGACCCTAAATAACACTAGATTTTGCAGCACAAGTTGTTGCAGCAATAATAGGAATGACTCCTCTCATGTTAAGTTAAAAGCTGTTTTCTTCCCAGACTGGTGTAAGTGGAAACTATCTATCTTGGTTAGCTCTCCCAATTTACTAACCCTCTAATGACCTCCAACTTCTATAACAAAAAATCCAGACTGAAATAGCAACAGTGGAGAATTTCCAGATGTCAGCCCTGTTCTCAGCTTGCCACTGCAAGCTGTGTTTAAAGAGCTTCATTATTTTACCCCATCTCCCTGGTAACTTAACCATACCTAATAATATAAAATCGTATAAGCTGGTCAGTTGAAACAAGCATTTATTCTGTCTCACCACCAATTCGTCTACGAACTCCTATTTCTCCAGTGATAAAGATGCTTCTGTAACTTAGTGTATTGTGTTAAGAAGAAACTTCTTACCGTGTAACAAAAACTGAGCAACACAATAATCTCTTTAAAAAAAAATTTAGGGTTAAGCAATCTCATTTGTTTTAAATTGAACTATATATATACCACTATATATATCTGGTGAAATACAATGACCAAGACCTTCTACTGATACTGAACAGTATTCTTCCTTTTAAGCGACAAGTTACTTAAAAATCACAATGCAATGCAAGAGATAACCATACTAGCTGAAGAGCAGTATAGTCATTTTAGCCTGGGTCTGTTCTCCAGTGAATACTCAGCCTCTTTCTCAGCAGAGCTAATTAGCTTAAAAAATTCCCTCCTGCCCTCAAAAACTACCATATTGCTTCCAGTGCTGGAGCACACTCATCTATAGCCAGAGAGGACCTGTAACCAGTGATGCATTATGGACTATGGAAATATTCAAAAAGGAAGAAGAAGTGGTTTGTCATGTATAAGAAACTGAAATTTTCACATTCGTCTCCTACCCGCCCCACCTTCCCTTGTTCTCCCACCTACAAGCAACCAAACATGCTAGTGCTACATCCTTTTTTCCTTAACCATGGCAAATACATCATTCCCAGCAAATGCCTGATGGCAGTGAATGGCTAGTGTTGATTGCAGTCTAGCCTATTTTTTTTCTGTTTTGACAGAAAATTATAAGCAGAATCTCTCCAAAAACTGTAACAGTAAGCAGACATTTTCTGATGCTGTGTACCCAGAGTATGGCCCCACATTCTTGCAGTCTTGTGACAAACACTAAATTATGCATCACCACAACCCCACAAGACAGGGTAGTACTTATTATTCTATATTACAAGCACACAACTGAGATGAAAATACTTGGACCCACAGAGGTATTTAGTTACCTATACTCCCTGTCTCAATGGAGGGGATAAAGTTGTCTCTACCTACCCCTGCAGATCTGAAAATGAGGGACTTTTTTGAGAAATCATGCTAAACCACGGAAAGCAGCAGCTTTTGGAAATGATGTTTCCCAGGGCCTGGATCAGCATCTTTATTAGTGCTCAGTCAGTCCAGACAGTTTACTTACACTGGGAGGAACTGCTGCATATAAAAGGCAAGAGCCAATTCCCTTTTTTCTGAGGCAACTGAGTCCCTAGGTTTTCAGACCACTGTCTGTACAGCAACACAACTCCTCCCTACCCCGTCTTGGAGTGACTCAATATCTCTTTCTGCCAGCTGATTATTCTCTCTATTCTTTTTTAAGTTATGTTTTGAAAGTTCCAGCCTCCCAGTCTTGTAACTCTTCTCCTATGCAAACATCTGCTTTCCTGGCTCAGCTAAGAAGGTGGTAGCTGTCCACTACACACTTGTGATGAAGAAGCAGGTAGTTTATCTCTCTAGGGTAGATGTGGATGACGTTTTGCTCAGCTGTGCAATATTCTGTGGTTTCATAAACTCCTTTAGGGACCAGTTTGTGTTTCCCCCATGAGTAGCTACAAAGGATTCATTTGTGACTGTGCGCATTACAATGGACATCTAAGCAGACCGTTTGCAGCAGATAGGGAATGGAAATGAAAGTCCTAGGACAGAAGAAGATGTTATTAATTTCTTGTTCCATTTTTAGGATTAATTCCTACAGTTATTAGCCTAGGTTTCTTCCTGTAACCTCGAAAATATCGTAGTGTGAAGCACAAAGTGTTGCTGAATTGGTGCAGGTTTTAAGGGATCAAGGGCAAGTTGTGAAAGTAAGGGGCTGTCTGAAAATGAGATATTCCACCTCCACCCTTAGACATACCACTGAAACACTTCAAATGTTGAAGTTTCAGAGTAAGCACCTATCTTGCCTCCGTTACCAGAAGGATACAGAACTAAAGGAAAAATTAAATTCTTTTTCCTTATAAAATAAAGGAAGAAGAACAAACCCCTAAGAGTGTTTGCCTCTCACATGCTGAATACACCCTTAGTCCTTTAAGTCATCGACCTCCAGGAGAATTTCAGGGAAGTACTATGCTATCTCACTGGGTGCTAAACATTTTCTTTCTTCCTACATGCTAAAAGGGTGGGGGAAAACATTCCCACCTACCAAATTTTCACTCTTTCCCTAGAGATTTTAAAAAGGAAAATACATATAAAATTTCACTTCTGAAACTTTAATAACAACAATATTAAAATTGTCTAGTCTGGTTTTGGTGTTTTCTTAGCTCACCCAGGTTTGTGCTGTGGAGGAGTTTTCAGCTGAAAACCTTCTCATGGCTATACAATTAAATGAGGTACAATGAAAATAAGAGTATGTCGCAGGCCATTGTATGCATCAACAAATGAAATATGTTCCTAATGTGTCCAAGTGTCCAATCACTAAAATAGTTGCACAAGATAATGCCATTCTTATTTCATGGTTTTCACACAGACACTTCTGCTAGCACAGGGTCACGATCCTTCCTTTTGCCACATTAACACATCTTCTGAATTACGAAGATCTTTGCAAAACCAAAGATATTTAAATAGCTGTGATCACTTCTTTCAGATGAATCAGTTCTTGTCCTTCAGTGACAGAAGTATACCAGTTCTCCAATCACTCACAGAGTCTTCTAGGACAGACAAAATTGACTTTCTGTCACTCAAACACGAAAAGGACAAAAAAAAGTCTTGAAGACCCACTTACTGCAAAACTTTCAGGACTAAGTTATAAAGCAGCAAAGCAGGGTGGATGACTATTTTCCCTTCTGTGACACTAAAATGTGCCACAGTGCAAAGGCTCAGCTACATATGTGTATGTGCATATTCACTTATGTGTGTCACTACTGGGTGAAGGGAGCAGAGGGAAGTTACTTATGTGGCAAGATGCAATTTGTGGTGAATTTCTTAAATGGCTGACTTTAGGTTGAATTTTTAGATTTCTGAGGATGAGGCTTATGATGCATGGCAATGTTACCCGTCCTATCACTGTTCTCATCTCAGGCAAATATAACATTTTGGGAAAAAATGCACCTTTTTTTCTTCCCCCTACCCCCTCAGTAAGTCAGACTACGATAAGCTTCTTCCAGTCCTGAAATACAGAGGACACTGTCTGTGATAAGTCCTGGAAGAAAACTCCACACTGTTTATTTTGGCAGCCCTTAAATTCTTTAGTGATTATTTCTGGGGAATTATATATGCCATATGGAATACTTTCTTCAGTTATGAAATAAATTGACCTGGGATGTACTGCCTTATTGACCAAACCAAATCCTTCATCTTCTGCAAACGTGAAAAGATGCCATCTGGTCCTAGAGAAACATGGTCCATGATATGCTTGGCAAAGCACCACATGAGAAGGAAAGGGAAGGGAAAAGAGAAATGAGACAGTAACAGGTACGATGAATTAATAGGAGTTGAAGCATCTAATAAAAATAACAATCACAGCAGCAGGGCTCAGCAGTGGAGGAAAGGGGAAAAAAGGAAACCAAACTGTGGAGTTAGTACTTTAATTAGTTTAGTTAGAAAGGTAGCTCTAGTGTGGTACATCCTTGAGATCACAGAGCATCTTGAAGAGTGGTAGTTAGAGAGAAACACAGTAAAAAGACACAGAAGTAGGCGCAGTGAAAAGGCAGATTTATTTACTAGTAGTACTGTACAGAGAAAAAAAAGAAAGAAGCCACAGTTACAGCATGGCTGTTGCTGGCAGTGTTCTTGTTTTTTTATTTTTGTTCTTTTTGTACTCATTTTTTAATCTGAAGAAAAAAACATAACAGTCAAAGAAGTACACTTCAGGTTACAAAGTACAGCAGCTATCCCCAGCAATTCTAATCCAGTGTTAGCACAGCACTTTTTCCCCAAGAAAATGGGATTTTATTTACATCAGCTCACAAAGAAAGTGGGAGACTAAAGCTTAAAGAAAATCTCAACCACAACCTACATTCACCATAAAAACTGCATTTTACACAACATTTTCTTGGACCCCGTATGAAGAGTCATTCATCTAAGGAGTGAAAGTAGTCAGGATGGGCAGGACACCTTCAGAAACGTTTTCTTTGCCTTTCTTTGTCCTGACCTGCTTTGTCCCAGCTACCTTTGCTGCACTCAAATCCATTTGAAAGCTTTTTGCTTTTCCAGTGACCACTGAATCTATCTCCTGTATCTGCCCCTAAGCAGCGCCTACATACATACTTGCAAAATAACAAGGACAAAATTTCAGCCCATCATCTGTAAAGAATCTTAATCATAGATGCCAGTTGATCTTATCGTATCCTTAAGGCTATCCGTAACAAGCACAGTGCTTAAGTATGTGTTACACTTCAAGCAAGTGTTTAAGATTACCAGAACTTAAGTGCTATTTTCAATTGGGACTTTATATGGTTGCACAAAACTTTCTTTATTTTTTAATTTGCCTCTCTCTGATCAGCCCACTAACTTGGAGGAATACCAGTAGCATTTTGACAGCTAATTTTAATGAGAATGCCTTTGCATGCTGGATCAGTCTGTGGGGAAGTTCATGTTTTCTCTTGGCTTCTTTACCCTGCCAGTAGCAACCTGACAGTTAGGGGTGGCTTGCCTTCTACTCCTGTAAGTGACTTCTGGATAGTGATTTTTATGCACTTGAGCATATTACCTCATATTGCCTTGGGGGGCTTAATATGTTCCTACAGGAATGGGGAAGGGAGAGAACAGATTTACCTAAACAGTAAGATTTTAGTGGAACCCACTGTATGGCAACCCATGGGACACCAGGTGAGTAGATAGGGAGAGCGCTCCTCTACTATCAGATTTGCCCTAGTAATCTAGGAAAATGCAGGAAGATGTCCAAACACTGAGGATAGGATATTATAATTTCTTTTTATTCGGGACTCATGCCACCATGCCTGAGGTGAGGTTTATAGTTCCAGCCTCTCTTTTCTTCCCCCCATTTTTGTTTATGGGAGACCACAAAAATAGAAGTGGGGTCAGGCGAAAGGAGCAACTGAGCAATGGTGTCCAGAATGAGAGCAAGTATAGAGATGGGACAGGCAGAGTCTGGAGCAGAGGTATGCAGAGGAAAAAAATTGGGAGAAAAACTTAACCTGCCTCTTTCATGTTCTGTCTTTGTGAAGGTATAAAACTCGCTCCCACTCTTTTCAGGGACTTGGCAGTTTTAAGAGTTACTGGGAAGTGTTTGTCTACTTTCAAACACAGTCAGCAAGGAGACCATGCTCTAAAACCCTCTCTGCAGACAAGTGCACCAGTGTCACAACACCATTTAAAAACCTGTCTAATTAAAGGAATGAGAAGATACAGTTAAAGCAGTGTAAATCTTGCCTGTAACATATTTTTTTAAAGACCAGAATTTATAAGCATTTGTGCATGTGCTTAAATTTCACTTATCTGGATCATCCCATTAAACTAAAAATGGCTGCTTGGAAGCCTTATTTTATGCTCATGGGCAAGTGTTTAGGTGTTACAGACCTATTGAATGGATATGCAAGGTCTAAATTCAAGTATGAGTCATGAACATACCAATGCAAGTTAAAAATGTACATATATATCCAAACTGGTGGACTTGAGTTACTTAGCTAATTCTAAAAAAAATTATTAAGATTTTTTTTCTTTCAGTTTCTGAAGTAGATTAATTCTTAAAACAAACTGCTAACTCTTCCTTTGAGAATACACTGGGACACAACTGCAGGAAAGCTTTGTAATACAACGACAGCAAAATCCCTCAAAATAAAGCTTTTGCTAACTGGAGGAAGGGGCTCAGAATTCTCCACAAGTTTGCCCTAAAGAAAAGTGGCCTATTCTTAATCCACTGAACAGTCTAAGTCGGACCATCATAGGAAAAAAGCTATAGATTTTGCAAAACTCTTTGAACCCATGAGGAAAAAGTCTTGGTTTTATAATGTTTTGATTTTAAATATGAGTGGGACATTTTTAAGAGCTTCATGCACTTTTGTCACTATTTACAAGCTCAGTTATTATTATAAGTTTATATTACAAGTTGGATTTATATTCTTTTTGGACTAGATGACAATCCATTTATATTTTAAACTTAATAGATTCAGCCATTTTATACAACTTACTCTTTTACTTACAAAAATTACAGTCCACATTTTTATTGGATATTGTCATAGCATGCAACCTCTGATTAAACATAGAACTCAAGTGTACTTTTGCTGCCCAGAAGGCTCATGGAACGTAGTCTGAGCAAATCCTAAACTTTCTAATAATCAGAGACAGCTGGTTGAAACAGAATGATTTTAGAAAAAATAAAGACCCAACCTGTGGGAAATCCTCTACTTTGTCTAGATGATTTTGTTCTACTGTTTCCAGTGGCACCATCTCTTGCATTTTGAAATCTTGTGTTAGATAAAGCATGACAAAGTGAAAAAGCATGTAGTTCTCCTATTTAGCGACACCTCTCTACTGAGGTATGTAGCTATTGCCTGCTGTGTTGACTTTCTAGATAAAGAAGTTTCTCTAGCTATAGAAAGCATAGGCCCACCTTTCTATGTGAAATAAATGTATTCATTTAGCTGTATTCACAGCAGGTATATTGGATTCTAATCTTCTAACTTTGCCTTTTAAAAAGTGTTATGGTCTTGCTTTCTGGAGATAATTGTGGTTAGGTCTACAAAATATCCCAAGAAACTAGGTGTTGTCATTAACATATGAAAAAATTGACAGGCTCAATGTCATGGGTAGGATGATATTCAGAAAACTCAAGACCCATTTAGGGTTTGTATCTCATTACAAAAATATCTATTCCTTAAAAAATACACAAATGTAAGATACTACATTTTCTATTATATCCCCACTTACTTTCCAAGTATGCTATTTGGATGTTGGACTAAATCAAGACAGAACACCCTTTATTTCTCTAGCAGCTCTATATGCTATCTTTCTGCTCTGATTAATCTGTTGTATCTCTCTAATTTTAATCAGTAATGAACTTAGGTATTATGCTAGAGGACTACTATATTAGCTGTCAGGGAAGTCCCTCTTAATATTTGTTCATGAATAGTGTTGCTCTGGTAGCAATGCTGACTAGAGACCTTATCTGACCAGATGCTAAGCACCATTTGATTTTGTGTTTTTCTCAGCAGAAGTAGCAATGCTCAGAGTTAGCTTCTAGGATTACACCATCCTGGGCAAATTCAGTGGTGCGTAATATTGGTACAGGTATACAAATAACACTCAAACTACACCCTGTGTTATAATCATTCATGTCCTGATATCGGTGACACCTACACACATTCCTCCCGTGAGTAGTCCTGTTGACTGAAACAGGATTCTACATGCAGCAGGATAAAGCATTTGTGGTTTTGTGTGCAGGGCTTAGATCCTCTATTGCACTGGTAGAGGTATGCTTCATGGAGAGGGGCTTGTGCACACTTCTTGCTGGGGATTGAAAGATAATGTTGTGTTTATACAGCTTTGAAATACAGCCTGCACTTTTTTGAAAAAAAAAATAAGGAAAAGATACAGAAAAGGAAAACCAAGAGTGCTAAGGCAAACTGTCAAATGGCACATCATACCTACTTTGTCATTCATTTAGATAACATCACAAAGGCAGACCAGAGGAGTTCTGTAAATGTATATCACACAGTACATCAGCCACGGGAAATTAAAAAAAGAAAACAACCCTGTAATTCTTTTCTTTCTGTATTGATATTGTTGTAATTGAAAGAGATTGCCTAGCCACTAATCATAATCCTGTGTTTTTTGATTAGCATTTTTCTTCTGTTAAAAAAAAGGAAAAAATGGAAGTAAAATGTAGTGGTTTGCAAAAAAACGGAGTCCCTGATTGCAAACAAGGGACGACATGGAAAGTTGGTTCATAGAAACTTTGAAAATACAAAATATATAAAAGTTCCATAGATTATTTTTCCAAGTCTAGGAAAAGGTACATTGAAAAGAGGGTTTCTTTTCATTTTTCTTACAAAAGTTAAGGCGAGAAGTTTGTTGTGGCAAAATGCTATCACTGAACCAGTTTCTGACTGTACATTTGTGTATCCTCACGTGCTGAAATTGAAAATACATGTGTGATGGCATAAGTTAAACAGACAGGGATTTTGTTTAAAATGGTACAAAAAAACCCCTCCTATAATGATCATTACAAAAATCTCTCTCTGCTTGACTGTAGAACGGACCTCTTCCTTCGCGCCTGATTGTGCATAAATTTCCACGGGCAGCTTCCTATCCGAGGGCGAAGGGAAAACTGATCCCTTTGGAAGCCCAAAGCAGCCCTGGAAAAACGATTTACATTCATCAGCCTAGGCTAATGCATTTGAATTCCAGTTCTACATGGCTGCAGGCTAATGGCTAGAAGGGGCATGCCAATGCTCAGGCACCGCTGCTGCCCTGGTGGAGGATGATGATTGGAGTAAATGTGTTTCAGCTGATGTAGCTAGGGCTCTCCTAGTTCAGACAACTTTGCTCTTGTTTTGGTTTTTTCTCCTGACATCAGCCATGGAACTGCCTTTGACCCGTAAAGACAAACCCTATGCAGACAAACCTTTAGCTTTTCTGGATCTTTTGGGGCCTATCAACTATGGAGTTCATATGAACACATATAAAACATTGGCCTTCCTAGGCACTCAATGTTAGCTACAAGTACTGAGCAGTAGGTATTTGGCAGGTTTAAGGTTTAAGGCTTGTGCTCTACTTCTAACCACTAAAGGGCCACTTCTGGATTCCTGCACGTCATTATTTCCCATCACATTGTGCCTCAGATGGTGCAGTGGTCTCAGACAATTTCTGTCCCAGCCTCAGCAAACATCTCCCAAAGCGGGTCGCTGAGGGAGTCATCCCCAAAATGCTGAGTCTGTGCTGAACCAGAAGGTCATCTGACAGGGGAGCACATGGCTGAAGAGATGCATGGACAGGGCGGGTTATGATAAAGATGATACCCCAAATTTCCCAAGCAGAGGGCTTTGGGAAAAAACTGTCTATAGAAGAGAAGAGTGGCAAGGACTGGGCTGGGAAGACACTGGGATGCCAGAGTGGTAGTGATGATGGCACCACATCTGGAGAGAAAAGGGTAGTGAGCAACAAGATGATTGGCCAGGCCAGGAGGAAATGGCTGGAAGATTTGTTTTCGAGTATTACTGGTGAGGTGAACAGGCCCCAGAGTGAGAGGACTATTGGAAAGCCAGCACTCATGGGGTAGGGACGAGATGGAAAGGGCTTTACCCCTAGCACTGCAGTGCTTAGGGGCCCCAAACTTGCCCTGGGACAGCCTCGCCAGGCCACCATGGGATTGAGAACTCTAGGTCTCATTTTAAGAAATGTTGAGGTTTGTAAATGCTTAGCATTTCTGGGAAAAAAAGAAAAAAACTATACAACTCCCAAAAACCCAAAACACAGGTTGCAAATTTCCAACAAAGATCCACCAGACCTATTGTTGCAATGTGGGGCTCTGCGGCCATTCCCCTCTTTGATAAAACTTAACCACATAAGCCTGAGTCAAGGAATGATGTGCAGAGCTTCTATGGTTGTGTTTGGTCCTTCTCCCATACCAAAGCCCCTGGGGGAGGTGGAGGGAGTTTGTGAAAGTCCATTAAATTTGACCAGCAAATATGGAGGCCAGCAAAATTTCTCCAGGTGTCATAGGAATGTGGTTGTCTTCTGCTGCTCTCCACTTGCTTTGTTTTTTTCTGACTTCCACCTGACCAGTGGTGAGAAGCTACATTGACCAGCTCCATACTGAGTAACCTAATGCAGCAACTATCTTTCAGATTTGTTTTCTGTGTATGTTTTCAGGGTGCCTCATTTACAGTCACCATGAACAAGTGTCTTTTTTTCACTGGCACAGAAAGAAAAGAGTACAGAGCAAGAACTCTGTTTAATCAGATGCTTTGAACTAACAATTCAATGCAGTAAAAGCACCATCCAAGAAAGAACAGAAATATCATAGGAACCACCTCAGACTGAAAAGAGGTTTTTTGTTGTTTTCTTTCTTTTTTTTTACTTTTTTATTTTGTTATTCCGTTGCTGTTACTGTTTTTTAAAGTCTAATAGTTTCAAAGACACTTCAAAATAATCTTTGATACTTTTTAACACTATCAGAAAATATAAATCCTGATTTTTAATCTCACTTCTGTAGCTATAAATCCAGACCCATCCCAACAGAATGAGTGAAGCTACATTAAAGAAAAAACAGTGTGAGACAAGAATCAGGCTCATAATATATTGCCATGAAAAAACTGGCTACTTTTTCATTGTAGTTTGAAGAATCAAAGGATCAAGAAACAAAGAAATATCTACTGGTTTTGGATGCTTTCACCTTTTAATGTTTTTTTTAGTTGTGATTAACAGGCCTGATTTTCAGAGAGCAGATTAAGAAAAATTTACTGGAAATCAGGCCTCTTTGAAATGTCGCACATTGGAAAATGAAGCACCCAAAACCACCAGCAGTTTTTGAAAATGTTAGCTTTGCAGCTGTAAAATCTTCTCCTAAACAAGCTACTCCAAAGAAGTAAGAGTCTGGTAAGCTTCCATGGGAGTATAACCTGGTTAAGCAGGGCAGGATCAGACCCATCACCTGTCATTACAGAGATGTACCAGTGGTACACTCCACGAGAAATTACACTTTCTTAAGAATTAAAAAATAAAACTCTGGCCTTGCCCTCATTCCCAGCACTGAAAATTTCATCACTGAATCCAGCAGGAATAGAGTCAGACTGTGAGAGAAGTTCATTTATATTCTAAGGGAACAGAAAGTATTATTTCTCATCTACTGGCATTCAGCAAGAAAACTTCATGTATAAACATTGGCAGAGTTACTGAAAGGCAAGTAATTAGATCAGTGACTCCATTTCAGTTGGTGTGACAGCTGCATCTTATTCATGTCAAGTTAATTTGAACTGTAATTTGTGGAGATGAAGTACACATACAATACTGTAATCTGGAAGATTTATATAAGGCAAAATCATCATTCATACATTTTCTAGAAAGAATAATTAAGGTCCACTTTTGGTATCACCAATAAACAGAAATGGCTGATGGGGTTTTCTGACACAACAAACTAAACTGTAAAGTTACTATAAAACAAAACTATGCAAACTTTTTGGGAAAGACTTGTCTGAGTTCTAGCAAATTAAAACAGTAAAATGATCTAAGTCTTCCCCCAAGAAATAAAAAATAGGATCTATAAAATAATATTTAAATGTGATTTTTCTTAAAAAAGAGAAGCAACGTTTTTAAGGCTCTCATATCTGGCTGCTGTGAAACAGACTCCCACAAAATGCTAGGATTCTGATCAAGCCTGCCAGATATCCAAAGAAAAAGGTAAAAAGTGTTTTCATTATATATATAATATATATTAAAAAGTCAAATAAATATGAAAACATTTGTTCCATTTCCCATTTGTCTTTCACTCTGAAGTATTAATGAAAAAAACAACAACAAAAAAAAGAAGCAAAACCTGCCCCAAATCCCTCCCGAGCCCCAACTCTGATGGAAAAATAACCATGCGTTCCTCTTCCTGAAGAACTAGAAAGCAAAGCAACCCAACTGCAAGGCAATGGAGGCATTCACTTCCAGTTCACAGTATTGCAGTTAGAAGTACAGTGAGGTCTAGGTAAGTGATGGAGCAGGATCTGCCCAGAACGGGGAAGAAGGAGGTGTTCACATGACAATACAGCATTGACAGCGCTTTTTCTTTTGTGTACCTGGGGTTGCTTCCAAGGGCAGGCTCTCTTCCTTCCCCTCTGGAGAGGAGGGCTCTGTTGTGTCCGACAGGGGCCTGCCAGAGACCAGCTCAGCAGCATTCCCATCCATGGTGGAGATGTCCGTCACTGTCTTCTCCCGCAGTGACTTCTCGTCGTCTTCATCAATCAGAACCAGCTCTGCCTTGATGGTCTCATCATAGCCCAGCACTTTCTTCGTTTCCTCTTCGTCATCAATATTTTGGTAGCCCATAAATATCATTGTCACTGGCTGATCTGCGCTGGCCTCCAGGGCTTCGCCACCACAGGGTTTCTCTTGGGGCTGAGGGTTCACAGCATGCCCTTGGCTGGCTTTGTGTACCATTTCCAGCTTTGCCTCTTTGAAGAGCATTTGCTCCTTCATATGGCTAAGATTTCCATCAGCTACTGCATTTCTGTCTGAGACAGCCATTGTTTCATACCCTCCTTTTACACTTGATTGTCCAGCTTTTTGCATAAGTTCATCTACGTCCTTTGAGCTTAATTTATGTACTCCATTTTCTACCACTGTGCCACCAGAGTGAACCTCATAGACTACCTTGGTACCATCATCATAGACTTTGAATCCTCTTTGATGGGCCTCATCTGGGCCAATAGGTGAAGCAGAGACAATCTTGGTCTCTCCTGTCTGTTTGTCTTTCTCCACATTAATTTCCATGGTGCACAAAGCTTGAATGAAAACAAGAGAGGAAGTGCATGTTACAACAAAAAAAGCCAGTGAATGGTTAATTGCCAAACAGACAAAGAAAACTATGGTGCCCCTTTTCTTACTTCCTGCTTCTAAAGGGCCAAGCATTCTACGTTAGAGGTGGGATGCAACACTGTGGATAGAGATAGTTATTACACTACAGCTTTTTATGCAACTGGATGCAAGACATAACTGCTGCAAACTGGACCTGGTCTTCCAGCTCATGCTGCGTGGATCTGTCTCCGATCAATTGGAAGTTGCTAAAGAGCACTTGAGTTAGGTGTAATTTAGACAAAGGGAGGTGACAGCATGCAGGTTTCCCTAACATTTCGATTCTGAACTTGTCTCAAAATTCAGAGAGAAGATCATATCCAGGAACTTCCCTACTCTCTTTTTCTTCTGTGCCATCAAACTGCCAGTTAGCTGGTAACAAGTTTTGTTTGCTGCAAGACTGTTTTATTATTAATGCCAGTTCTTGCTTAACTGTTCCATCCGTAGCATAAAAGCATTTTAGAGAAGTGAAG
The DNA here is from genome assembly GCA_033558185.1 of Dromococcyx pavoninus. Lineage (NCBI taxonomy): Eukaryota > Metazoa > Chordata > Aves > Cuculiformes > Neomorphidae > Dromococcyx > Dromococcyx pavoninus. Next base: position 1,345,968 of record JAUMJL010000433.1, on the reverse strand, counting down.
AAATACTGTTTACCCCTGTTCTACAGATGAGAAAAAAAAAATTACACAGGAATGGGATAATTTCTGCTGCAGATGTGTGTCAGGGCAGGTCTCTCAGCTTCCATACCAAGGCATCAACCATGACCTCTGCTTTCAGGTTAAGAGAATGCACAAAATGGCCAAGAAGTCCTCCCTCTTTTATTTGAATTAGTCCCCAAGCACCATTGCCAAAGTTAAAGAAAATGAACTGATTGTCAAAGCATCATGAAACAAGTAAAAACGCGTGTGAGGGAAGCTGCTTTAGAATAGCAAAGAAGCTTTTGTAGCAGTTGCGAAGGACGCAGTAGCAACATGAAGACTGTAGAGACTACATAGTACAAATAGACAGGTAGTCTACACTGCTTTAACATTTATTTTGAGATAAGATGACATCTCACTAGACAATTTTTTGAAGAAAAATGTGCAAATGTCTCAAAGATTTTCCAGAAGTAGTCTTCTGCTTAAACATTCCTTGTATGCAGATGAAGACATTTTGGCTTCTGAATAGACATCCACAGACACTTACACATTACAATTGCCACAGGCAGTAACAGATTTTTGTGATTTCACCAATGAACTTTAATCATATAATTGTGACTTTTCGTACCTGGGGACACTGATGTATTGGTGTACCAAACTGATGTGTTGCTGTTTGTTTCCCTGACTTATTATCAACTGAGTACAGAACATCCTGCCCCAAAAAACAATGTAACTTGCTTGCTATGATTGAATTTAAAAGATCATGAATATAAAAATAATTATTCTTGCTTTAATATACTCCCTCAGTCTTATTGACACACAGTAGAATTTTCTTATCAGCAAAAGGAAGTTTATCATGACACGCACCGTGACATGTCTTGCAGCTCTAGACAGAAATTTTATGCACTGCTGAGTGGATGCATGCTGGCCCCCATGAGGTGGTATGCGCTGGCCATAGGGAGTGCAATCTGGTAGGCAGCCCAACAAAATGGGGGGTCTGGCCATCTACACACTGTGTGCATCTGCTTGAAGCTTGGTCAGCCTTGGCAGGGCTAGTTAGTTCAAGAGCAACACCACATGAACACCTGCATGGAACCACAGGACAGGGGTGCCAGTGGGGAAAGCAGCATTGCTGCCTCTCAGAGCGAGGCATTGCTGAAGGCTGGAGTGACCTGCAGAAGCAAGGATCTTACCTTGGCCACTTCAAGCTAGGGGAATATCCCTAATGACTCTGTGTTACCACTGCTGTCGGAGTTTTATAGACTACCTCTGCCCATAGCTGTCATGACTCTAAGCAGAGGATGCACATCTGCACAATGAAGTAGGGATACCAATTTTCTGACCTCCCTCCTTATCCTGGAGTTTTCATGACTGGTCATCCCACAACAGCCCCAGAAGTTAGGAGGAAAATGAAGTGACAAAAGTTGGGCTCTACTCCGAGGTGTGAAGCAGTAGACTGAAGGGCAGCAGACATGGACTGAAATAGGAGAGATTCAGGCTGGAAATAAGAAAGGATGCTGTCACCCCAGGGTTGGTAGCAATTAAACCTTGATGCAGGTTTCTCTGAGAAGCCGTCCAGATTGCACTGTGGTGCAGCTGTTGGGCATGAATCAGTTGCTCAGGACTGTCCCAGCCCAGGAGCTGGAGGGCAAGTGCCCTTCAGGTCTCGTGTAAATGCCTCTGCCCTGAAGTCTTTAATCCAGCTTTTAGAGGTAATGAAACAAAACAATGAAGGTGCCACCACTTACACTCTGGAATTTTATCTCTTCTAGATGCAATGTCTTGGATTGGAGTGAGGGGCAGAAAGGCAAAGAGGAATACTTTTTATAAGCTTTGCTCCCAGGCCTTGAGTGAGTCGGATTTGACACTTAACCTTGTCAGGGCGCTCAGGGATGACATTAAAGCTACTTTTCCAAGTAAATGCATAAGTATACGTGAGTTTCTTAGAAAGCTGTTCACTAGTGAAATGGATGGTTGTGTGAGAAGCAAGCAACAGAACCTGGCATATCTGCCTGCAAGTGTAATATTTGTTCTCTGCAGGAAAACCTAGCAGCTCAGCTGGTCAAATAAGCTGAAAACTGAACTGATGTCGACTTCTAAAATATCTTTATTTAACTGGGGCTTTTTTCTGCAAAATATGCTCTATTAATATAATGCAAAGCTATCTGACAATAGCGTTGAAACTGAAAGCAGTACTTGAAGGTAACTGCCTAGTACAAGGTTTATGTATGAGCTTTAATTACAGCGTGATATGAAGAAGTGCTTCATGACAATACGCTCCTGATGTGCAGACGAAAGGATCTAGTTTCCGCCTGTTATGTGGATTCAGAGGCTGTTCTTTAAAAAGAAAATCCTTAATAGACTTTGAACTTGTTTTCAGATTGATGGGTAGAGCCTACCTTTGAGCAAATATACTGGTGCTTTTTCTTTAAGTTTTTGCACACATACAACACTCTTATAAAGACTACACGAACAATGCTTCTGGGTCATTAGAAAAATGAGATAAATTATTATAATCTTGGTATTGACAAAATGGCACAAGGTATACAGGGAAAAGCTTGAAATATCAGAGAAAGCATTGAAGGAAGGGAAGATTTTGGAATGGTTTTCAACAGGACCTCTGAGGAAAATGACATATCCCATAGCTATGTACAGTATCTTAGCTGTAGACATTACTTTGCTATGCTTGTTGATCCATTTTTCAAGTAAGCCACCTTTCATTCCCCCTCCTTGGGACACCTCATAAGTAGCCACCAGTAATTTGGTCTTGAGATAGAGAATACATTGTTTAATAAAGAAAGATCTTGAAAATAAGAAAAACATAGAACTTTGTTAACAATCTCATTGCTACATTTAAGACACATACTCAGTCGAAAAAAAAGCATTAGGAAAATCTCTGTATGACGCTAAGCACAAAACATGCTGCAACTCTCCCCACATTTTCCACAAGAAGAAAGAATGTTATACAAATAAGTATAAAACAACATACAAGTTTGAAGTACACATAGGGTCTTGTGAGTGCCTGTTTGTGTCATTCATCTTCATGAGAACTATATGGGTGTAATGGAGAAGGCAAAACCTTGGCCTAAATACTATGTATTTGCATCAGTAGAGATGGAAAGAATTGAATGTTTCCATGTAAAAAAATGGATGCATTTCCTACACTACTTCTATGTAGTTCAATTACGTTGTTTCAAGAATGCTCACTGCAGCTCAAAAAGCCTTGACTTATTAACAAAATACAATTCAAGTGGCGTTTCCTGGCATTTAAATAATATCAGGACACCAGACCCATTAAGGTAATGTAACAAAAAATAGTTCATGGCTACTGGACTGGTATTATAATACTTTGCTCCTTGAGACTTACCAGCTACTCTGCTTGCTCCGTCCCGCCCAGGAACTGGCTCTGCTGTTCGTGAATAGAGGGTTGGGAGTTCAGGGATCTGGGAGTAAACGTAATTTACTGCATCTGGTGTCAGAGAACAGGAAACAGTTAGATTCATGCTACGAGCCTTGGTGGCTTCGTTGCTTAGACAGCAATGTTGTCAGCCCCGACAATAGTCACTGGAGCTTTGTACTAGATAATTGGATCAAAGTAAACAAAGTGCAAAGTCACTGTCATGTGGTTGGTGTTCAATAGACTAGCTGAGGCAGGAGGGAATGGGTCCAGATGACTCAAACCTTGTGTCAGTTGAACACATAAAGTTATTTGTGAGAAGGTTCTGGATTTATCAAGTTCATGACCTTTAAAAAGGATGGGAGAGAGGTGGAAGGTAAGGAACAAACCTAACGTGATACCCAGAATACATGACACATGAAATAGAGACATAGAAGCCCCAAAATGCTATTGTTGGCAAAAATGAGACAAAATACCAGCTCTTTTGCACTGGTTGTTTTCATTATTATTGAACCAGTATCTGTCTTTTTGTTCTTAAAGCTGAAATCTAGCTAATAATGATATAATATATATATATATTAATAGGGTGCCTATTGGGACCTTTAGTAGGTTTTAAGCAGCTGCTAGTTCTTCAGTGTCATCATTCATCAGCAAGGCCTGAATTAGTAGAAAGCTACCTTAAAGGACTGACTTGTTTTATATTTGAGGTTACGGTTGTTTAGCATAAACTAAATATGTTCTTTAGGAGATACGTTAAAGAAATTCCCAATATTTACCAGCAGATGTTTTGTGGCTAGGTTAAACATAATTAGATAATCTATATCATTCTGCAAGCATACAGTCTCTGAGCTAAAAGGAGAGCTCAGAGGATGGATATGAAAATAACTGCTTTACAGTACAGACACCAACCCAAAATAAAAAACAAATAAAATCCCCCCTAAAAAGATCACATTCTTTCTTATCAACTGGAAATGTTTTTAGTTGTGTTTGGAAACAGTTAAATTTCTTTTGAAAGATAAAATCCTATCTGGTGTGAAACAGAGCATTCTCCAAGGGTTAAAATTTAAGTTGTTCAGCCCTTGGTTCATGTGTCAGGGTAGGAGGTATAATTTGATTTCCTTGGTGTTTCTTGTTGTTATAAACAGGTAAAGACAGGAAGACCAGCACAGAACATAGAAGTGAACTGGTGAAAGAAGAGAAAATGAAATGTCCTGTTGTAGGCTGCTTGACTGCATCTGGTGAAGGGAAGATACTTTCATCACATTCTCTATGGCTGGTAGCCATCCCAGAAAAAAAAAGTGGTGGCATCCTCAGCAAAGACGTGTTGTGTCACCTTTAAAACAAATCCATTTGGCAGGAAAATTGGGCCTGGTATTAGTTAAATGGTTTTAACACCGTAAGAGCCTGCAGTGGACACTGGTGCTTCTGAGTGCAGGAAAACAGTAATCACAATCCCTAAAAAGACAGTCCATCACTCCACTGAGCACTGCAGTTGACTCAGGTAATGAAGCCCCATTTCCCCCTTCCTATGTCAGAGGAAGGTGGTACAGAGGCACAATGTAAATTAATTCCAGAAAGCCAGAAAGTTAGTGTATAAGTTCAGTTTGTAACATGAATTTGGGAAAAAACAAATGACCAGGGAAATATTATTTTATTTCATACTTCAGCCGATAAAGGCAGTCTTGGTAAAAGGGCTTTTGTATTTCCAATGCATGCTGTTTTCTCAAAGTTTTTTTTTATTTTTAGCAGTAGTGCCTAGGAGAAATAATTGTTTAGGACACAGCTGACTGAGCAATGGCTAGCAACATCTGCTCTATTTTGCAGGAGTTTTTGCCTCTGATGAGAAACTGGTATAGCACTTGATGTCATTATTCTGGGAAATATCACCAACAAACGAGCAGGCCATTACTGAAAAATGAAGTAATTTCTCAGAAGAAAGAAGAAGAGTCTCTGTTTCTGAGCCAGGATAAGAAGGCATTTTGTGCTCTGGGAATGGCAGAAATCTAGTAATTAATCTAGTAATTATTCACCCTGCAGAGTGCACTGCTGGAACAGTAGTTTCAGTACACACTCATCCAGCTACTTGAGTGACAGACTTACCTGCCCACACGTGGGTGTAATCAGTGCAGACTTGTGCTGCTTAACTAATCATTCTTGCTTCTTTTGCAGTCCATGGAAATAAATAGGCACAATTAGGGTGCAGTTCTCATTCCAGGGCACTGCAAGAGGCACAATCCAACACAAGTGTTTGGTTTTTTCCCAGTACCTGTATAGGGAACTGAGCTGATCATCCTGGCAACTAGCACCACTGATACCCAGTAGCAAACAAGATCAGTTGTACAGCTTGATGGTGAAACTCTAACTCTGGTGCTGTACATGTCTGTGGATCTTACTAAGTTGGAGATTTTTTGCTTCATGTGTTAAGAGACAATACCTAGCTAAGTGTTAGGTGTTGTTAATATTGACTTAGTTTAGAAAATCCTCTGGATGTTACTTAGAACAAAATATTAAGAAACTGGCTTCAGGGCTCCTGTTAATCTTTCATTATTGTCTGAGAAGACAACGCCATGGTGGGAGTGGGATTCACATGTATTTTCTTTGGAAGCAAGTGGTAGTGCTGTGTCAGAAATGGGATATTTGACTAGAAGAAGTTGGGAGTTGGATGATTCTGCCACTTTCTTTCTCGTTCTCCCATCACAAGAAACAAAACGTGCTCACTTCCCTTTATTTCACTGGGAATAAGGTCTGTTTCATTTAGCACCTTTAAGGGGTATGAGATCAATTTTACACGGAGCAGAGGAAACAAAAATCAGCATTTCATTTGCATGAGAAGTAAGACAGAACATAAATTAAAGCATTTAAAATGACTGCATTCAGTATCTTCATTTCAACCTTTGATGAATTATTAATATCTAAGGATGCCATAAAACACATCCTGTGCCTTTTTGTACTACTTACAACAAACTGCATTTTAGGACTATGGCACTCTTCCATATTACCAGACAGACAAGTGCTTGGGAAAACATATGAGGCCAGATAATCCTTCAAGAGTGCTTACACAAAACTAAACCTTCAGAAGTGCTCAGAATAGCTCCCACGCAGAGGCTTGTGGCCAAATGTCAGATGAGCTCATTTTCCAAGGGCTGGATTATCTTTAAAAATCTGACTACCACTAAAATTAGTGCCTAAGGTCTTCTGCAAATACTGACTCCCAGGGCATGGCTGGTCCACCTGCAAAGCCTTCTGGGGCTCCATGAGGCTGCATCAGAGGGAACAGGAATTAATACACTCTCACCACATTTGTGAGATCACAACTGGAAGTTTAAGCAGGAAGATTTGCTAAAAGCTGGAGTAGCTTGTTTCTGACTTTGTGAATCATGCTTTTAACCAATGACCTTGGGGGAGTAGGGTCCACAGCTGATACCTGTATAAGCAACAGCACAGATGAGTGTGCCTACCAGAGCAGTAAGTTCTTTTCCAAAGTAAGAACCTTTCCAAAGTTCAGTTACCTCAAGTGTATGTACACCAGTCTATATAATCTGGGCAACAAGCAGGAGGAACTGTAACTGCGTGCCTTGACTAGGGAATGTCATGGAAGTCATAGAAACTTGTTGGGAAAACTCACATGATGGGAAAACCACAATGGATGGCTACAAACTCTTCAGAAAGATAGGAAGGGAAGAAGAGGCCGTGGAGTTGCACTTTGTGTGAAAGAGAAGTCTGAGCATATAGAGGAGAGGTCTGGAGACCATGCCAGTTCTATTGAAAGAATGCCTTTGGATCAAGATTAGAGGGATCATCAGCAAGGGGGATCTTATGTTAGGTACCTTCCAATCAGGATGACAAAGGCTGCTCAAGTAAGTCTCAGGCCAACAGAACCTGGTCCTCATGGGTGGTGACTTCAACTACCCAGACATTTGTTGCGAGAAAACACAGTGGCTCATAAGCTCTTCATCAGGTTCTTGGAACACACTGAAGGCTGCTTCTTGCTACAGATGCTGAAAATGCCAGCTAAGAGCAGCACATGGCTAGATTTACTGGTCGCAAACCAAGAAGACTTACTTAACATTACCACCGATGGTAGCCTTTGATACAGTGACCACAACATTGTGGAGTTTAAGATCCCACTAGTAGACTGAAGATGAGTAGTATGACAAAATCCCAGAATTTCAGAAGCTGCAAAGGATTCCACGGGAAGCATCCATGAAGTGCAAAGGAGCTTCTGAGCGCCAGGAGTTATTCAAGAAGTGTCTGCTGAAATCGAAAGAATGACACATCCACTACAAAGGAAAAGGAAAGAGGCTGAAAAACTGACCACTCTGGCTTAGCAATGAACTTCTAGGTGTAATTAAATGCAAAACATAGGCACACCAGCTATGGAAAGTTAGCCAAATAACCACTGAGGACTACAAGAACCTTGCTAGGGCATGCAGACATACATCTGGGAAGGCTTAGGCTCAGCTAAAACTGATATTGGCCAAAGACGTCAAGTACAACAAGAACTGGTTCTTCAGATTTGTGAGCAGCAAGAAGAAGCACAGGGAAGACACAGACCTATTACTGAACAGGGCAGGAAAACTAGTCACTAACTATACTGACAAGACAGGTATTCTCAATTCCTTCTTCGCCTCTGTCTTTACTGGCATAGCTGGACCCCAGATCACACCTCGTGTGTTGACCCGCCAGTAGTGGAAGAAAGGCTGGTCTTCAGCCTCTTGCAAGGCCTCAACCTACGTAAATCTATGGGTCTGGTTGGAACCTGCTCCAGGGCATCAAGAGAAGTGTCTGTCATTGTTGCAAGGTGACAGTCTGTAATATTTGAAAGTCATGGAGATCAGGCGACATCCTTCATGACTGGAAGAGGGAAAATGTCATATCCATCTACAAGAAGGGACCAAAAGAAGACCCAGGAAACTAGAGAATCATTAGTCTTATTCCATTTCCTGTGAAAGTGATTGAATGAGTACTCTTAGAAAGTATTACAGTCCAAATTAGGTAGGTGATGGAGAAAAGCCAGTATGGATTTGCCAAGAGCAAATCAAGGTAAGATGACCTGGTCATCTTCTACAACAAAATAACTTCTTCTGTCTATATGAAGAGAGCTGTGGATGTTGTTTACTTGGACTTCAGCAAAATGTTCAATGCTATTTCCTACAGCCTTCTTGTGGACACACTGGCAAGACACAGATTGGATGGATGGTCTGTGAGGTGAGTAGTAAACTAGCTAACAGGTTGCACTCAAAGAGTGGTGGTCATGTTTTTTACTCAGGTGGTGCTCTATGAAAACATGGTTGTCTGTTTTGTTGTTGGGCTGCACAGCTGATCAAGATCAGAGGAGAAGAAACCAGCAAAATCTCTAAGGACTGCGGGGGGAACTAAGCAATGCAGGCCAGGTTTCAAGAGTCACATCTTTGCCAAATGTATCTTAATACATACTAAGTTCAAACAGACATTTGTGCAAACTGTAAAGATACTGTAATTGTGGCTTCTGTATGTTGGCTGAAGTAGCAGCATATAGTTTGCATACAGATGGCCAAAAACTGCAGAGGACAAATTTGCCCCGAGGGGAATTCAACAGTCAAGGGAGATATGTGGCTTTTATTTTACATATACATTGAGCCATAAACATATGCACACATGGACTAAGAGCTCTGTAATTTCCATTTGTTTGTGATGTGCATGCAGCATAAGACTACAGTGTGCCTGGTTTTGACTGCAGACCTGAACACCAATGAATGATATTGTTCCTAGCTTCATCTCAGATCTTGATTAATGAAGAGCTTGTCAGAGACAAGCTACCAGGGAGCTGGCAGAAGCATGACAGCAGGTGACAGGGCCACAGTCCTCAGCCTAAGCATTTCTGCTCTGCTTTCTTTCATGCAGTGATCTATAAGTGTGTTCGTACCCTATAAAATGTAGGATTTGTGATTATAGTGCCTGTACAACTTCAAGCTCAGAAATGCTTGTTACCTAATACAGCTGTTTTCTGGGAAGGAAGGGAAGGACACAGAGAGTCACTTGATTGGCCACTGGGATTCACCACTTCTTCCCTCCCCTCACAGCCTCTGCCTGAAGCCTTCTGGCCTCTGAGCTTCCTGTAGTTGTGCTTTCTGCACACTCAAAAACTCTCACCACCGTATATATGGCACAAAACCATAAACAGGAACACAATGATGAGACAAATAACGTTTTGTACTATCATCAGTTTTAGAATAAAGGGAAGGATGGACACAGAGCAAACTAATGTGTGACTTATGGACTGGAGGTCTTTCAGTACATGTCAGCAATTGAAGTCCTTGCCCCAACAGGTCAGTGTTTCTTTGTGTCTGTGTTTTACTCAGCCTTCCTGTATTGTCCAATGGCTCTTACTATTTACCTCTGCTGCATGTGTTACAGATGGCTGCCAGACAGATGGCAGATGTGCTGCAACAAAGCAAGTCCTACATGTTGTTGAAAGAAGGAAAAAATCTAAGGTATCAAAGTACTCTCAGCTAGCTATGTATGTTTTCTTCCTGCTCTGATGAACTGCCCTCACAGATGGTTGTCAGAGAGCAGAAAACAGAGGAGCTGTATGGCTTTCACCATGTGGAGAGGTATGGTCACATTGTACCCACAGTGGGAGGGCTAACAGGATAGCTTGTAGCCTTAGTCATCTCTAGAGGAGTAGAGTACAGTACTGCTTAGAGCATGACACTTCCGTGCACAAGGACTACTGCTGAGAGGAAAAGACAAGATATATAAAGCAAGCAGTCTGGAAGAGAAGAGTACCGAGACATTGATTAACTTAGCTCTAATCCCTGTTTTCTTTGCTTGCACATTTATTCTGTAGATACTCTCTTCTGTTTTGCAAAATTTTGCAGCTTTCCATTACCCTTCAGAAACCACAAATTGTCCTTTTTTCTGCGTCAACCTATGAGGGAGGGATCCACTCACAGCAAACAATCTGAAGATCAGTGAGGCTTCTCTTGAATCCAATGAAATTTGACATTGCTACAAGAAAATATCTTTGGGGAAACTACCATGTGCTAGCTGGTGCTTCCTCTGGTTCCCATTTTATCATAATATACATGAAGAGGCAGACAGTGTCTTGCAGGAGTCATAAAAGCTCCTGTGCATTTTGGGGGCTAATTCTTGTAGGCACCATTCCTCTTTCGGAAACTTACGAAAAACCATGGTGAAAATTCTGCATGGATGTGAAATGATTGCCATTATGGATCTTTATTTACTTTGTGGTAGCCAATTTGAAATGCCTCAGGAGGAAGGAAGAGTAAGCTTTTACTGTGGAGCATCCTATCTGGGACAATTTTTTTTTTGTGACAACGGGATTTAATGTGAAACAAATTTTATTGCTAACAAAAGTGAAAATTTCTTAACTAGACCTTTGAGTTAGAGAGAAAATCATCTTACTAAGTAATATTAATGACCTCAAAAAGACACCTTCACGTCAGCTCATATTCTACCCATTGTATCCCAGTGCTTTAATGTTAGGATCAACCTACGTATTCCTCATCTATATTACAGTAGAGTGGGACATTTCTCCATCAGCAGCTAGTCTACACCTCAGTATTTTGAATCTTGTCAGTTCAAAAACATTACTGAGAAAAAGTCTCTGGAGCACAGATTTATCTACAGATGGATCAGCTTTATAACCTCCCTGGGTCCTAAGAGTCCTAGAGAAGAACTACAAAGGTCTCTCTGGCTTCCTGGGAACAAACCACATTATTTTCCCACTCAGACACCTAAATTTATAGCTCAGTATTTAGACTGATAACACGTAGTGTGACACTGAGTTCATAAATTAGGAATTATTACATCCTCATCCACTCAAGTGAGATTTGCCATCTATGCAAATCACAACACAAACAATACCATTCATCCATGAAGTAATCTAATTTTAATGGTTGTTCCTGTACATTAGGAATAGTCCTCATTGTATTTATCTGTTTATGAACAGAGCACAAGTGCATAGAATGGAGAAAATTGACCACAGAGAGGTGAAAAAGTCTGCAGTACAGGGCTATCACGTGATGAAAGGGGGTCACTAACATAGTTGTATGATACATACCAATACCAAAGAAAAAGGTAATGGCTCTAGCAGTAAATTATAAACATACAATGAAGAAGAGAAATGCAACTCTATAAACCTTTGCAACAAAGCTATAGTAACAACTATTGTTAAACCAAACACTATACAACAATAAAAAGGCACTTACCACTATCCTGGTGTGAGAAACTCTGTGAAGAGAAAAAATAAGATGTTGGTTAAACCTTTTATATTGTAGGTGTAATTTACATGAAGTATTTTTTATGCAAGGCTTGCTTTAATGGTTCTTTGAAATTTTAGAATGGGTAATCAGGGATGTTGCTCTTCAGGTAGGTGCCTTTAGAGGCTGGGGTAGAGGGTCACAGTTTAACTGAAAGGAAAACACTGCTATTTGTTGCAGGCTGTAATAGGTGGTGTTTGTGGTGAATGCCAGTGGGAGCAGAGAAGCCTGAGATATGTTTCAGGACCCTGTTGACATCTTTCTGTGGGGCCAAAAGCCCACATTATTTCCATGCAGATAAGCTAGGGAGATACATAGGCTCTGAAATCCCTCTTCAAAAAAACTAGAGTGGGAAAGGGAAATCCAAATAATCCAACCAAAATAAATCTGACACCTATTTATCTCTTCTAGTCCTGTTTATCCCGGTTTGATCTATGTGCTCTGAAACTGCCCTGAATCTTCACACAAGTTCATGAATTATAACTGCTGCTTTGAAGCAGTGCTAAGAATCTACCTTGAGTTCAAACTGTGCCCGAGTGTCTTTCTTTTTCTCTTTAAATACCTTTTGTAAGTTGTCGAAGGATTTCTCAGTCTCCTTTAGTTTCTCCAGAATTATTTGTTCTTTGGCAGATATTTGGGATTCCTCACTTTCTAGTTTCTGTATTTCTTGTTCCAGCCTGTGGAAGACATAGAGACATGCACATACACACAAAAATAAAACATTATTATATACAAAAGTAAAAATTATTTCAATGAGCCATAATATCCTAGGTATTACATTTCAAATGTCATTAGGAATAACTTTTGCCCCTGTAATTCACAACTACTTTCCTAGTGCATGAAGAGTATGTGAATTATTTGCAAAAAAGACAGATCAGTTTACAACAAAACAAGTAATTCTCTTACTATCCACTTCTCCAAATTATGTATAGATTAACGAAAAAAATGTTGTCTTCTCCCCAATTCCCATAATATTTCTCAGATATGTACTTCCATTTTAGAAATCACAGTATGAGATATAAAAATGAATATGCACCAATAATTAGAGGAATAGGTGTCTTCTAGTTACCTATACTCCAATGAAACTGCAAAGAGTTTTTGGAAGCTAGCACGCAATTAGTTGTGTTAGGAGTTTTTCTTGAACAAGTACTTTGCCCGCTCCTGACAATAACTTTGGGAAGCCAAAAGCATTGGATGTCCATTTGTGCTTGTGCTCGTGTCATGTTACTGCATGATACTGGGCACCTGCGAGGCTTCAGGTAATAATATACAGAGGCTACCCAGAAAATAAACTTATTTTTCCAGGCCATAAACATTCAGCACCCTTGTTTCTCTTGTTGAGACTTAATAGCACTCTTTACTTAAGATTGTGATTTGGCATTCACATTAATCAGGGTTAGATTCTCCATTACTTTAACTCAAACCTCCTTTATGCAGATGCAGGAACAATCTCTCTCTCACTCTGTTCTTATGCATAACACCATCTTTATTTTCTCACGTTTGACAAAAAAACCAAAACTGTAACATGACCTAAGATGAACACTGCTGAGCAGGAATAGTTACCTAAAACTTCCTTTTTCTTCAGAAAGAGCTGTAGCCACTCAAAACTTGTTGAACCATATTTCTTTGAATGTGATAGATCAGCATCTGCCATACATTCCTTACCCACAGTTGCTTACTACTGCCTTTCTGCTACCACTTCTCAAGTGAAGAATCAGGACATCGAATCAAGATAAAGGGACACATTTTATGCTCTTTCCCAGTCCTACTCAGCACAGCACCTCATTAATGCTTGTTTGATCACAAGTCAGGGAGCAAGGAGAAGGTGACAGTGAGCAGGTAGGGAGGAGGTAGGGAGGGATTGCTTCTTTCAGGGGCTTGACAGCTTAATTGGGTTGTGAAATTCATATGCCTAAATATAGATGCAGGGGTCTAGCTGAAGATACACACCTGGGAAACTTCCCCCCAATTCCTAGTTGTGCAAGGATGTAGCACTTGCTGATACTTCTTTTCATTAGAGGGAGGCAACAGGGTCATAATATCAAGTTGTTGCAAATAAAAGATTCCAGATTTTGCTTTCCTGAAGTAAGTGTGCTCTTAATAGTCTCAAATTCGTAGTGGTTTGTCAAACTACTGTTTTATCTCTTAAAGACAACCTCCTTATCTCCAAGTTGAAATGGCTTAATTTCAGTGATTATAAAATGAACTGTTGGAAACTACTCCTCTAATCCACTTCATGTTTTCTCCACATTATTACAAAAATTTTAAAATGCAAAATGTTTTGAAACAAAATATTCTGTTCTGAAATGGAATAATGTAGGAATAATGTAGGAATAATGTAGGAATTCATATAGGATGAATTTTCTCCTCTGCATTATGATTCAAGGAGAAAGGTTTCAAAACATACTGTTCCATCTTGATTTTTCTTCACAGGAAACTTTTTAAATACCTAGTGAAGTGAGAAAATAATATGTCACCGAGGTCAGCCTTCACCATGCTCCTACTTAATGAATGTAGAAGTCAGAAAGAGAGTGGTTTCGACTACTTTCTTTTCCTTTCCTTGTGAACAATATGTAGTTCCACATACATCACCTCACTCAGAAAGACATTTTAAATATTCTACTCTGCTGTCTTGTGAAATTACATTGCGGAACTGAGTGATTTGGGGTTTTCTGGTATATTTCTTTTCTTCCCAAGTCAATTGCTAAACATTTTCAGGTTACATAGTCTGTAGCCTGGTGCCTTTTTCTTGCTATTTGTTCCAGGAAAAGACTGGAAAATGGAAATGCATAGAGATCAGTAACAACAAAATACAGAAGAAGAAAGAAGTTGGTTTTATTTCAAATGAACTGAACATTAGTTCATATTCTATGACAATGAAAACACTGTGAGTATATATGAGTGAGGTTATAAGGAAGTAGACTTCTTGTAGTTTGGGGTGATCAAAAGGTCGCCATTTTTTGTGCACCAGATCAAAACTTTAAAAGGTCTGTCGTGAATTTTTTGGTCTTCCAGGGAAAGTGTGCTTCTGATGTATGCACAAGGGAATTTGCATATGCATGACCAGCAATTCATTTGATTTATACTTTCTTACTTTCCACGTACCTTCTCTTTCATTCTCACTTCCTTAGTTTCTGCTTCATTTGTGCCAGCCTACCCTGACCATTAAAACAAGTTGGGCAGATGCAACACTAGGTTACTTTATTTTGACACAACTGTTTTTTTCTTTTGTTTTCTGAATTCCTTCTTCAGTTCCTTTTAGAAGCAGTATTATCAACAACTTAGTAAAGAGGAAAAGGATGGAGGCAGAGATTTCAGGATTTAGAAACATGGGTGAAGCAACTCTTAGAGGCACAGATTTCCTATGTGACACTGATTAGGAATGCATACAAACTCATCCCATAGGTGCAAATTGCCCTTTTTCCACCGAAATCAGTGCAGGCAGACTGAGAGTCTCCCAGGTCCTGTGCGGAATGGGTCTTAATTCCTAATTTTGGTAGGAAAAATAGAGACCATTCAGCCAGAATGTACCTGTTACATAGCACAGGGGATCGTATACCAAGCATTAATATCCAGAGGAGGCTGCTTTATACCTTTTTGCTCAATTTTATACCACTCTTGTCTGTATTCTCTGGGCTGAGGTAATGTTGCTGAGGTTCTGAGGTAACAGAAATACTCAAGGGCACAGTTTCCTTGTGAGCTGTTGTATACATTAATCAGTAAACCATCTGGGCACCACAGACCTCATTGGAAAATTTGGACCTAGACTCTTTTCCACTTCCTTTGGGCTGCCTTTTTTACACAGTGGCCAGCAATGCAAAAATTAAAACCATAATGAAAATAGAAGGTTGTTTTGCACCCTTTGTTTTTTTAGTGAGCTTCTATCATCAGAGTTGCTGAGTGATAAGGAAAATGGACTGCTTCTTTGGTAACACAATACAATAGACACATGCCAATTTGGTCTGAAAACAAAAATGCACTAGCTTAAACTGTAACAAATCCATTCAGAGTGCACATGCAGACATACATACATACACAAGGTGCTTACATTCTTCCTGTGTAAACCTGTTAAATATTCAATACTGTCCTTTTCTTCTAGCCCAGTTTGAAAAGGAAGTGCCTTAATTGTCAATTGACACCTGGTAAGGAAATCTTATAATTCCCTTGTTCCTGGCTTCTTAGCAGATTTCAGCCTGAGGGTTAAAAGACAGCCACAACACTAAAACCAGCCAAATAAACAACTACATTATCTGGAATGCTGTAGGGAAAAAAATAAGAAGGAAAACAGAGATCCAGATGAGGCAGAAGTGGTGTAAAACAGACGGTTAGTATTGCTGCTTATTGGCTCAAGCAGTTATCTGATTACTGCTTTTTCCTAAACTGTTTATATAAGGAGAAAAAAAACAGACCAGAGAGGCTGGAGTTTCTCTGCCACAGGCATGTTGTTTCTGTGGATGTACTCTGGACCCTACTTCTCTCAATACCACAGAAACAAATGGGAAATGCTTGGCTGCCAGTCTGTCCCTCAGCTTTCTTTAATGGACAGCTGCCATAAGCACCTGATTATATAACAGGATTTTCATATGGGGTTGAGAAAAGCTGCCTTTGTGAGCCAGGTGACCCTCCTGCTCACGTTAACGGTGCTGTCTGCTATGAAGGGGAAGAAACTACTAGCAGCAGAAGGGATG
Organism: Dromococcyx pavoninus; assembly: GCA_033558185.1. Classification (NCBI taxonomy): domain Eukaryota; kingdom Metazoa; phylum Chordata; class Aves; order Cuculiformes; family Neomorphidae; genus Dromococcyx; species Dromococcyx pavoninus. Next base: position 1,329,622 of record JAUMJL010000433.1, on the reverse strand, counting down.
TTGTCCTTTGGACAGCATTCTGCTGTCATTTGAGGGCACCCTGACTTTTTGGTTAGTAAGATTACAGGCTCATAGGATAATTCAAGCTATAAGTAATTTCAAGAGAGTTTTCTACCACAACCTCCCATTCAAACCAGAGCCAGCTGTGAGATCAGACCAGAATTCTCATGGCTTCTTCCATCTGTGGCTTGAGGCTCCCCAATGAAAGGGGGGCGCAAATATTTTTTTAAGTTTACTTGCAGGCTTTCTCTTTTATAGTCTGTAGCAATTAGACACAGAACCATAGACTCATAGAATGTCTTGAGTTGGAAGGGCCCCACAAGGATCATTGAGCCCATCTCCTTTCCCTGCATACAACCACCCCAACATTCACACTATGTGTCTGAAGGCGTTGTCCAAATGGTTCTTGAACAAAAGAAGGTTGGGTCTGAACAGCTTTTTGCCGGTGACTTTCACCCACCCCAGCCTAACTCTTTGAGATCTTTTAAGTTTCTTCCAGCACTTCTCTTCCAATCCAACCTACACCTCTCCTCTGTTCTTGTCTCTTTCTGCTACCCTAAGTAATCAGCCTTCCTTCCCCCTCTCACCTCCTTGTTCGAACGCAGCCAAACTCCTTCCCACCACTGGGCAAATATCTCCGGAAATTTCACTTTCAGCCACTCCAAAAAGCCAGTCAGAAAGTGAGCTTTGGAGCATGGCCCTGCAGGTTGTGAATGCGCCTTACAGAGGTTCTTTGGGATGGGAACAGCTTTGTGTGCGTGTCCGCGTGTCACATTTGCAGCCGAGTTCTCAGCCAAGACCACAACCACACAGCTGAGAAGACAACATTCCTGGAGGGATGCCACCTGCCTGGGAGGATCCACTCTGTGAGAGGATAAATGGAAATGCTGCCTGGCCTGCGGTCCTTGTGAATCATAGACTTGTTTGGTTGGAAAAGACCTTTGAGATCATTGAGTCCAATCATACCAATCCACTACCAAACCATATCCCTGAGCATCCCATCTACCCACCTTTAAAACACCTTCAGGTGGTGACTGCACCACTTGCCTGGACAACTTTTGCCAGTTTCTGATAACCCTTTCAGTAAAGAAATTTTTTCTGACATGCAGTTTAAAGAGGCCATTTCCTCTCTTCCTATTGCTTGCTACTTGGGAGAAGAGACCAGCACCCACCCTTTTGGGGAGGACAGGGCCTATGCCAGGATCACCATTGGCTGCAGCGTCCTGCCTGGCAGCACCTACATCTCCTCGGCACTGCAATTCCAAGTACTGAAATCTTGGCAGTAAAACAGCTCCTTTTGGCCAACAGCCTACACTTCCCACCTGCACTGGTACTGAAGAGAAAAACAAGAGGGAAGGATGGTTCTGTCCCCACCAGATGAGGATGACAGGGCACAATCAGGTCACATTTCCTAGAATCACATAATTATTTGGGTTGGAAGAGACCTTGGTGTTACAACCCCCTGCCATGGGCAGGGACACCTCTCACCAGACCAGGCTGCTCAAGGCCCCATCCAGCCTGGCCTTCAACACTTCCAGGGAGGGGGCATCAACACCTCCCTAAGCAACCTGTGCCAGTGCCTCATCACCCTCATTCCAAAGAATTTCTTCCTAATCTCTAATCTACATTTTCCCCTTCCAATTTAAAGACATTCCCCTTGTCCTATCACTACTTGCCCTTGTAAAAAGTCCCTCCCTGGCATTTTTGGCCTCCTTCAGAAACTGGAAGGCTGCTATATGTCTTTTCACAGAATCACAGAATGTCCTGAGTTTGAAGGAACCCACAAGGATCATTGAGTTCAACTCCTGTCCCTGCACAGGACCATCCCCAGATTCACACAGTGTGTCTCAGTGCATTGTCTAAATGCTTCTTGAATGTTGTCAGGATTGGCGCCATGAATGCTTCTCTGGGGAGCTGCACCAGTTTTTCACCACCCTCTGAGTGAAGAACCTTTTCCTAACACCCAACAGGCAACAAAGCTGGTGAAAGGGCTGGAGAACAAGTCTTACGAGGAGCGGCTGAGGGAACTGGGGCTGTTTAGCCTAGACAAGAGGATGCTGAGGGGAGACCTCATCACTGTCTACAACCACCTGAAAGCAGGTTGTAGCAAGGTGATTGTTGGTCTCTTCTCCCAAGTCATAGGTGTTAGGACAAGAAGTAATGGCCACAAGTTGCACCAGGGGAGGTTCAGACTAGATGTTAGGAAAAAAATTGTTCACTGAAAAGGTGGTCAGGCACTGGCAGAGGCTGCCTAGGGAGGTGGCTGAGTCACTGTCCCTGGAGGTGCTTAAAAGACAGTTAGAAAAATTTCTCAGGGATGTGATTTAGTAATGGACTGGTACGGTTGGACTCGCTGACCTCAAAGGTCTTTTCCAACCAGGCGATTCTATGATTCTATGGTTTTATGATCCAAAACCTCCCCTGGCACACCTTCCTGCCATTCCCTTGAGTTCCTTGGTCTTCTTTGTTCTTCCTCCACCTCCTTGCCACCCCTGCTGCCTGTTGAGAGGAGCAGCTGAGGAAAGCAGTGGGGGGATCCCGGGCTGATTGGGTTGGTGCTGCCCACTCGTACTCACCGACACTCATGCCTCCCTGCAAAAAACAGATCAGAACCATTCACTACTGCAGGGGAAGTGGATGCACGAGACTGCTAAGGGAAGCCTGGTCTTCATGTTTCATGCGATTTTGACCCAACCAGGTGGTCACATGACTGTAGGAAAGGTGGGCAGTGCAGTTTTGGACAGAACAGGTGGTGGAGGCAGCAAATAAACTCTCCTGCACGGATGCTGGTCCAGGGACCAAAAGAGCTGTCAGGTAGCAGACTAGACTTTAATTCAGGTGACAAAAGGGGAGTTAATAAGTGAGATCTAAGAGGTGAAGAGGCAGAAGGAGAAGTTTTGTACTGTGGTATGTGTACATGTGCATTTATGTTAGCAAGGGAAACAGAGGAAATCCCTCTCCTAGAGAAGGTGCATTCATTCCCTTCAGTCTGGATTGCAAAACAGAGCCCTATATCCAAACGTTTGCTGGGTACTCCATGCTAAGAGGCTCAAACCCACAGATTTGGGCTAACATTTTCCTCTCTGCTGAAAGAAAGAGGCAGTTCTGGCTAGAGGTGCCTTTACTCTGACCCAGGAGGAACCCTGAGGGGGATCCTGCAGGGTGGTCACACAGGTAGTGCAGCATCAAACTGCTTTGCACAGGAGCACACGACTCCCAAGTAAGCAGAAGAATTAGGCCTGGAGAAGACAACCTGCTCTAGCCAGCTAATTAACATTGGCAGGGACATTATTTCTAGAGATACCTATATTTGGCTCAGTGTGTTTTTTTCTTGGGAATGGGATGGTAACAACAGTATAAACAGGGAGAAGACCTGAAAGTTTATGCATCATTTTTTTAGCCAGTACGTCTACATGCTGAGTTGCACCTGAGAAATACTGATGTAATTTCTGCAGTCCAGTTAAAAATACAATAGGAGTTATACCTGCAGCACACACACTGACATGTTGGGGGAAAAAAGAACATCAGCGCTAGTAAGAAAAATATTAAGTATTCAGAACTTAAGATGGAAATAGGAAAGTCTTAGAGTAAGCACTCAAAGAGAAAGGGTGACGAATGTAAATGTAGAGTGAGGTCTGGCTTGACTGTAAATTGATTATTTTGCCATTGCTTGACTGACACTCTAAATCAACCTGATATAAAAGGTACATAGAAATCATCGGCCTATATACCATAATTAGAGCCAGGTCTGTCAGAACTGAACACCCTGATGTGTTACAGCTGGTTTAAAATGTCAGATTCTCAAGCAGAGAAGTGCAACAAACCTCTCTGATGCTTGCTTAGCAGAAAGTTAAATACAAAGTTTAGAGATAACTGAGATTGCCTTTAGGCATGAAATTAATATCTACACTAACTCTGTGCTCATCTCAAGGATCTACTCCTCATGAAGCTTTTGACCACACAGCAAAATCAGAAACTAAAACTTAATGGGCAAAGTCTGCCCTTTTGCAAACACAGGCAAAAATACTTGACCCAATGAGCCTCTCATTTCCACTTCTTGTTTACTGTGAAGGATTTTGGCACAGTGGAGTAGCTGTTAGCTCACCCAAGTTCAGAACAACCTTGAAAATGACGTTTCATGGAAAGGAATGAGTGACTTTGAATCGAGGTAGGAAAAGAATTCCCTCTGCAAGATATATCAGTCTTGCATTTAGGCTCTTGAACCAGCACAACTGGAGGACATACAGGGAACTGTACCCTAAATCTGAGTTCTCAGCCTGCCCTTGACATGCTTCCTATACCCATACTAACTGCCAGGAACCAGCAACCCGTCAACATGCCTAAGAAACCTAAACATTTACCTACATGCCACAACCAAGAACAGTGGTCTTCATCTGTTGTGGAGGAGGGGGAAATCATTGGCTGACACTTGGTTTAGTTTCCACATTGGCTTAGTTCTCTCAGTAAACATTGGCAGTTGTGCCAAAACCAGTTGGACAGTTTGTGGATATCATGATTTCTCCATACACAGCCAGTGCTGATGGTAAAAACCTGCTTGATTTCAGGCCTGTTGCAGGATCTGAAATGGGATTCCAGAGTGGAGTAATTCAACGCCTCTTAGTTTAGTCTTTCTGCAGAGCTCTTCCTTTTTGAACGGCTCACCCTCAAAGAGGAAAGCTGGCCAGGCACATCTTATGATTTCCAAAAGGCTGTTGCTCACAAGACTTACAATTCCAAAAGAATGCTGTTGCTAATCAAGAGCAGTAAGCTTAATTAGCATCTTTAAAAAGGCAAAACCTCTGTGACTTGAAAGACTGGGAATACATTATTGTTAATCAATGCTTGGAAATAGATTAAGGCACAATGCTGTATGAGCCGTTCTTATAATCTACACCAATCTTCCTCAATACACAAGAAAGGAAACCATTCCCTTCACCAAGCAAAACTCACACCCCCGTATCAGCGGATGAACTTGGGAAGAGAGGGAAAATGGCTGTAATTCTATTTGTTGTTTGAAGTAAATCTGTATACACACATGTATAGAAAGAGAGCGGTATCCTGATACTTCGTATCTGCCTGGTTTAGGACAAGGTTAATCCCTATGAGTTCAGGCAAATCAAGGCCAGCAAGTCAAACATTGGCCATGGGATTCCTTGAGCTAAACATAATGACATAAAATCCAAGAATCATTACCCTGAATTAGTAAATTGTTGTCTCCCCTAGGTGTAGAAGGTTTAATGCTGAGCTAACATAAATACTCTGACCTGGAATTGCAGAAGTGATAAGACTGAATCCCTTCTTCGCCAAAACAACTTTATGCTTGTGTATTAATTTTTGTTGGTGCTTTCCCTGAGGCAGCAATAAATCTCCCAAACACAAGTATCACCAGCGCTCTCTGGGGTGACTTTTCCTTCTGCTGCAGTCACTTTTTCTTCACCTGTTTCTTCTCTATTTTAGAAACATGTTAATTCACTCCAATACCATCTCCCCATATCACCTTAACACTCAGCTTCTTGTCCCCACAGTATTTATAGCCCACACTTGTTAGTGTATTTATACAAGTGAGAGTCTTTCAAAGCCAAGTTCTTCCAGTCTTCTTCAAATGGAAGATGTCTTGAGCCCGAATGAGATGGCAACCTTAAAAACTTCTCACTGCTATCAGGGGAGTGCCTATCACTGACTGGAAATCAGTGAATCATTATGCCTTTGATGCTTGCCCTTGTGTCAGAGGAGCACATGGTTTGACCCTTTGGGGAATGGAGGGGAAAAAGAAAAATAAAAAAAAGCCCTGGTCTGAACCCGGTTCCTGGCCAGTGACCAAAGAGGTGAAAGAGTGAAGAGTGCACTTATTTTCTCCCTGTCTGCTTGTAACAGAGTGTTTGGATCTAAAAGCTCCTGTTTGTGCTCCTGATCAGGCTCCAGTCAAGACATGGTAAATCTGAGTCCCTTTATTTCCCTGACCAACTGAGTAATGATCCTGATAGCTTAACTCGCTCTCGCAAAGTCTAGCTTTGAATCATTCAGCTGCTAGAGCACTTCTGTTCTAAAGAAATGGTGCAAGTGTCCTGGTTTCTTGCCATAGTCTGATGAGATGAAAATGGATATTTAGGCTCCTCCTAGCAAAGCTGTGATTTGTCTCTCCTCTACACTAATGCTATTATTTTCTTCTTTCCTCCCAGCCCAGACAGAGGGAAAGCCTCCTGCCTCTAGACCCTCTTGGTTTAATGTCCAACACATTAAAATAAAGTAAGTGAAGTGGGACCTACAACTGATACAAAAAGCTTGTGGTGCACAAAACCAGACGTGCAGCTCTCCATTTCCAGACAGGAGGGATGTTGCATCAGACTACATATGAGACTTACACTGGAAGTATAGGGACACATCATCTGTGTTTCTGTGGGATGGCAGGAGAAAGCCAGAAAGATAAAATAGCCACCTGACAGAGCACACTTGTGCTATACTTTGTAGTAGGAAAATGAAGGTGCAAAGACTCAGGAAAGACACAGAACCCTGCAGGAACATGCTTGTACACTGATGGCTTTAAACAAACATGTCAGGACAATTCGCTAGGATGCCTGAGGACGCATGGTCTAGCAGAAACACTAGAGTATAAAGGACAAATGTGCCCATGTATGTTGTTGTCATGAAATCCTCTCCCTGTCCCATGTTTTGTTTTGCTTTACTTGAACCATTGAGGCATGGTTCAGTGGACTGGCTGGTCACTAGTGAGTAGGCTCCAGAAAGGCCACAATAATTGTGGTGGGACGTGGGATTGGAGAGCAAATGTTCCAAGATGTAATCCAGCTGAAAAGGGGTTGGTTGTGCAGTTCTCCCCAGGACAAAGTTCCAGTATTTAGCAGCACGCATCCAGAGACAAGAAAAGCAACACAGGTGCAGCCAGCCATGTGAAAAAAAGCTTGCTGGCACGTTGTAGCTTTGAACATGAAAATTCATTTTGGTTTAGCAACAGATGTCAGCAGTTCAGCTGTACAGTGGACCATGTTATTTATATCTTGGAAGACGTCCAAAAAATAGAGGGAGAGCAATAGAAAGAAGGCTGTTGAGTTCCTGTTCTTCCATAGTACAGCAGTGCTGGCTAGTGCAGTGTTACGCAGGGTTAGCAAGGTTGCACAATCAAAATCAATGCGTGACCTCAAACAGCACTACTAGTGTAAGCTGCAAAGGAAGAAGGATGTTTTTGTGCAATTCCTATACATTCTGGTATACTGGAGACACACATCCAGCAATCTAGATGTGTTAACGGGGAAGGCAGGAAGCCTTGAAAAGGGTGTGAGTTTTATCTCTACCTTCTTTTTCAATGAAGGGAAGTACAAGAAAAAAAAATTACTGAAAGTATTTGCCTGGAAAGGATTTCAACCTCCTGTGAATGGACTGGTAACACACTTTTTGTCCCTGATTTACAACGTCAGTTGAGAGATGAGCAGCAGCTCATGGGGATGTGGGAACCTCACAGGGCAGAGCATGATGCCAAATTTACACCCTTTGGGTTGCAGCTGAATGGCCACAAGGATACCTAGCAGCTAGATGCTGCAAGATGGGCCCCATAACCTCCAGGTTAAGTGGCTGTCAACAGCAAAAACTTATGATAGATACCGGCTGTTCATTTTCTATCCTTATTGACAATTACAGCTGCTTCTGGAGAGGCCACAGAAGAAATGCAATAAAATTCTGCAAACTTGGAGTGAAAGAAGTGCTGCATTGAAAAGAAAACGCAGGGGAGGCTGGGTTTAAAGGCATTGCCATCAGCTAGGTCCGGAATGGGTGCATCACCTTTTGTCTGGACCTCAGGTTAATGCAGCTTTTTCCTCAACCATCTACTCTGGTCTCCTACCCTTGGACTACAAGACTTGGGAAGGTGCTGTACCTTCTGTGCTGTCTGCTCTTTCTGGGGATCTGATGAGTCTTGGAGAGAGCAACACTCCTGTCTCTGTGTCCCCCATAGGTCACTGCTGTGCAGAACAGGGGCAGAGGGAACAGCACAAAAGGAGTGCTTGGCAGAGATTCAGGACATCAGGATGTCAGCTCTGGTGGTGACTAGGAGTACAGTTTGGGGACTTGGTGATGCTTCTCTGCTCCTTGGCAGTAGAGAGCTCTTGTACCTGAAGTGTTCACAGGACATGCTAGGGCAGCAAGTGAACTGGATTTAGTTATTTGCGTGGAGTACAGGAGTCAAGAGCAGACACTGGATTGTGGGTTAGAAGCATGACAGGTTTTTCTAACTTGACTGAATCCAGCCTGCTCTCTGGAGCTGCTCAGCCCTGACTCCTTTGCTCTGATTTTAATGCTCCATTCAGCATATGCCAGCCCTCCAGCCTAGTCAATCAACTGTAGCTGCCTGCTTGGATCAAAAGCAAGTGTTGTTGTGACTTACTTTAAGTTTCAGACACCAGAGACCTTCAGGTTCCCTTGATTTAAGCTAGCTCCTCAGCTGTGGCATATTAGTACTCTTTTTTGCTAATACAGCGCAGAAGGCCGGAGGATACTGAAACATGTTTTAAACCGGCCTCATCCATCTCCTTCTTTTTCCTCTACTTGTTCTCATTCACTTTCTATATCTTCTTTTTGCTGCATCCTGTCACTCCTGTGCATCCCTTCATAACCTTTCCCTGTGCCCCATGGCTGCCTTCTGAAACCTCCTGGCCATTCCTGCTTCCCTGCAACTCCTGCTCTTCACAGCCAGTCTCCATTCATTACTTCACCAACCATATCACTTCCTTTCCTATTAAAGCATTATCCTCATGTATACTGTCTCCTCCTTTCTCTTTTTCTTCTCTCTCCCTCACATAAGCAAGAGCATTCACTTTTGACACTTCAACCAACATTCATATCTGCGGGCTTCACAGACATGTCTGTCACCTTCACTAAAAGTTATGCTTCTCAGTAAAGAAGCCTTCAGAACACAGGGGATCATACTTCACAGAGGACTAAGATCCTTCCCAGCTTCTAGGGTAAAGTATGCATACAGCTTTAGAACTTCTATAAAAGTTATAGAAAGATGAAAATCTAAGCATCATCTGCAAGTGATGGGAAGGACAACACTTCTAAGGAAGGAGTACATGTGTGCTCACACTGCACACTGTTATATATAGTGTATATATAGTGTATTACTTATTGTATATGTACCATAACATACATTAAGTTATACAGCTATAATTCCCTAAAATCTATCACTCATCTTCTGGTGCATTCCTGCTTATCATAACCATTGTGAAATGATGATACAGGCTGCTTGAGATTCATCGATATTAAGAGATGCTTGAATGTGCTACCACCTTAACTCTCTGTATAGGAGAACTTTCACCTAAAAGGCTTTGGACAAAAATTCAGGAGTCCATAAGAGCCAAAATAGCCAATGGATTTTGGAGATGTGGTAATATTTTTTCTCCTATATCCTTCCCTGAGATACCTGTGTGGGTCTTTTGCGCAAAGAAGGGCAAGAGGAAGCAAGGGCCATGAGCCCAAGCATTACACAGCACTCCCCGGCCTGTGCTGATCTGGCGCTCTGACTATCAACAGTGAAGAAGTGACTTGGGGTACACATTACTCAACAGTTTTGACACTGCCATACAAACTCCAGCAATGATACATGTCAAACTTTCTGAGGAAAAAGGAAGTCTGGTAGAAAGTTTGACATTTTACAGAGCTAGTAACTGACCTAACAAAAACATTTGTCTGTAGCCAATCTACATGTAGCATATGAAATTGTGTGCTACTGTTTTTTCCTTTCTGATTTTTTTCCTGAACTTCATTTATCCTCTCTTGCTTAGCTTGTAGTGACAAACCTTTCCACTTGTCTTGGGCCAAATATTAGGTGGGGTTTTTTTCAGTCTTAAGGATTTAAATATTTTTGGTGTAGATATTACTACTACTCTGATGTACTTATTACTTCGATTGCCTGGAATAGATGCTAGTACAATGTATCTGTGGTTATATAAATATGTCCTTGTTATTCTGCAATTCCACATGGCTCTTAGTAAACTTAATATCTTTTTTAAGATAAAAAGTAGAGCTGTAGAAAAAACTCATTGGCAATTCTAAGAAGTTCTTTATTGCCATGAAGATCTACACCAAATTTCACTCCGGGATGCATTGCAAGTGCTGTATTTCTTCGGAAGAAATCATTTGAAATGATGGGCTGGTTTGTGTTATAATACCTCTGGTCTTGCTGTTCACAAAAGCTGTCTAGCTAAACAGCAGCACTAAAAAGCACAGTATATCAGCCTACTCTAACGCCCATTCATGTCAATGAGATGACTAAAGGATGTTTAAGGAATGTATATACCAGCTGTTAATACACATGTTAGACACAATATAGTCCTAGCCCAACCAGGAATACCTGAGAGCACACATGAAAATGCTCTGGTTTTTGAATTTGCCCCAATACACATGCATGTAGATACGTGCACTTTGAGTGAAAGACAAGCCTTTTCCTGGAAAGGCTGCATTCACCTTCACCTTCACCGCTTGCCCCACGTTGGTGTTTCCTCTCTTCCTTGAACTCCTGCACAGGTTATTCCCATTGTAGACTCCAGCTTTGTCTTCTTCCTCTGCTGAGGCACAGCCCTGGCTACATCCAAAGTCAATGGCTTCTTGTTCCATACTGCTCACAAACCAGGATTTCATTCCTTGCAGGTTTTGAATTTGGGATGTTTCAAATCCGTCCCTGCTCACATCATGTGTGACTTTTAGCAATTTAGCAGCACAGGCAAATGACTCCTTCATATGGCAATGTGATCATCACTGAAAAGGTGCTGCAGTTACTTACTAGGAAGGCAGAGTTGACAAAAAATGGAAACCATGGGCTAGAGCTGTCTGGATTTGTCCCTGCTGTGGTCTTCAGCAAATCACTTTACCTACATTTGTTAATCCAATACATTTTGCCTTTCCTGTACAGTTCAATCATGCATAAAACCATGCTTATCCCTGGTAGAACTGTCAGTTGGTATTATTAATTACAGATAATCACTGTACAGAGTTTTCTATGATTTTGGTTTGACTTTTCTCAGATGTGCTGCTAATGACTGCATGAACTTCATAATCGAGTTCTGATAAAATCAAGGTATTATCTATTTGATATCTGCAGAGGTGACCTAAAATGTGTTGTTTCAAGAAACATGGTGCTTACACACCTGTTTGTTGGCGTAAGAAGTAAGTGCTGCCCAGAATCCAGCACTCTGGCCTACAGTATCCGCTGTGATTGATCAATATAGTCTGAGAATAATACTAAAAATGAAAATGAGACGCAGAGATTTCAGGCTGTTTCACTGAAAATGTGAAATCACAAACAAAAGTATTGTAATTGGTGTGATGCCACATTCTTTTCATCCTAGCTGTCATGTGGTTGCTAAAGAGCAACTATCTTTCTATCATGGAAAGCTGCAACTTTCAGGGAACCTATCTGCCTCTCTCAGACCTTTTTAACAAATCTTTCCCTGCCTTTTACGTTGTCCTTTAGTCCTGACTGTCTGAACCTGTAAAGTGCCCTCAGAAGCCCTTCACAAGGATTTAGATGCATATGTGCAGCTGACAGTCAGTGTGCCTCAGGCAGGGAACTTTATTAGGTCCCTTTAAAAATTCCCTACTATGTGTCCCTAACAAGTACACAAATGCATTCCCCTGCACTATTTGCCAAGAGTGACTTGGATGGCAGGGACAGAAAAAGATCAGCGGGGCAGGAAGGGGAACACCCAACAGAAGCTGTTGCTTGTTTTGTTTGTTTCTCAGTGCAAACAGTATCTGGGATTTGAACTTTGCAAATTTGTCCTCTGCTGTTATTCATTTACAGGAAGAAGGCTGATGCAAAGCAAGGAATGTGTACCATGGGAATAGACAGGCTCTTCACCAGGAACAGGGAGGGATGTGCCAAGGTGCTGCCACCCTGAGCACAACCGTGGCAGCATCCCGATCCTGCTTCATGTGTCTGATCTACCTTTTTCTGCTTTGTTCATTTATTTATTTATGCTTGGCAGCAAGAGTTCAAGTGCCCCAGAAAGCACTGCAACAAATACAGCTTTACTGGGAAGAGGCTTTGCTCTGGTGGGATAACTGCAAGGTTATCCGGAGAGCTCCTGCTGAGGCAAATCAAGCCAATCAGGAAGCCTCCAGAAACGTGGGTTGTGCTCGTTTTGTTGTTTCCACCCTTAGACATTTCCTGCTATTGTTTTTGTCATTTTCTCTGAATGTCCACTGGGCTGGTGGGTGGTGCTGCTAGTGCCTACACGGGTTTTTAGGGAGGCCTCCAGCCCTCTTGGGTGCAAAGAGAGCTCTGTGCCTTTCCTTTCATAGATACCCAGCACAAATTTCCAGCATACAAATGTAGGGAAAATGGGGTTTTAATGATAACTACATCTCAGTGAGCAAAGCAAAGTGTCTTTTGCCACTGGCTGTGCTCAGTTGGGCAAGAATGAAACCCTACCTTAAAATGATAAATGAATTTTAGCTCAAAAAAGTGGCTTGCTACCCCAGGAGATGCAGAAAGTGGATGGAAGCAGCAAGGCCACAGAATCCTGGGATTCACTGAGAGCTGTAAAAAGCTCAGGAAATATTGACTGTACTCTAGAAACCGACTGCCCAGTTTTATCTCTGCCATCCAGCGCCTGATCTTCTCCTGCCAGGAGTACAGGAGATCACCTACAATGGCCTAACCCCATTTTACCATTAGAGGACCTGAGGAGTTATAACTATCCAGATCACCAAGGGCCAACATCTGTATCTCAGTTCTTATTTCTCTGAATTTCATGATTAAATTTTTCTTTCACCAGATGCATCTCATGAGTTTCTACCTGTAGTGGGAAAGACTGAGAAGAGCTGAGTGCTGTACTGCTCATGCTCCAGTCTGAACTGGAAATCACAGTAAATCAGTTCCTAAATATCCCCACCTGCTCAGGTAATCATGAGCACATCTTTGGTTTTGATCTACAGTGTAAGACTCGTGCTGTGGAGAAATTGTAAGACTGAATTTATGTTCAGACAGCACCTGCAGTTCTGCAGAGAATCCTCTGAAAACACGGTGGCATTTCTGAGCTGTACTGGTGAAGAGAGCCAGCTATGCAGCTGTGGGAATGAAAAAATGACTTGGAAAAATTGCTCTGAGATTGCTCGGGGCTTACCTTTCCAGCTCTTTGCTCAACATTACCTAACGTCAGCCACACCTGAGTCATTGCTGTCTGATCCCTTGTGTTGCTAGAGTGTGAGTAAAAAATGAGAATAAGTGAGTTTAATAGCATGACAATGCCCTCCTTTTCATTTTCCATGGTGGATCGTAAGTCTCCCTTACTGCTTCACGGAAAGCTGGAACAAGGCATGATTTTAATTGTGGGAAGCTGAAAAGTTTGTGTTAACTTTGAGCTGCATGTTTGTGGTAGGAGTCAGCTGACGGCTTCCTGCCTGAGTGGGTCTTGGAAGGGTGAAATTCTTGACCCCTGGACTTCTGAAGAGCTGCAGAGCTTCCAAGTTAGGAGAAAACAGACATCTGAGCTGATTAGGTTCAGGGATGCAAAAAACACCCAGAAGAGCTCCTGCAGCCCAGGATGATTTGGAAAAGGGACCATTTTCGTTTTTAAAAGAACCTTTAAAACATGCCAGGGTCTCTGTTTTGATGACTGGCCGGCAACTGGCAACAGGACCTAACAGAAAGGTGAAACTAAACTGGATTTGTAAATATCATAGAGAAGAACCTCTAAGCCATCTAGCAGTGTGGTAACTCCCTACTTTCTAATAAAGTACTTTGCGCTCAGTCCTTTATTCTTTCTGTAGCAAGCTAAAGAAAGCCAAGCATATCCTGATGGGTTCCTGCTAAAATGCCAGGGAGGGAGTGGCTGGTTATGAGGAGCTGTTTGCCTTCCATGGTTTCAGTGGATCCCATGACTATGCAAAATGTCCTTCCAGGGCTTCCTCACCTGGTAGTAGTGGTAGTAGTAAGGGATGAGGTTGCAAGTGGAGCTGATCTATGTCACATCTCTGGAAACTCCTGCTATGTACTTAGGGAAAAGAGGGTAGAGTTCTGCAAGACTTTCCTCAAGTCTAAATAGTTACTTTTGTCTGGATTTTAGTCTTACAATGTTCTTAATACTCAATGATTCTGGTCTGGAGAACACCTCACCTGAGTCTCGGCGAACCTGAGAAATTTCTTGGTTTAACCTGTACAACTGATCCCTCAATCTCCTTTCTGTGCCTAGAATTTTTTTTATGGTGGTATTTGAACAAGGCATTCAAATAAAATAAATTCTTGTAAGAATGGGTGATAATAAATCTCAGATGATTGTGAAAATATGCTTGGGTTTACAGCAGAATCATAGAATCTTCTGGTTGGAAAAGACCTTTGAGATCATCGAGTCCAACTGCAGCCATCTTCTGCTAAACCATGTCCTTCAAAAACTCATCTACCTGTTTTTTAAACACCTCCAGGGACGGTGATTCAACCACCTCCCTGGGCAGCCGTTCCAGTGCCTGACCACCCTTTCAGAGCATAAATTTTTCCTAATATCTAGTCTGAACCTCCGCTGGTGCAACTTATGGCCATTTCTTCTTATCCTATCACTTGTCACTTGAGAGAAGAGATCAACACTCGCTGCTCTGCCACAGCCCACTTTCAGGCAGATATAGACAGCGATGAAGTCTCCCCTCAGCCTCTTCTTCTGCAAGCTAAACAGCCCCAGTTCCCTCAGTCTTTCCTTGTAGGACTTGTTCTCCAGCCCCTTCACCAGCCTCGTTGCCCTTCTCTGGATGCACTCCAGCACCTCAATGTCCTTCTTGTAGTGAGGGGCCCAGAACTGCACACAGTACTTGAGGTGCGGCCTCACCAGTGCCAAGTACAGGGGCACAATCACCACCCTGGTCCTGCTGGCCACACTGTTGCTGATACAGGTCAAGAAGCCGTTGGCCTTCTTGGCCACCTGGGCAAGGTACTAACAGAACATATTCTCTTGCATTGTCTAAAATTTCAGGACAATATGAGACAAAGGGCAAAGACTTCATAGATGCCCATATTACTGAGAAAACTATGTCTCATTTCCCCATTTACTTCCTCCAGATAAGTATATACACACCCAGGGCTTGGGCAGTTAAGAAAATAGTGATACGTTTTTAGGTTACAAAAGGTGAAGTAGGCACCTTAGGGGATTTATAAAAAAGCTTAAATGTGATAGAGGTGCTCTTGAAAACGGGATGCAGGTACTTCTGAATGTTTGTCTTCTGTCATTTCTATGCCAACTGGTATATAGCCATGAACACTTTTCCAGCTTTATTGTTTAAAGACGCTTTACCTATGGGTGTTTGTGGTACAACTGATAGGGCAGTAGTTGACAGAGCAGTACTCAAACCCTTGAATGTAACCAAATAGATAAACAGGCATTAAATTGTAGATGTGTATGTAGTTCAGTGTTTTGAATTGAAAAACTGATACATTTGGCTGTCAGCACAGGTTGAAATGGATCTCTAACTCAAGGCTTAAAAGGTATCACCTGTAATTTGCTGAAGACAGCTCAAAAGTAGGAAAGTTGTCCCACTGATTTGGAATAGGCAGACTGAAAATGAAATTAAACTGAAAAAAAATTATTTCAATTAAGGTGTCGAAACTAAGAGCAGCAACAATACTCTGGGAGCTGGATCAGCATCGACTAGATTATGACTACAACTAGATGAAGGCAGTTGAAAGTGCAGGCTGTCAAGATGACTGATCAACGGGTTGACAGGTTAGTCACTAAGCACCAGATGGACACCACCAACTGTCTAAATGCTTTCTCCCTCATTTGTAATTGGCCTCATTTGTGGCTGAGTTCCCTGGTTCTGCCTGCGTTTCTCAGCCCTGCTGTTGACAGACCCCTTGGCATAGCTCTGTAGCCATCATGCAAGCTCTTGCCAGTGTGACAGTCCCTGCAGGAGCTATGGGTTTGCCGGTCATGCCCTACCCTAACAAAATTTGTCTCATTAGCAACGTGGAACACCCATGGCACCATTTCTTTCCATTCCTGTTTTTCTTTTTTTTTGTGGCGTTGGTACAGGACTGTTACATTTGCCACCTTATGCGATGTTAACACTGGCAAGTAGGAA
Source organism: Dromococcyx pavoninus (assembly GCA_033558185.1). Taxonomy (NCBI): domain Eukaryota; kingdom Metazoa; phylum Chordata; class Aves; order Cuculiformes; family Neomorphidae; genus Dromococcyx; species Dromococcyx pavoninus. The sequence goes on along the minus strand of JAUMJL010000433.1, from coordinate 1,313,551 downwards.
CAGTCTAAAGATGCATCTTTATGTGCAAACCAGATTTGCCTGTAAGCCTCCTTGTCTTCTCCCTGGGGATCCAAACCCAAATTAAGTGCTCTTGTGGCCTACTGCTGTGTGTTTGGGACTTGCAGTACCAAGGTCAGAATGTCATCTTGCAGGAAGCCCTCCTGTATTTCTTTGTTTCTGCCTTCTTCATAGGCATGTTCTCTTTGAGAAATACTAAAGTCTCAAGGCAAAGAAGTCCTTGAAAATCTCCATACCTGTGAAACAAGGGAATGTGGGAATGGCTTTGTGTTGACCTCCAAAAATTCTGTGTGGACTGATTTGTAGACGCACATAAACCACCATTCAGATAGGATAAGGTGAGTTGTCTGGTTTCGGCTAATTTTAGATGGCTTGAAGTTTGAACCTAAAGATTACAGTAACATCTGCTTGCCTTGGAAAGGCTGGTCATGCAACGACCACCAATGTGAAGGCTTGGCCCAAGAGATGGTTGCTGTCCCACACAGAGCTCAGTGGGTGTGCTGGTGTGACAGAGGATGGCTCATGCACAGCTCTCAGTATTATTTTAGCTTATGGCTGGCTCAGGTGAGTGCCATTGAGACAGAAAGTAGAAACCTTTTACAAAGATATAAGGCACACTGCCTTATCACTGACTGCTTTCCTGTGAAAGTCAGGTGGGAAAGAAAGTGGAGGGGTGCTGCTGCTGCTTTTGGAGAGGTTGGTATAACTGCAAAGATGAAGAGGTCCAACACATAGCAAAAAAAAAAAAGATACACAAGAGGGTGGTTTTGTCCGACAACAAACCAAGAGCTGGGGAGAAACAAGTTCGGTTTATCATGTCTGTGTGCATGATGTAGATAATCGTGGATGCATTATTTTTATTCCGAAATACAAGTGTGGTGTGTCTGCTGCAGCTTGTCCAGCTAACCTGTCAGCTGAAAGCCAGCAGACAACTTGATGCATACTGTCTGTTGTCACTTAATCCTCTGGGAAGGTGGCTGAAGTTGTGCTTTACCCCATGTTTGTGGGGGACTGGCAATGGGCTGTGGCTTGTTACTATGGCTCATCTAGAGCGTGGTAAGGTGATGCACTCTGGTAACTTGACCACAACTTTAAGTTCTTCCTTTCTTTCTGTTTCAAACTCCTAGCCCTGAAAGCAGTATTGGAGTAAACACCTGCTTGACAGGATTGCTCTCAAAGAATGTGACTAGAGGAAACAAGAAAATACTGCGGATAGATGCAATTTTTTAACAGAGTGTATTAAATATCCAGTACATCTTGCACAGCCCATAGCAATTTTCTCTTTTCTCATTTCCGCTGAGTCCTACCTTACACATTTCTTCTTTGCTGAGCTTTGGCTCTTCCCATAACAAATTGTGTGGAGTTGCATACTACAGTGGAGGAAATCCTTGTTTAGCAGAGCTTTATCCCTAATAAAAATAATACAACAAAACTTCAGATGTCCATGCTAGATACACCTACATGGGCCTAGGGAGCCCTTCAGAATGGCCCCAAATGTTAACCTTCACTTGCACCATTTCTGCAAAGAGGGTATTATCATGAGCATCACATACTAGCTTCCCCTTCTGCTTACCATTCCTGCTGCATACTATATGGCTTGCTTTGGTAATTGGAAAGGGTTTCTCCCGCAGGGATGTCACCACCGCCCAGGGGACAGAAACAAGTCTATCACAGCAGTGAAGAATCAAGGAGAGAGGTCCAGGTCCAGCTATTAAAAAAAAAGGAAAATAATAATAAAAAAATCCCTACTACTGCATACATAAAGAGATTTTACACAGTGCGGTTGCCGAAGGAAGGGTTCCTCTGCAGTGTAGGGGGCCATCTAGTGAGCTCGGGCATTATGACAGCTCAGCTCCCTCTGGTGCGCTCTGCCCTGCTCATCGCCAAGAAAGACTACACACACGAGCTGACAGCAAGCTCCACGCTTACACACGTTAGCAGCATTTTCCACCACAAGATGACAGGAGGAACATTGCTGCAGGAGGGGAGAGGATGACAGATGCCAGGGATCTTGGCAAGCTGGGTTTCTAGGGAAAGTCAGAAATCCGTCTGCACTGGCCGCGTAATGGCGATGTGCAGGTTTCCAATAAATTGTGCCCTCAGCTGCAGAGCTGATGATGACAAGAGGAGCTGCTCAGCCAGAGGGCACTACAGCAATTGGGATGCTGACAGAACCTTGTGAGGAACGATGAGACATCAGCTCCTCAATATTATATGGTGGTTTCCCCAACAAACACCTGGTGAAGGGCAAGGGAATGAGAAAGTGATATGTCAATAATTTAGAGATTTCAGAGAACTAACACTTCTATTTTCTTTGATGCTGTACTGATAGTCTTGGAAGGGAAACTGCTGCAACACAAAGCATTATATCCACAAAGTCCTGACACTATGCTTTGCCTTTGAGGAGACTGAACTGATTGCTTGGGGATGAACACACAACCAGCTGCGCTGTCCATTCACTCTCCTGCACCTCCTGTGAGGCTGCCAGATTATGAGAGCAACAATAAATAACTGGGGATTTTGGTGGCTTTTTGTGGCTCCTCAAAGAGCTCTCAAACATACTTGAGCCTACAACCTACTCTGAAACCTACAGTCAGGGTCATACCATCCTCATACAAACTATGCTTGTTCAGCCAGGGGTGCAACACTGAAAAATGGGAGCATGGGATGGTATTTGGGCACTTCAGGTGCCAGGACATGACTTGTGCATCCCCAGTGACACATTCTACTTTCAGCATAGACATGTGTTTTTAAACAAGTTTGTACTGTTGTATTAGAGGTGCTTCAGGAAACTGAGAGGGAAAGGTTGGAAGATCCTCACTAGTAAACATTAGTTTAATCTCATTGAATGCTAGGATCCAAGTGAGCACACCGTCCACTACTCCTCATCTGTTGGACACTTGACCTGCTTGGATCTGGCTCGGGGTGAACTCTTCATATCCACCTGCCTATCTCTGCAACAGCTGTAAAATTGGAGGCTGTTAAGTTTAATCATGACAAACTGTTTCATGTTCTCCTTAATTGTCATTGAAGCCTTGACCTGCGAGCGTTAAGATACCAAACTAGCTTTCAGCATGTCATTATCAGTCCCAGGGAATGTGAAAGTCCACATCTGCAAGTATTTGCTACTTCAGTATGTGTTTGTGTGTATTTATACAGGCTATGGACAGGAGAAACAAAACATAATTAGTTTTGTAGCCCTGCAGCAGAAAACACAGTATTGCCATTGCTAGTAACAGACCCCAAGGTTTGCAATAGCTTTACTATGCCATTAGGACTCATCACACTCTGTCTATACTTGCCCTATTTGTCTCACTTCTATACTTGTTTGTATAATCACATGGTGTAGTAATGATTTTCACACAGCAGTGCCAAGCAGTTTTTTCTGTAGAAACAAATACTTATGACTCCAGTGTAGTGATTTAGTGTACAGAAACATGGCGTTGGTGCCACAGCTGAAGTCTGGTATAATGGACACAGACAGCTGTGAAAAGGAAGATGGGGCACAGACTGGTCCTGAAGACCTCAAGACTATGAACAAATTCTCAATGGTGAGATAAAGACATGCAAACATAGAGCTTGACAAAACCCGCTTTAGGAACAACAAAGAGAACAAAGAACAAGAATCAAAAGAACCCTGGCGAGGAGGTCGAGGGAGGTGATTCTTCCCTCTACTCTGCTCTGATGAGAGGTCACCTGCAGTACTTCATTCAGCTCTGGAGTCCTCAGCACAGGAAAGACATGAGTTTGTTGGAGAGAGTACAAAGGAGGGACATAAAAATGAACTATAGGAAAGGCTGAGATAGATAGGGTTGTTCAGTTTAGAGAAGAGAAGGCTCTAGGGAGGCCTTCCAGTACTTAAAGTGAACTTAGAAGAAAGATGGGGGAAAACTCTTTAGCGTGGCCAGTACCAATAGGACAAAGGATAATGGTTTCAAACTAGGAGAGGGTAGAATTAGGCTTAGATATAAGGAGGACATATTTTACACTGAGAGTGGAAACAAACTGCTGCAGGTTGCCCAGAAAATGTTAGAAACCCCATGCTTGGAAATATTTAAGGTCAGATTGCACAGGTCTCTGAGAAATCTGATCTAGTGGAAGATATCCCTACTCATTGCAGTGGTTTGAACTAGGTGACCCAAACTGTTCTATTTTTCTGTCTAACGTGTATAACAGACTTCTGCAATAAAGCCAATATGTATCCAATATGGAATTAGAGACGCATGAAGAGAGACCAAGGCATAAAAGGGTTAGGAAATATATACGAAGTGTCTCAAGCGGACTCAAAATTGAGAAGAAGGAAACCATCAATATCTACACCACATTCCTCCTGAGAAAGGTAAGAAAACCTCATTCTCAACATAACATTTGCCATGACAAGGAGATTGAGATGCTGATGACTTGCCATATCTTTTATCTCTCTCCAAGACTCATCCAAAGGCATTGTGGAAGAGTGACTGTAAGAGCAGAGAAAGAGTCATGTTCTGGGAAGACATAACAGTTGTAACTATAATTGTGGAAACTTTTATGTAACACTGTTTTCCCCCCTTGCTTTAATACCTTCACTGAGACTAAAACAAGTTCTTTTGTTAGACTGTAGGATTTTGGTTAACATAAAAAAAAAATCTCAGCTTTGTATAAGAAGTGTGCTTGTTTTTTACCATAAGAAGTTTTTAGTGCAACTTCATCACATTAAGTATGAGAGATGGAGATCTATCTATTTCCCATCTCAATGCCTTAAGCACTGGACTGTCTGTTTTGGGTGGTTTTTGTGATCAGATGAGCTTTGGAAAGAATATTGAGAAGAGACTTTTTTTCAAGAACTAATTTCTCAACAGCTGATTTCAGGACAGAAGTAATCTTCTAGGCCTCACATTTAGATCTGTTTAAAAAAAATTCCCAAATGTTATAAGAATACAACATCATGAGTGAGTTTAATGTTATTGACTGTGACAGCAAACATTATTTCACAGCCTATATGATAAAAAAGACCAGAACACGTTGAAATGCCAGTTTTGGATTAAGGTTGTGTTGCTAAACTAAAAGATTAAGAAATAGGCAGGACAGTGCCTGTGGGTAGTGGAGGAGGAAACTGGTAGGTGTTGTATAAAAATAGGAGAAAGGCAAAATAAAGCTTTTTTACTGCAGTTCACTTAAAACCCCCCTTATTTTTCATTTTTGTAATTAGGTACTGTTTAAGTAACACTTTCTTGTACTTTTATTTCTGAAATCACCATAATTTTATAGCAAACCCAGGTATTTTGAAACAGCAAGATGTTAAAATATAACATTTCTAGATTAGAAAAGAACTCTGTATTTTTTCATCTGTTGAATGCACCAGATGATTTTGGTGTACCTCACATAGCGTTTTTTTCATATTTATGGAAAAAAATTGCTTGGCTTGAATCAAAATTCTCATTTCCTGTTCTTACAGGGTCCTCAGTCTCAGTAGGATGTTACACAGATGTGAGACTTTAAGATATGCCAGCTCGTAAAAAAAAGGCTGTGTTGTTCAGGGTGATATTTTACAAACCTAAAGCAACTGTCAAGGCATGAGGCCAAAAATTCCTTATGGAACTTTTCTCATTTAGAGAATTGCTGTTCAATCCTTATAATTATGGTGGGATTTGTTACAAGAAAGCAAATTTCTGTTATTGCATGTTAATAAATAGAAAATGTATGTTGTAATACTGCTATCAGAACCCCAGTCTTTGAATTATTTCAATGAAAGATAGATACATTTTACTTCTCGACTGAAGACTGAAAACTGTGATATCACAGTAGTGTTATCTGCATGCAAATAAAATCCAGATTTGTTCTCAAAGTTCTTTTCTATTTGCTCCATATTTTTTCCCCAGATGTTTTATTTCTTAAAATGTCTAAGGCAATCTCTCAGTTCCTTATGGAGAAAAACAAGTGCTCTGTTTCTTTAGGGGTCTGAGTACAACTGTTTGGGAGACTGCAGTGTATATCCTCCAGTGGATGGACACACATGGATATAAAAACTTAGTGGCAGATTGCTGATATAATTTTATGTGAATTTATTTTTATTCTAGGTAAAGCCGCCTTCTAGACAGATAAATAAATGCAAGCTTCCTCGTTATAACAGGAGAAGAAAAGAAGACATAAAGCATGGTCTTAGGCACAGTATTTTAAGAAAGAATATACTTCAGTGGCATTCTGGGTAGCTTTTGGGAAACGTCTTGATTCAGTTGATTTTATTTGTGGATTCTTTGTGCTGGCCGTCATTTTTTAAAAACATTTTTGATTAAGGAACACATTTAAAATAAGTTTAAGCCTGGCAGAAGCCTGTGCTGAAAGGCTCTCCTGATCTGCAGCCAGGTGCAGCAAAGCCACACTGGTGTGAAATTGTGCAGACAGGCAGTGCCGTATGGCAGCAGGGCACTCCCCTCTCCCAAAGGGCTAGACCAGAAGTGCTTTTCTGTGAGCCTGGATACTCTGTGCATTGCTGCAGCCTGTTCCCACGCCACACTGACCAGCAGGTGACCTGTATGTCCTACATCTGAAAATAGATGAAATATACAACCTTCTTTCATTTTCAGCTGAGGATATTAGGGAAATAAAAATATTTTTCTGTGGTAAAACTGAGCCTTCCCAAGGATGCTTTTTAAAGGTTGCAGACAGCCACCCACTCTCTGAGGTGGGGTCCTGACATTATTTAATAGAAACTGGGTTATATATGCCTCAGCATTTTAGTTAAGTATTTAAATTTAGCACTTCAGTTACTTTGTGACATTATAATTACATCTCCCTTGGCGAACATATATGGGGTCAGGCTGCTGCCAGTCTTTTCCACATATCCTCAGAAGGGATTGTAGTGAGAAGAACCTGTTTTCCATCCAAGAAAAGCTCTAAAATATTTCTCTTCTTAACTTAAAATGAACAGCTGAGGGATGGTTGAAACATTTAGACAGAAGACCACTATGCAGAAATAAATGAAGACATGGAAGGCAGAGCCGGGCAGTTGTACACTTAGCAAAGGTGACCTGGCAGTATTTAGGACACAGAAGCCTCTAGAGATGACAGGCACCATCCCACCATGGCAAATATCCAGCACCCCTTACAGAAACCTCATTCCTAGTTTGTTGTTAACATGTAGGCTGTGGGACACCTCTGCCTGGTAACCTTGAAATTCTGTATCTCCTCTGTCCATGTTTCCATGTTTGAGACGCCATAAGTTCTTACGTTTTTTTGCCTCAGTATTAACACAAAGCATGACAGGAGAGTTATTCTGTGTAAAAAATCTGCTTTTGGGACAGGACAGAGCATGAAGCTGAAGTCATTAATGAAGACAAGCCAAATTAAGACTTCTGCTCTGGAGGAAGAAAGCCTTGTGATGCTCAGGTGGCTCCTGAGTGGTTCTACACTGCAGCACTGCTGGAGATAATGGTGTTATTGCAGCACAAAGTCAGGAATGCCAAATGTGTTTTGGGACCTGGAAAGCTTAGTGAGGGGATGACTAAGAGGCAGAAGAAAGAGGAATAGAGAAGGCATTTCCACATCCTCTGTACTGGTGGGGTCAATCGCAGCTACGCTATTGTTGAAAGGAGAGTGAACAGATCAGCTGAGAAGCAGCATGGTCCCTGGGTGGAGGGAATGATAGCGGGGCTCTCCTCCTGGCTCCAGCATCAACGCTCCTAGGTCCCCTTCCATGCCAGGGACCGTGGCACAGGAGCAGGACCGCCTGGTGCTGCATGCATACAGCAACAAGCACCCCATAGCTGGTCCCAGCAGGGTGCCATGGGGTGGCTGCTGTCACAGCAGCAAAGCTGGATGAAGGAAGGGAGCTGTGATTTGCCTGTGACAAGATTAGCAATATCAGATATGTTAGGAAAATAGCTTAATATATCCCCTTTTGCCTTGGACATTTAATATGCTCAATAGCAGAGAATGGAAAAATGCTCTAGGCATTTCTTGGCAGAAATATGGAAGAGAAATAACAAACTACCTAAGGGAAGTAGGATACTAGTAAGACCCATTGGTATAGAGCTACAGCTATGAAAGAAAATATATTTGCTGAATTCTCCTCACAGATATAATGTGATAAGCAGTTCTTAAACAATTATGCAGCATTGGTGTGCAGTATTAAGCAATTGTTTTGTTTCACTCTGGAAATAGCTTTATATCGGCCTGACCATAGATTATTTTTCTGTCTTTGCTTAGAATTATATAACATTTTGACATTTGTGAGGTTAAAGGATGCTAGAAAACGGTGGCATATGGTTTATGATTTCCCTTAGAAGTATTATTCCTTTGGAAAACATTAACTTAATTAGATGTAAAATGTTTACAGATATGTATCCATTTCATGATAATCTGACAGGAGATTATCTCAATATTTTGTTCCCATGATGAAGAAACATCTGCTTTTTACATTGCCATTTGAATTATGAACAGACAGAAGTGTAAAAAGGCAATGTTGACAATGCTTCAGTCTTACAAAAATAAATACTTCCAGGAGGTCAAACGTAATAGTAATTCCTCTCTTTCATAACATTTTTTTGATAAACCTATTTCTCACCTCTATTTGAGACAAGGTGTAACATCAAAGTCTTTGAACTTTCTGTAAGATGAAAATTTTAAGTTTTGACCCATTCAGGTCATCACTTTATGCTGTAATTTCATTTATACCTTCAGCTTTTTACCATCTTACTCTCTAGGGTCCACAGAGTTTAAGATTTATTCCTTCTGTTCCTCTTCACAGATGTCTATTACGACTCTGATGACAAAGGATGAAAATCTGCAGTCTATTTCAGAATAATGAAACAATTTAAAATTATTTGGAGAACAGTATTGAAGCTCTGAATGCAAACCAACAGATTTACTTATGTCTTTAAATAAGAACTAGGAAACAAGGGAGTCTAACACAGAAATATTTTACCAGCTACTGAGTGGAAGGGGAATGGAAAGAAACACTACCATAGCTTCAAGCAGTTCTACTGGGAATGGTAGGCTGCTTTGCACTGGTAGTCCATTCAGTTCTGTGCCTGGCAGTGGCTGTTCTCAGATATTTCATGGAAACATACCAAAATCCAGGGCTGACTTGCGTGCAGGAAAGTTTCTTCTTTACCTACAATGCAAGAAGTTGGCTTTCTCCTCCACTGTAAGAGTCAATACCCTTTCCTAAACAGTAGTTTACTCTCTAAATCCCTGGAGACTCTGCCTTGAGTTTTGCAAAATATACTCATGTAATGAATAAATAAGTGCAATAAGCTGTTTGTTTATAATGCAAAAAAATTGGGTTCCCCTTTCCCCCAATTTTTAATTTCCTGGTTTGGGTTTCACTGTCTGACATTTGCTGTGGTAAAAAGTAGTTCCTGCTCTCACTTCTCTGTTTCATTTCCATGTCCTTTTAGTGTTTCCCTTCTCCAAGAGAATTGCAGAAATATTTTAATCCAATTTCTCTTGTCTTTGGAATATATTTGCCTAATTTATAGCTATTTTCAAAATAGTTGCAAACATTATTATGTCCCTGTTGACCTTTCTTTTCCTGAAATAGTTTTCTCTTGCAGGTTGTGGATGTTTGTGATTAGAAATAGGGAATAAAGTCTGGGAGGAGGCTGGATGCAAGTGCTGCGTGAGAGAACAGGACTGGGCAGGTTTTTGATGGTAGGCTGTGTTGACTGAACTAGCACTGCTCCTGACGACTGTGTCTCTGAACTTAGCTTAGAGATGGAGATAGCAAAATGATGGAGAGTCCATGTCCTTCCCAGTGCTTCACTGTCCTCATCACTGGAAGGATTTCCCTAATGAATTTTCATTGCCAGCATTGAATTTTGGTAGTTGCTGTCCTTTCTACCGTGAAAACAAAGAACATGTTATTCCTTTCCATTGCAACAGCTGATGAAATTTGAAGACCTACTCTCTGTGCTATACTGAGAATTCTTTCCTTGTAGACCACATAACCTAACCACTTCTATTTTATCCTCCTGATTTTCTGGAAGTCCACATTGTACTTCCAGTGCAGCACTCCAACTGCAGGTTAATCCAGCCAAGGCCTTATTAATGATCAGCAGAAGAGGTTTCTTTTATGTCTTATTACCTACATACCGAAGTGCCTTTACAGCACAAAATCTTTGACTCATGTCCAGCTTCTTATTCACTCTAAGTATCACATGCTTTTGTGAAAACTGGGCTGACAGCCACAGCCCACCCTGTAAGCACAGTTGGCTGTGACTGTCTAAAGGTTAAAATTTGCACTTGTCCTCTATTGCATTTTTAAGACCATTTCTGATCTGTAATAATCATATCATTTTTCACTGCATGCCTCCAGGTTTAATGTTGTCTTCAAGTTTAATAAATGGACACTTACATACCTTCGACACTTACATACCTTCTTATCACCTAAAGTACTAATGAGAAGATTAAATGGTCTCAGGCCCACACAGAGTCCATCAAAACCTTATCCTTGAATTTTTAACCGAACAGTTTCTTGCCAGTATTGTATCTGCTTTACAGAAGTTTTGTGAAAGCCATATTTCTACTGCTTGATTATAGAAGTAGCCAAGTCCCCTTACTATCAAGATAATTGACAGACTCAATTGACCTAGAGCTACAACATTCCTGCTTGTCCAGGAAGCTTGTGGATGTTGGCAGGCTTTATTTGATAAATTGAAGTTGGTTCTAATTCACAATGTGTTCTTCTAGACAGCCACAAGTACTTCTCTAAGGACTGAGGTTCAGTTGGTATTCCTCAATTCCTCTTTGTCTTGTCCCCTTGATAAAGTTAAGCATGATATTTGCTCTTTTTGTGAACAATCCTTTTCAAGATCTCAAAGAAAAAATGGTCTGAGACTACTTCACCCAGTTGTGCAGTTTAGGAATAGATCTCACCATGTTCAGATGATCTGAAAACAGTTTGATTTGTCTCAAAACCATCCAACCTGGTTTTCCCAATTCTGCTCTGGATATGTACCTTGTGTAACTGCATTTGCCATCGGATTGCAAAATGCCTTTCCAGTGAAGTCAAAAGCACAAAAAAAAGAGGCTATTATCTCAGTGTCACCTATTTTCTTTCCTCTCTTTGGAAAATGAGATCAACATTTTCCTTTGCTTTCTCTTTACCACAGAATCATTTCCTATTACTGTACAGGATGCATTATACCTTTGCCTTTTTGGATTTTGTCCTCACATGCTTTTGCAACCTATTCAAGTTATGCTTAGTGATCTGAATAACTTTGCATTTTCTGTGAACTTTATTCTTTGCTTAAAGCCAAGAAAAAGCCAGTGATTTAGTACAGTGAGCCTCTTACTACACCTATTACTTTCCCTCAGGGTCAGTTTGTGCTTTTATCATCATTCACCCTACATATTCCTCTATATCTCAAAGCTTTCAGTTACGAATTCTCTTGAGTTTACTGAAATCTACCCACCCTAAATCCATTCCTTTAACTTTGTTTTTCCATTTGTATGTCACAGACTTTGTAATTTTGTGGTCAACCTAGAAGCTCTCTAACCTTTCAATCTTGAGGAGTCTCACTGTAAACTTATCACTCAGGTGCACAGTTTGTAAACTTCTTTCTGCATAGTTCTCAAAAGAGAGATGAGTTCATGCTCCAAAGATTTGAGCCTTTGTGTGAGGTGAGGTTAAGATGATTATGACTTTTTTTTTCGATAAGCAGAGTTTTTTAACAAGTTGCTCTTCCTGTGATCCTCTACTCAGCTTCTCAGAAGATTTTCTAACTATATGGATTTGAGAATAGTGAGTAAATCCCAGAATGTTTTCCAGTATAATTAGGGTATAAGAAGCTTTTGGTTAGCAGAAAATTAAAATAGAAAAGCTGTTCTTCCCTCAGACAAATCACGGCTTCTTTTTAGATAAGCAAACAGTGAAACTACAAGAATGTTAATCAATTTGGGACAAGAAGAACAAAGAATTTCCCTCTCTTTTGCAAATCTGCCCTCCTACTTTATTAAAAAATGTTCCTTGGAAGATAATAACGAAAAGGAGGGAAGTGGGGAGCAGAAGTGGTAAGAGTCAAAGAAGAAATCTGTGCTGAAACAGAAGGTGTAATTTTGACACCTCCTAATTCCTTCTTAAATTAAAGAATCACACCTAAATCACCTGTAGTCCATATCTGTGGATTAATAATGCTGCATAGACCAGCCCTCTTCAGCCATGCCCACACAGGCTGGGCAATGCCTGAAGCCTGTCACAGTCCCTGTTCAGTGAGCGTGGATGGCAGATACAAGGGTCTGCAATGCTGCAGTAAAACTCGTGGGCATGGATTTCCAAATACCTCGCTTTGGGATCTCTGGGATGAAAGGATGAAGAGAGGCTAGCACTAAAGCCTGCAAAACCTTCTTGAACTCGTCAGTGCCCACTCTGCTGGAGAGGGCAAGAGACCCCTGCCTGCAGCCCTGAAGAGAAGTGGGTAGGGCAGGACACGGGAACAGGGAGGACTACACCTTTAATGTGTGCAGAGGAAGCATGGAGAGAAAGGAGGGTTTTGATGTGGAGCCATGCCACATTGCTGTTCAGAGATAAAAGTGGTTTTGGCAGTGAAAGAGGAGTGCAGGGACCCAAATGTTCCCTACAGACTTAGCTGCCTGCCTTCAAGGTTGCCTGTAAGGTAGGTCACCTTACTGGGATGTGAGAGGAGGGAAATCCGCAAAAAATAGCTGTTCCCCAAAAGCCTTTTGAATTGCAAAATTGAAGAAGGTATCAAGCTCTTAAAAATATGACAATGAAATAAAACAGAAACTAGAGGCTTGGCAGGAAGGGAAAACACAGTATGAACAGCAATTAAGAGAAAGCTGTGGGACTGGTCAAAGACTGGACAGCTTTAATAACCTTGAGAACTATAAATCCTTTTGATTCACTGTACCAACAGTAAGTTAAATCCACCAAACTGCAGCAAAAGGGAACACCTCTCTGTTCCTTTTCCTTCCTCTCACAGGTGTTGGCTGATGGGGAGAGGGGAAGGACAATGAATATTTTATCTCCTAATGAATAACTGCTGCATGCTTCTCAGGCTGTGCTTCAGACATCTCACAAGCAACATGCATTGCAATAAAACAGCCTAGCCCTGCAAAACAGAAGTGCATCTAACCACTACAGAGAGGCCACTTATGAAAAAAACAGCAATGGGAAATGCTGGAACACATTTGGTGATTTTGAAGGTGGTGCTTTACTACTCCACCTTGGCTCTCCTTCAGATCTCTTCACTGCCTGCAAAGATTTCTCAGTTCTCTATTAAAGGTAAATTTTCATCCAGCACTTGTTGTCCAGGAAAAGATGGAGAAAATGGAATTTTCAATCACCTAATTATGCAAACCCCCTCAGCCACAGTCTCACAAAAAACATAATCCAACATCCCTAGGGCAAACAGACACATTAACACACTGTGCACTTTGGGCTACTTCCCGGCTAGAATTCTTCCCACAGTAGACACAAAACACTATTATTTGTTTTAAAGATATTTTCTTGTGAAGGAAAGAAAATCCTTCAAAGAATTACATAAGAATACACCATGTCCAAAGTACATGTATTCAGATGAAAGTAAACACTCCTTCTGAAACAGGCAGCTCTACAAATTGTTCTCAGTATGTGCAAGACCATGAAATTTCACCAGTAAATCACAAAAGAGGAAATTTAGGTAAAACCAAGATATTCTCTCTCCTGTTTTACTGCCTAGGGACTATCAGAAAAAGCTTCCCTTGCCAAAAAATCAGGTTAATCCAACAAAGATTTTTAAAAGGGTTAATTTGCCCCAAACACCTAGGGGCAAAATTGCTATCTTACTGGCTACTACAGCTTCTGAGAATATGTTTACAAAGATTTTGTGCCAACCAGTAAAAAATTTTCACAGATTTTGAAGCATGCTTGAACGAGAAAGCTCAGATCTGTATAGTATATGCCGTTTCCCTAATGATTGTTCTTTGAAAGAAGGCCATTTGTATTTTGAAAAAGGAGTAAAAACCCACTTACAACCCATTTTCAGCTCCATTCATGCACAGTCATTTAGGGTCTGTATATATCTAATAAAACAACAAGCAGTTCATCCAGAGATTACTAACCACGATTGACCTCTTTCCTAATGCAACAAGAGATATCAGTCCTCTTTTATTTTATTGCATTGAATCCTTCTCAGCTCAGAAACATGAAAAGCAAAGACTAATGAATCAGCTTTCAGAAATGCTGGGTCATTACATCAGGTTTTTTCAAATGTCTTCTCCTCTGGGAGATGAGGTGGCTCAGCAGGGACTACTAGGATGGAAAACCATCAATATATTCCTGATCCTATTCAGGATGCCAGTATGATCCTTGCAGCTTATACTGATGCAGTATTAAGCCACTTAATGAAACTGTGAAATGATTAAATACCACTGCTCTTAATGAGAAAAAAGACATTTTCAGGATAGTTAATTTTGCAGTCACTCCTTACAGACACTACAGATGACAAAGCTAGTACTGGAAATAAAGAAATAATATCAAACACACTACTTTGCTTTAGGCGTTTTGTTTTACATCTGTTCCTGTACAAGAATATTGTTATTAATCCTCCAAAAGAAAAGCCTTATTATTTTGTTTGCAAATGAGCAAAGTCTAGAACGGCTTCACCGAAGCAAGCAAGTTTGTGATTCAGCACTCCTGTGCCACGTAAAGCAGACCAAGAACAGTCTGGTGGTGCTGGGGCCTGCTGAAGCACAGGTGTCTCTATCAAGGAGCCACCTGTAAGAGCCATCCTGTTCTTTTAACGTCTTTATTTTTCACATGCCATATTTAAGCAGGTCTTTTCACTGCCCAAGAACCACAATGCACTCCCCTGTCCTAGTTTGCAACTAAAAGAGAGAAAATATGGATATTCTATTCTCCATCTTTTCCTTGAAATGCCTGGAAACTGAAGTAAGTGCCTACAAAATGTCGTGCAACAATGGTCTTCAAAAAGTTGGTGTGTGGCAACCTACACTACAGGCAAGAAATTTCCAGGATCTCTGATAGACTTGGGCACCATTAGCCAGAAGATCAGAATGTATCTCCCTTGTTTGTTGCTTATTGTTTGCAGATATCAAAGCATTCGTCAGCTACTACGTTCCCAGTCCTAAGACTGGGAAAAACTGAGGCATGGATGAAGAGAAGGGTGTTTCTCAGTTCAAGTTTATTTCTGCTGTTCTTCTTTTTTATCTGCTGCAACAATTATTTTTTGGCTTTCATGTGATATTTCAAGCCTTTGGTCTGATCTGTAGGGATTTGATAAAGTTTTATATTCGTGCTCTGTGAATTTTAAATGAAAGTATTTAATAAACCAATGGTAACACAACAGTGTCTCTCCACTGGAGATTTTGCACTGCATTATATGGTATCATTTTGACTATAACGGTCCTTGATAATTCAAAGACTCTGAGTAGAAAATGTGTACCAACAACATAAAGAAAAAATTGCTAATTAAGAAAAAACAAGTTATCAGAATCCTGGTATGAATCAGACTTCTATTCCTGGAACCTGCTTTCAATCTATCTTTCCCAAAAATTTATACTGTTTTTCAGAGACCAAGCCTGACTTTCTATCTGACACTTGGTGCTATACAACCATTAAAGACTTTCCCTGATAGCCTCAACAGGAAAACAACATAGCTGTAACATAGCTTCAGTATGATTGCTGCTCTGCATTTGTCAAGCTGTCATTAAGTAGGAAAGAGCAGAGAATTACATGTCTTTTTTTGTCTGTAGAGTGGCTGCTCCTGAAATTATTGTCTAAAAGATGATACAAGGGAGTGCTGGCCACTGCTGCCTGCCAGGAACGCTACTTGATATTACCAATAGCCTTAAAACTGGGCTTTCAGTGTCATACGCTTGACATAATAGAGCTTAGGATCACCATGTTCTTGGCATGGTGAAACCCTGCTGGACCCTGCTCCTTGTCACACAACTCTACCCAAAAAGCAATCTCAATGAGGTAAGGGCTCAAAGGCATGTCCTTGCATGTTTTGGGACATAAATATGGCACATGTGCAAAGCCTGTGGAAGCTCCATCGTTTTCACCCACTACAATCTTTCCTAAAATCAGAATGCTGTAATGATGGCTTCTTTTCTTTTGTATTTATTGTTCTAGCTGGAAATCCTATGGCATCAAAATTGGAATGCCACTGTAACAGATATGAAGCACCGCCTCCTGGGTCAGGAGTGATATCTTAAGCCCCTGGGACTAAGTTGTGAACAGTGGGCCTGGTTGTCCTCCCAGGACCAGAACAACAGCTGGCCCCATGCGACCCATCTGGAATGGCACTTGGAGGGTGAATTGGGTTCTCTGGTTTCCTTAACCTGGATGCTGCCAGCAAGAAGAGCCTTACAAGCCCGGCTCTGCTGGTGACATACTGCTGCTCTGCAGAAGCTGCTGCCTAAAATGTGTTCCAAAATGCATGACCCTTCCACCTTTCTGAGCCCATTCCAGGCGTGCCAAGTCAAATCTCAGAGATCATCAGACAAGTCTGAAAAACCTTATGACTTTGCTGTGGCTTACTAGTATTTGATTTACCCCTTCTATTCCTTTGTAACTAAGAGGTTTAGCTTCAACTGAAAAGTTTTAAACCTTACCCTTGTTGTTATTACTGCCCCTTTATCTGATGGACCTAAAGAAAAAAATCTCACTGCACACTGGACTTCCAGACCATTTCCTGATTGCAATGCGGGTTCTTGTGAGGATTAATCACTGTCCTGATTAATAAGCACCCTTAAATTTAAAGAGTGGAAAGGAGGCTAATTTAAAGAGTGGAAAGGGACTCATACAAGGAAACTGTATTTACAGTTTTCTAAATATAATTAAAAAATGCACACAAATAAAACTGAATGGAAAAATCATTGGATAAGACTTAGCCCTGAAGGACTTAAGCAAAAGCTTTTTTCTCTGGTCACTCCTTTGACTCAAATGTTACACAGTCTCCCCCCACCCCCGCAGTCAAATCTTACCTAGTGCCAGTAACCCATGGGAATATGTGTTTTATTCATTTTATGCAGTTAAGATTCTGTAGACAAGCTGCTGTTTCCCAAATGGTCTTCCTACAAATGAAATGTCCTTTAAATATCCCAGTTGTAACTCTATGAGGTAAGGCATTTTCCCAAAGATTACAGGGTCTATGCTGGCATTACCTTCTCTCTCTGATATCTTTTTGCATAGAACAAGCATTTCTTCTGGTGTTACAGATGTATTTTATGGTTTGATTCGCCAGTTCATTAGAGACTTGACTTATCTACACAAGTCACCCAAGCTTCGAAAATCTAGGCTCTAGTCCATACTTCCAGTAGTGCTTCCTTTTCTAGTTACTGCCTGCTTTCCCAGCTTGCATTATAAAGCCTTTGAAGCACAAAACACATATCACTGTTCATGGCATCTGGTGGGGCAATGGACCCCATGTGGAGATTCAGTGGGGATCCAAGATTCCTGAATCACTGCATACAGAGAGTGGCTGCAGTAGAAAAAGAAGCCACAAAAATAAATATTTCATCTGTTTGCATGGAAAATAATGAAATATATTTACAATTTTCAGTATCCTCATCTAAAAGTACCGTGGATTCTGTAAGCTGAAGTTTTTTCTTCTTCTTCAAACAAATGAGTAAAAGAAGCTCTTTCACACAGGAACAGACCAAGCCCAGCGGTTAATAGACAAGGATAAGAAAAATGCCAGCACATTAAAGAGATGAATCATTTGGGAACTGGATTTTGACAGTTAATATAAAAAATAAAACATCCTGAGGAATTATCAACAAAAGATACCCATTTAATTATGCAGCTGTGTCACTCCATAGGCTTGAGGCACCTCAAACCATGTGTTCAGCACTACCAGAAGTACGATTTCATCATGGATGCAAGTGCCCTGCCTACCTAGGGCTTGCATTGCTTGAGCACTGATGTAGGTGCAGCTGCAACAACTTCAGTTCAAGGTAGACCCCAGCTCAAGCTAGACCTGAGCTCAAGCTAGACAGCTGAGTGGCTAGGCAGACCATGCTGCAGCTTGTGCCTGCACCAGATGCCTATAGAAGAGTGGAAACTACCACATCACTGGGGCTAAAGCCAGCCCTCTGATTGTGAGGTAATTGTGCTGCAATATAAAAGTCTGTGGCAGCTTCAGTGCTATGAAACATAGTGTTAAGATATCCAAGCTAGCTTAAACACTCCAGCAGCCATAGGAGTACACACTCAAGACCTGAGTATTTACAGAGCTGCTCCATCTCGCTACTGTTTCAAGTGCAATCAGCACACAGGTTCAGAGCAATCTGAACAATTTTTTACTTCACTAGCACCAGAGCCTACACTCAGTAGATGGCTGCACATCCCTGTCTTTTGCATACTGGAAAACTAAAGCAGAAGTTTCACAGCATAACTTGCACATGCCATCCAAATAGCACATTGCTTTTCTGCTTTCAGATCATGCTGCTTTGATATATGAGACTAGTGTGACAACCAAGAGCCAGAATTACAGTCTTAGCAAGAAGCAGTCACAGTGTGAACAACTTCGTTCAGTGAAAGGCTGTTCTTTACTGCTTCGGCTAGAAACAGGAACCATTTGTGTTAATAAGTATCTATTTCTTATTTGTCTGCCACTACAAAAGAGGAGAAGAATGTGAAAAGTTCTGAAGAATGAAAATTTGCTCAGGATATCTAAGCAGAACCAGTGAGGTTTCCATTGTACAGTAAAAAGAAATTCCTTTACCAAAAAGCTCAGCTCACATTATGCTAAAAGTATGGGAAAGATAATTACACAAATGAACAATGGAATAGGAGATGTGGAACAGCAGTTGAAGTACTTTGCTCCAAGTCACGCACGAAATCCGTTGTAGAGGTAAGAGTAATTCCGGAGTAATCCCAGGAGTAATTCCGGGCTTCATCCTGTCACGGCTGGTTTCTCCCCTTGAAGTAAGTCCCAGGGACACAGCCTCTGCTATTTATACTGTCTAGAGAAATGTGGGATTCAAAGACCTGGTCCCTGTGTCTCCCTCCTAGAAGGCAGATTATTTTAAAAAACTTTATATTTCAGTATGGTTTCCATTAGAGAGGTGGTTATACAGCGCAACAATAACCTCTGCCTATAGTGTTCACTTAATTTAAGTGCCCACAGGCTTTGCTGGTGAAAAATGGACCCACAAAGTGAAGCTTTACTTGTGTGGCTGCATTAGTAAAACCGTCCTAGTAAAGATTAGGTGTAATTTAACAGTCTTTCACACAAAGGACTAAATGTATTTTCCTGCACAGAGGACAGTACAAGCACAGTATCGTTCTGCCAGGTCTCCAAGACCAGTCACAATCTACAACATTTTAAGAGATTTTTGAAATTTCTGTCTCACCAGTGATCCAGTTATTCAGAATCTCCTTCATCTTTTTCAGGGCATCTTTTCAGCAGAGAATGCTTTGGTTTTGAACTTGTCTTTTTAGGACTCCAGTACCGTATTGAGGTGAATCTGTTCTGGTGCAGACTGACTGCTACAGAGAATGCAGAGCAGAAACCTGTTCAAGTTGTGGCAGTCTTACATCACTGACACCCAGGGTGTATCAAACTCTTGTACACAGATTGTTTTACATGGGCAGTCTCCAGCTGAACCAATTTAAATATATACCTCTCTTCTACTATCTCATAGGTATGGCTTCTTGTATACTAGGAAGTCTTCACTGGTTGAAAGATATCTAAGGCTAAGCATGGACATTATCCAAGTCTTGTAAATTAGAATTTACCTCCCCCTCTCTATATATTCCTTGTAAGCTATGATGGCATTTTAAAGTCATAAACCACTCCAGTTGCTTGACCTTGCTGACCCAATGTTGCAACATGCAGTTTGTTCAGGAGACATAACTGCAGTTCTGGGTGTTGATTACATAGGAATCTGTGGTAAAGATCTGCTTTATCAGATCCTGAATTAATCTTCCATATTGTTGGTTTTGCAAAGTATCTTTTATTTCTTCCTGAATCAGTGGCAGAAACAATAAGTTTTGGTTAGATATTAGGAAGAGGTTCTTCACCCAGCAGGTGAAGAACAGCACTGGAACAGCTCCCCAGGGAGGCAGTCACGGTGCAAAGCTTAATATTCAAGAAGCACTTGGATAATGCCCTCGGACACACGGTGTGAGTGTTGGGATTGTCCTATGCAGGGATAGGAGTTGGACTCAATGATCCTTGTGGGTTCTTTCCATCTCAGGTCATTCTATTATTCTATGGTTTATTTTATCTATTGAGTTCTTTTTCACCTGTGACATCAAAACAGGTCACATCAGATGCTATACAAGTATGACTTTGAAATTATTTTAATCCGGGTGCATTCATTGTTTAATTTGTCCCACTGCCTTCACTTATTAATTCTTATCTCTCCCCTACCTGTGTCATTGCACCTCTGCCCATCTGTCTTACCAAGTCAGTTTTCTAGTTTGAATTCTTATAGTAATCTGGTGTTTGGACTTAATTTCTCAGTGTCTTACACTATAGAGTCATAAATCTCTTCATCCTACAAATCTCTTATCTGTCTGTACATGGCTCTGAGCATGTTTTACATTTGTAATGTGCTGATATCAGTGCTCCAAATCCCTTTATTGTTGATTTGTCCTTATCATTCATACCTTATATTCCTGGATAGCTATAAGCATTTTTCCAACACACTGAGATTTCCTGTTACTACTCATTTGCTTTGCTATACTGAAACTCTGAAGCATGTGCCAGCAAGACTATTCTCTGTTCCTGACTCTGTCTCCTTAGGACTTCCCTTTTTCTCTTCAATTGCAGCTTCACAATAAAATCCATTAGAGATACCTCTTTCTTATCAGTCAGGATTCCTGATTGCACATCAAGTCTTTCTTTGTCTTCTGCGGAGAACCAGCTGCGATTTGAACCTACAGGGAAGGTGATGTGCATTTCAGACTGCAGATTTTTTTGGAAAAGAGGCCGAGGCTTGCAATGCCCACTGGGTGGCTCCAGACACTGCACTTGCTCCTCCTCTAACTGTACCTGTACTTACTGAGAGAAAGGCCAGCGCTGCAGAGACTCGTGAAAGTGCTGACTACTGGCAGGAACGACAGGGCAGGGCCTGGGGTAACAAACACATGATGCACCAGGTGCATAATTAACGGTTATTAATGACTATTTGCATCACAGGACCAGTGGCTGTTTCCTGTGCAGGAAGTAGCATTAAGGCTTAAATTCCACCCATTGCATTTGAGACGCTTAACTGAGACACCTATATTCAAGAGAGAGAGATCGGTTTACATAGGGCATGAAGGTGACGCTCTTTCCTCATTGACTGTGTGGGGGACTAAAGGAGATAATGCTCTAACTATAGGTGACATTCAAACTCCTGCATTTATAAAGGACGAGACTTTTAGAGAAGGGAGGTATCGAGGACCAGTACTGCAGTAGTGCCTTCTCTGACTCAGTGAACACGTGTGTGTGAGTGTCTGTGTACGATGCACGTTCTGGCCTTACCAGGTACAGACAAAGAGAAGTCTGGCAGGGAAGAGGAAAGCCCTCTGCTTTAAAGTGAAGACAGAGTAAACAATCACTGCAAAGCAACAACATAATAAAATCAACCCAGAGTGTTGACTCTCTGCCTTCTCTTTGTAAATACATTCCTGATTTGTCATGTATTTCAAAATTGTGCATGTGTGTATCTTCTCCAAAAAACATATTTTTCTGTTGCAGACTTTCCACATTTTTGCTTTTTGCGTCCAACAAGTACTATTACGGAATCTGCAGAAGGAGCTGTTTCACCTGTGGTAGGGCTGACGTATAAGGAAAGCCAATCAACCAGCAAACTCCAGTAAAGATAAGCACAACAAGGAAAGGAATGGAAACTAGTCCTTTTTGTTCTACTCTGAGCAACAATCCCATTTGGCCCTTGATTAAGATTTAATTCAGATGTAATGAAGTCATCAATTCTACTCTTTATGCTATACCACAGTTTACTGCTTCAGGAAATCCCTGTTAGTTCTACTAGGCTTAAAAGAAGCGTGAAGATTTTAGACAGCTTTGCACACAAAGGGACTGTAGTGATTCAACATATATGATAAATACATGGATTATGAAGAGATCTCCCCATTTTGCAAAGAGCATCGCATGGAGAGTCTTGTGAATTTTTTAGTTTTTAGTTGTTAAAGCCAAGGAGGATATGAAGAAAGATGTCAGGATACTGGAATGTGTTCAGAGGAGGGCAACGAAGATGGTAAAGGGGCTGGAGCATAAGCCCTATGAGGAGCGACTGAGGGAGTTGGGGCTGTTTAGTCTAAAGAAGAGGAGGCTCAGGGGAGACCTCATTGCTCTCTACAGCTACCTGAAAGGAGGTTGTAGTCGGTCAGGGGTTGGTCTCTTCTCTCAGGTGACCAGTGACAGAACTAGAGGGCATGGACTCAAGCTGCGTCAGGGAAGGTTTAGGCTTGATGTGAGGAGGAAGTTCTTTACTGAAAGGGTGATTGGCCATTGGAATGCGTTGCCCAGGGAGGTGGTGGAGTCGCCGACCCTGGAGGTGTTTAAGGGGAGATTGGATGTGGCACTGAGTGCCATGGTTTAGATGATGGTTGGTGTTAGTGTTGGGTTATAGGTTGGACTTGATGATCTCAGAGGTCCTTTCCAACCTTGTCATACTGTGATACTGTGATACTGTGAAGTTTTGCACTTGATAATCTGTCACTGAGTCTCATCTAGTATGGCAACAAAAACCCAGCCTTGTACAGAATGTCCACATTACTGAAAGGTTACAATGACTGAAATTGCACTTTTCCTGCTGACCCTGGCCAGAGGCAGTGACTGCATCTTGCACAACAGGCTGTAGCTTATGACCTACTGTGTTTTATCCATTTAGAAATAAATGCTACTTTACAATGTGTTAGCTTGCCTAAAAAAAAGTGTCCTTGAAAACCTGTATCTGTCCAGAGCTGAATTTAAGCCTGTATGTCCCTTCCTTCTTAAGGAACACATCTCCTAATCTATAGCATACTGACATGGATGAAGTGTGAGAAGCACTTGAGCTGGAAATTCTTTGATATGTAGACAGAGCTTTGGAATGTCTTCTATATCTTGCTCTCAAATTAGGCAAGTGGATGGCTTTATCAAAGTCCGTACCTGGTATACATACTTGAGGAGAGTAGGCAGAGTTGGACTGGAGGGAGTCTGTGCTCAAATTGAAGAATTGTTCCTTTCGTCCACTTTATAGGATGCATAGGAATCATTAAATAATTACAAGATAGCAATGCCTAGGAGTTATGGAATATCCTGAGGCTGATACTTCTAAACACAAAAAAACAACAACGAGGCAACTGCTGAAGCACTGGCATGTCATTCTGCTATTTTCTGTATGGGTCAAGTTTCAGAATTGAGGTAGTAAGATGCTTTATTATTTTCGTTTTTTTTAAGTGCTACATCTGCATACATTGTACCATATGCAAAAATTTCAAACCCATTGCCATCAAGCAACTCTTAACTCATTGCTTTCATGAGATCACCCTGCAAGTCCTTAGGAATTCTCTAATCACATTGCAGAGCAGGTTCCTTTGGAAATCTGAGGTTTCTTGTTGTTGAAGCTTTTTTTTACCTGGTTTTAATGTGGTCTCTGTTCTCCCAAGAAATGTATCACATCTGAAATGCACCCCAGAAAAAGCTTTATGGGAGGTGAAAAATGTGCTTTTTTGGAAACCACAGTCATTAGGAGTTACTGAAACAGTAATCTGTGCAGCTTCAGCAGATGAGATCTGTTGTTGATCAATCCTAGCAGAGAATCAGACAAAGGGCTTGGGGAAGAACAGCTGCTCCTATGAAGAAAGCTTGATCTTCCCTCATAAGGTGAGCAGCATTTGGAGAGACTGTCTGCCTATAAGGAGATGTATTTTAGTGTTTCACTGTAAAAGTGCTCCCTCAGTGCAACTGATTGTAGGGTCAGGATGCAGAGGCAGACCAAGTCCTCTAGGTGAAACCCTAAAATGCTGAATAAACAATGTTCCTGATTGGTTTTTACAGCTACCATCATGTGGACCATGCACTTGGAAGGCATACCACTACCTTTACTACCACTTATTTCAGCAACCATTCATATCTCTCTGGAGGCTAAGACTGAAGGGAAATTGATCAGACCTTGCTAAGAGAGGTTTATGGCACCTCTGGTCCTGGCTTGCTCTGTCTGCTCTAGGAGAGGTCTAAGCAGCTGATTCTGACATCAAATGATCCTTCTTTTGAAAGAGTGCACTCACATCTGTCTTATGTGCTGTCTCCCTCTGTCATGCAAAGACTATTAGTGGCAGTCCCAAGGGAGACTAAAATATAGCCAGAGTTCCCAGTCTGAGATATTTTAATTTTTTATCCTGG
This sequence comes from Dromococcyx pavoninus, assembly GCA_033558185.1. Classification (NCBI taxonomy): domain Eukaryota; kingdom Metazoa; phylum Chordata; class Aves; order Cuculiformes; family Neomorphidae; genus Dromococcyx; species Dromococcyx pavoninus. The sequence goes on along the minus strand of JAUMJL010000433.1, from coordinate 1,289,243 downwards.
GAAGAAGGAGCAGGAAATGAACCTTGTCATCAGAAAAAAATGAAAGAATGGACCATGGGAGGAGAACAAATTCTAAAAGTGCTGCAGCCACAACAAGCTCAGCTGAACTATGAGCCTATATTTGCTGAACTTTGCAATGAGATGAGACTTTCATGTAGACCCCACCTAACATCAGAGATTCGTGAGGCACCCATACTCTACAACTAAAATAGCAGCACTCTGAGATGGGAGCTGCTGGCAGGGAAGGAATTTTATGCACTTGCCCATTTCAGCAAGACAACAGCAACTGCAAACACATGTGCTTGTCCAGAAAAGAGCTCATGACCTACACTTCAAAGCACAGGCCTGTCCCAGCCACCATTAACATCAGGGCTCTCCCTTTATGCTGGACCACCATGGAAAAGCCTTTTCCTAGAGATAACTCAGCTGAGGCTCACCATCAGCATGCACAAGGGCGGAGCATTCCACGACCTCAAATGGCTTTTGCTACTGTTAGGAGCTGGATGTGCTGTCAGCTGAGCACCCCTGAGTAAGGAATCACAGCAGCATAGAATCTCCTGGAAAAGACCTTACAGATCATAGAGTCCAATCGTACCCGTCCACTACTAAACCATATCTCTGAGAAACTTGTCTACCCAGGGGCTGAACATGCAATTCCCTCCTTGGGCAGCTGATCCAGTGCTTGACTACCCTTTCAGAGAAGAAATTGTTCCTAATGTCTATTCTGAACCTCCCCTGGCACAAATTGAGGCCATTTCCTCTCATCCTATCACCTGTCACTTGGGAGAATATACCAACACTCACCCTGCTACAACCTCCTTTCAGGCAGCTGTAGATAGTTATGAGGTGTCCCCTCTGCCTCCTCTTCTTTAAGCTAAACAACCCCAGTTCCCTCAGCTGCTCCTCGTAGGACTTGTTCTCCAGCCCCTTCACCACCTTTGTTGCCCTTCTCTGGATGCACTCCAGTACCTCAATGTCCTTCTTTTAGTGAGGGGCCCAAAACTGCACACAGTACTCGAGGTGCAGCCTCACCAGTGCCGAATACAAGAGTACAATAACTGTCCTGGTCCGGCTGGCCAAGCTGTTTCTGATACAGGCCAAGATGCCATTGGCCCTCTTGGCCACCTGGGCCACTGCTGTCTCACATTCAGCCAGTTGTCAACCAACACCCACAGGTCCTTTTCTGCCAGGCAGCTTTCCAGCCTTTCTTCCCCAAGCCTGTAACACTACATGGGGTTGTTTTGTCCCAGGTGCAGGACCCAGCCCTTGGCCTTGTTGGACCTCATCCTGTTGGATTCAGCCCATCAATCCAGCCTGTCCAGATCCCTTCACACACCCTTCCTCCACTCAAGCAGATCAACACTTCCACCCAGCTTAGTGCCATCCACAAACTTGCTAAGAGTGCACTTAATGCCTTCGTTCAGATCATTGATAAAGATATTGAACAGGACTGGACCCGGCACTGAGCCCTGGGGAGCACCACTCCTGACCGGCCTCCAGCTGGATTGGACTCCATTTACCACAGCACTTTGGCTTGGCCATCCAGACAGTTTTTACTCAGCACAGAGTGTGCCTGTCCAGGCCAATGGCAGCCAGTTTCTCAAGCAGAATACTGTGAGAAACAGTGTCAAATGCTTTACCAAAGTGCAGGTAGACCACATCCACAGCCTTTCCCTCGTCCACCAAATGGATAACCTTGTCATAGAAGGAGATCAGGTTAGATTGGCAGGACCTGCCTTTCATAAACCCATGCTGACTGGGCTTAATCACGTGGTTGTCCTGCGTGTGCTGTGTGATAGTACTCAGGATATCTGCTCCATGACCTTTCCCAATACTGAGGTCAGACTGACAGGCCTGTAGCTCCCTGCACCCTCCCTCCAACCCTTTTTGTAAGTGAGTGTAATGTTTGGCAGCCTCTGGTCAAGTGGAACTTCCCCAGTCAGCCAAGATTCCTGGTAGATGATAGAAAGGGGTTTGGTGAGGACCTCTGCTAGCTGCCTTAACACTCTTGGGTGGATCCCATCTGGCCCAGAGGTTTCTGGATGTCTAATTGGCTGAGCAAGTCTCTAACCAATTCTCCTTGGATATCTGGAGCTTTGTTTTGCTCTCCCTCCCTGTCTTCTATCTCAGGAGGCTGAGTGCCCAATAACATCTTCCCTTGCTATTAAAGACTGAGGCAAAGAAGGCATTAAGTACCTCAACCTTATACTCATCTTTTGTCGCCATTTTTCTCCCTGCATACAGTAAAAGATGGAGATTCTCCTTGGCACTCCCATTGTTGTTAATATATTTGTAGAAGCTTTTTTTATTATCTTCCACCAAATTGTCTGAAGTTCTAGTTGGGCTTTAGCCCTTCTAATTTTTTCTCTACCTGATCTCACGTCATCCTTGTAGTCCTCCTGGGATGCCTGCCCCTTCTTCCAAAACTGGTATACTTTTCTTTCTGAGACCAATACAAAGCTCTCTGCTCAGCCACGCTGTCTGCCCGATCCACATGTCCAAAATGGCTGTTTTGCTAGAGTAATAACCTCTCCTTGGGACTGATGGGCAGCTCCTCATTCAATGTGAACAGATGCACTGCTGATTACTGAAGGGATATACCTCTTGACTGAGAATTTAGCTCACTGTTTTTTTTCTCCAGGAGCACAAGTCCAGTCCTGGTATCTCAGGCCAGTGTCCATTATAACAGTTTGCAGCAAACACAGGCTGTCAGCACATACTGTAATGTAATCTAGTAAACCAAAATTATTTTAGGAGCTTTCCAAATGCTGTGAAGAAACAGCAGGCTATGAGTGGGCTGCTTTGCTCTGTGAATGCTGCCTGTTAATACCCAGATGTCGAATGCCAACTTTCCATTCACTGCTGCAAAATAACAGATTCTCATGTGGTAAAAATAACCATGGGAGGCATGCAACACATTCCAGCGCTTGCTTCACCTACAACGCACTATCAGAAGCACATTTGTGGAAGTTCTGTCGGCATCTGCATCAATGTTATCCCAAACAATATGTTACAGGTCTACGCTTTGGAGAACAGGTTTAAGTGAAGAGAAATTACTTTCGGTATTTTTTTTACCAAATCAAAGGCAGCTGCAGGAAATAGAGGATCACTTTCTCATTATGTGACAATGGAAAAGAAATACAGAAATGGCTGCTTTCCTTTAACTTTCCTTTTTACTCTGACGGTCGTGAAACACTTGCACAGGTTACCCAGAGAAGTCATGGATACCCCATCCCTGAAGATGCTCAAGGCCAGGTTGGATGAGGCTTTGAGCAAACTGATCCAGTGGAAGGTGTCCCTGCCCATGGAAGAGGGGTTGGGACTGGATGATATTTAAGGTCCCTTTCAACCCAAACCATTCTATGATTCTGTGATTCTAACACTTACCAACACTTCTAGGAGAATGTGAAAAACTGAACTAGCTTTAAGCTTATCTACGACTAAGGACAGTTTGTGATGAGAGATATACTATATCCATACCTGGCTCTACTCTGCCATTGTTACAACCACCAGCCGTGCAGCTGGGTTTCAATAATGCAGCAATGCCTTTCCATCCTTATGTCTACTGACAGACTTCCACCACTTAAGAGTCAATGAATGTCAACTAAATGGTCCAATATTTCTGTTAAGCCTACTGGACCAACCATTTCTTCTAAAAAAATGCAAGATAAAAGACCACGATTTTTACATAAGGCAGTATCTCTTGTTCTGAAGACTCACATTAGGCAAATAGGAATGCCAGGAATCCAGGACCAAACTTGCTTCAACTCTGCTAGTTCTTCTATTATAATTCCACTTAGTAGCATTGGATACAAAGACTGTTTCTAATATTCACACATTCCAAAATATCTAAACACAGTAAACTAATCCCAAACATCAAATGATCATTCTGTCTGTAATCCACTGTTATACTGTACACATGCCTGCATCTTGTCTTAATCTTGCAGTCCCTGTTTTTTTAACTGGTATGTGCAACTTCTATTTCTGTGTCTACTTGTTGGTAAATATGAGCAAAATTACATGACAGCACTGAATTATTTGTATTGCATTCTTTATATGGACTATTCTGTTATATTTCTAGTTTGTGATGCAGATATTTTTTCAGTTGCTTGACATTAAGTGTACAGAAATGATGACAGATATAGACATCCTTCTTCCAAATGCTTTTGCAGACAAGGAAGCTCATTATATCATTACACTTACTCATATGCATGTATCTCACAAGCTACTAGCTGAAGTATGTGATTTCTTGTATCATGATAACATGTAAGTTTAATAAATACACAGCAGTCTGTACACCTATGCAATTTTCCTGCCCCAGTTGAAATTAAACACCTCCGACACAAAGGAGAACTAGTTACACTACCTTAAGAATAAACACTACAAGAATATGTACAGGCAGAGACATCTGATTTTAGCGAGAAAGTCACTTAAGACTGAATTAGAAAAAGGAATACTCAGCTAAAGCATTAGAGTTGTGTGCAAGGCCTTCCAAGACCACCTAAAAACCCATAGGTAGCTCCACTGCTTCCCTAAGGTAGAGATATTTGCCTCTTCTGGACAGCACAAGTCTACATGAGCCCATATTATCATTTATGACCGTTAGTCCAGTCTCAAGCACTATCTACTTCCTCCAGTCTTCTGTTACAAGCATCACAGTTCACTCAGTAATGTTTATGCCTGGCCTGCAAATAGAGACAGATATCTCTATGGCTGTTCATGTAGTAAACTCAGAGTGAAAAGGAGACTTTTCTGAGCACTTCACCATGAGCAGAAGAAACAATGCTCTTTGAGATGACAGGATGCTTTTCTGCAAGAGGAAGGGGATGACAGCATGTTTCTCCTGTTAAAAGCAGGGGCATGGGTTCTGACTGCCAGTATTGGCCTTCACAAGTAAGCTTCACCCTGCTTCAGGAGCAAATGTAAAAGACTGCATATTTTTTAATAGGGACAAACCCAGCATGTGTTCTACAAGACTCTTTAACAGATGTCTTGATATTGCAGCAACTCTGTGCTTGCCTATAGGATGCAGTGTGAGTATAATGAATACAGGTGATTCATGGCAAATTGGTCATACAGTCCCCTGGCTTCAACTCTATGGCTGGTCTTGCACTAGTTTCCTATCCTCCTGGTGAAGAAGTTTAGACTGTCCTCTGTGACCCTCATTGAGAGGGTTTTGGCTGTTTGAAAGTTGTCTCATTGGATAGTATAGACTTCATTTCTAAAGGACTGTTAGGCCCCTGCAAACACGAACATGTAAATGGTCCCCCCATAATCCTCCCATTTGATTCTCTCCTGAGAATGCAGAAGGGAAATGTAAGGCACAGACAGTAAAAAAAAACCTTTTAGGATGAGTTAATTCTACTTCACTCTTCCAGATAAACGTGCCTGGTATCTTCTCTCTTTATAAAGCTTCTATAGCCATTAAACTTGCAGCCCATCTTGATGGGCTCCGGATGTGTTATGTTGCCATGGATCTAAATTGAAATTAGACTAAGGACCTCAACCTTTCTGCTCTTATCTCTAAAGTTCAGGTGTAATATTTTCTCATTTAAATTAAAATAATTTTTTACTGCATTTGGAGTTCCCTTATAAAGGTAACCAGGAGGTTAAGCATGCAAATGAGGCTGTCAGAAAATATCCTTCCAACTCAGAAGCAAGGCACTGCCCCTGTCATTTGACAGATAGGTGGTCACAGCAGAAGACGGCTCAGTTACTTCTGAATATTCAAAGGCTTTTTTTTCAAGGCTGCAGCTAAGAAAGAAAAAAACCCAAACCACAGGGGCAGAGGTTTCAGGCAGACTTCCTTCCTACACTTTGAACTAATTAAGCAAAGTAGGTTTCATTGCCTTTACTGGTGCTTGCATAGGTAAAATTAAACACACACTGATGTATTTTGCTGGATGAGGCCAGAGCCCCTAGAACCTTGCAGCATTCTGCACTAGATGAAATATGTATTCCAGTACTTATTTCTGAAGTTCAGTGTAGGTATTCTTTCAATCTACCCACATTAAATTACAGAGGAAAACATCAGGTAGCAAATAAACTTTAAAATAAAAAGGCTTTCTTGCCTTATGTTATGACAGATGTAAAACAATACACACGCTCAGATCAGTTTTAATTAATAGGAGTTACAAGACAGAGGCTAGTAGTTTGAGACAACTCTTACATTCATGCTGATCTATTATTTCCACATAGAAGCCACTCAGTATGGTTGAAACTTAGGGTGGGTCTACCTATGTATATCCCCAAAGAAATATTCTCAATGACTTCTCCAATAAATTTGGTATAAGGTAAATTGAGTTATCTAGATGCTAGGCTAATACTTCAGCCTTTGGGCTGTTGGTCTTATTTGCTTTTTTTTCTGTCACTTACATACCTCAGCTGACATATTTGTAAAACCTGTGGTGCCAAATTTGACCAACTCACGCCATTTTTCTGGCAGCTCAAAAAAGTCTGAATTCCCATAGCCTAAATGACAGAAGAACCAGCTCTGGAATTCATTCTGTGAAGGATAGAAGCATTTTCCTTATGAGCTTTACAGCCCACTCTTTGCAACAAAAAGAGGCCAAGCATCAACTCAGACTGCAATGGAAAACTGATAAAAGTAAATAACTCTAATGTCCAAAATTTGCTTCTGAAAGCAGTAGATATGCATCTGCCATTGAATTTTGAAAAGTCATTTGCATCAGTGAAAATAGTGCCGCCCCTCTTTGAACTCTTTTTGGCTGTAGGAGGTGTAAAGCAATGGAGAATCTCTGGGGTGTTGACTCAGTCATACATGCACATCTGAAGGGAGAACTCAGCCCTTTTGTTAGCTCTCTCATGAGAGAAGTTCATTAAACACAAAGATACTGCAGTGGCTCTACCTTGTAAACCATGGACATCAAAGAGAAAAATTCTGGGCACATTTGGCATTATGTGTACCCTCCTTATACACTCTTCCCTGGGCAGCTGCTATCAGCTGCTGCCAGACAGGGACTTTGGCAAGGAAAGTCTCTAGCTTAATGGCAGTGACTGTTCTTAGGCAAAGAGAAACTGTCCCTACCTGTGTATGTTTTCTTCCAGCTTTTTCACCTTCAGCTCATCCTCTTCTGACTGCTTCTTTCTGGCTTCTTCCTCTTCTGCAGAGCCAGCAGGGATTCCCTGTAGCAGCCATTTCTCCCGAAGAGCTTTTGACTGTAAGGTAAAAACCCCCAAACTTTAGGAACAGACTGAAAAAAAACATCTGAAGACTGAGATGAAGCTGCCTTTGCTTCTGAATATTAGATTGTTCCCAATGAATTTCTGATTGCTGCTTTAGATAGTCAACTTCAGGCAATCCATCAGCTGTTTATGCAGATGTCAGTTGTTCCAGATTTCAGAATGTGAGTTTTACCTTATACACTTTATTTGCCATCAGTGGCTTAATAGGAATTTATTTCTACATTGTTCTAAAGAGTTTAAACCACTCAAATTAGCCAGTACTGCAAGAACTGAAATCATAGAATCACAGAATCATAGAATCATGAATCTTTGAACATAAGTGTTAATCTCTCATGGATGATAAAGCATGTACTGGAAGGACTAAAATAATAAACTTTTTAAAACTTCAGAACTAAAAAGAGGAGCATACTCTAAATGTAATATGTTTTATGAAGAATAAAATCAGTCTGCTGTTCAATTAATCAAAGATGTTCTTTTTGTTCTATACCATGGATGTGTCTCCATACACTTACAGGCATACAGACAAGACATGTATATATTCACACAAGCAGACATATCACCTCTCGGTCAGTCACAAATTAAAACAATGGAACAAAATTCTTCCAGAAACCATATGTAGCCTAGGGCACAGCAACACTGTCACAGAATGCAGCAATAGGCTACATCAAATAGAATCATAGAATCATAGAATTACCTGAGTTGGAAGGGACTCAAAAGGATCATCGAGTCCAACTTCTGTCCCTACATAGGACATTCCCAACATTCACACCCTGTGTCTGAGTGCATTGTCCAAATGCTTCTTGAATGCTGGCAGACTTGGTGCCATGACTACTTCCTGGCGCAGCTGTTCCAGTGCTCCACCACCCGCTGGTTGAAGAACCTCTTCCTAATATCCAATCTAAACCTCTCCTGGCAGATCTTTCTGGGAGTTTTGTCGTGTTTTCTACACTGAAAACATGACCATAATATCACCTCACCCTTGCCTAATCCAGCCATACCTCACCCAGGGGAGTTCACCCATGGAGATACACTGGTTGCAAGCAATCCCTTAAGGGCCTTTGTGTTTTAATTGACACAAAATCTCCCAGAGGGTTGTGGCAGATAGGCCGGCAGACAGGACAGAAATCCATTGAAAGGAAGATCAGGAGCCCAAAGCAAGAATGAAACCAAGCTGGTGAAAAAATGGTTGTTCAAGGGACCAACCAAACTAGCCTCTTGGTTTGACCAGAAAAGGGGAAGCTTGGTTCTGAATTTGCAAAATTATTGCAATGTTCCTTCAAGGAACCGGCTGTGAGAATGTGTATCCTATCCAGCAAAGAGGAGATAATAAGGAAACAATTAGTTCAAAGAAAGTGGATTTCAGATGTTCCCCAAATGTTCAGTCTTTTTAACGCCATGTTCGTTTCTGGAATGGAACCTGAGTTGTGGAAACCACGTAGAAAGAAAAAACATTCACCATCAGAAGGAGGCTTCACATCCAGCCCAAAATAGAAAGATTTTGACATGACAGGCAAGGCTTACTTGTTAGTTTTTGAGTGTATATATAGACATAGTATCTAGGCACGAACTATTCTTGTCACTCTAAGGCCTGTTTGACATAAGGCAATTAGATCCTTACAAGCCAGCAGACAGAAAGCAATGCAACTCACACAAGAAAATTAGACTTTATAAATTACTTCAGCTTTCACTGACTTTAACTGTGCCATGCACCAAAAGATTTCTAGATGGGTTTTAAGTGATTTCTATATGAACGAAGACTTTTGCATGATAGAAACGGTCTTGTGCTTTTGTACCGTGCAGTCATGTTCAACGGTCAGACCTGCTGATGCTGTAGATGTAATTTAACCAGCTGAACTCGGCTTTGCTCATGTCCTCCAAAGTGTTAGTTCACAAACTATTATGGATGGCGATCTCCAGCCACAGTTTCTGCAGTTCTCAGCTCCTTTTGCTGCTAGTACCACCTACTAGTGCTTCCTGTCACATTTTGTGGGCTGTTAATGAGATTTCTTGGTGAGAACTTTGTATTTCTGTTCAAGCCAGCCAACTAGTGCCCAGAGTTTTCATCAGGTTATTCAGGACCTGCGTGCTATTGAAATGTCCCCTTAGCAGAGGACTCCCAAGTTGTCACATACACCAAGGGAAAAAGTGGGACAGTCAAAGATGGGTTTACAGTTCCTGAGGTGCTAAGCATTTAACGTGTGTTTTGGCTTTTAACAGCATAACTCAGCGCGTACCTGCTGGAATAGATACAGCACAAGGCAATATGAAGGCTGATTGTTCTTTAGAAAATTGGTGTCTTTTCCTTAAAAATGATATACCCAGTCGCACATGGAACAGTGTTGCTACATGTGTCATACCCAGATGTGATCTTGAATCTGAAATCATGAGTGATGCAGGCAGCATTTTAAATCTCTTTTAGATATGGCTCCAGCAGGCAAATAAGCCTTTGGCAAAGTGCTACTTGAACAGCATTGAAGACATTCAGTTAAGTCATTCCTTGTTTGCTATGGGAGAACAGATAAAATCCAGGGTTTTTAACGTGCTTTTACAGAATCTGCATGATGATGTTCAGTCAGGGACAAACCAGTCCCTTCAGTACCACTGTTATACACCAGAAATAAGGTATTTTGTGCATCTTTGGTTTTGGTCTTTGTCTATGTGAAACATTTAAGCTATAAAATCATATGATTTCTTTCTCCCAGAAGCCTCTTTTTTGACCTATTAATAGCATGAATTTGAAACTTGAAAGCATCAATGGGATTTTTAAAAAGATGTATTTAGAGACAAGAATGCTAAGATCTAGTAAAAATCCTCCCTCTTGGGTGAAATGTCAGCATATTTTATCTAAAACAGGAAAGCCGGTAGCTTTGATGTTTCTGGTTTTCCTTTTTAAGATGAAAATGAAGGCATTCATTAAATACTATACTGAGGAATCCAGACAAGAATACTCTGAAACATTTATAAGAAACATTTCTTAAAATTCAGACTGTCTATTTGCCAAGCAGTTGAGGGTATGTATATTTATACACTCGCCGCACATAAAATAGGCAAACAGGCAGGCTCATATCAGGGGACTGCGTGCAACCATCTTGTTGTCCAGGAAATATTTTCTTCCCTGCCAGGCAACTGGCATAGTGCTGAGGCAGTGGGTAGGCGTGAAGAACTCTTACCAGATTCATGCAAACCTTTCAAAGGGCATTCTCATCAAAAACTTTTGGGGAAAAATTTGACACACATGATGAGACCAAGGGGTAGGTAGGGTGCAAGAGGGAGGTGGTTGTAGAGCTGTTCTGGGTGCTTGGGCACAGCTCCTAGGTAGAAGACAATCCAGTGAGGCAGCCAGCATCGAGGCAATCCAGCCAGATGCACAGCAGAGCCAGATGTGGCTCAGAAACAAAAGGTGGTTCACTGCCATCTGTCATTCACAGCTACAAAATTTGGGTTATGCTTCTTGAAAAAAATCTTACAAAAATCTTAGGAAGAACAGGAGGTGTTTCTCAAGTCTGCTAAAGGAGAAGGCTTGCATGAAGGTGGAGCCCAAAAATAGCTAGCTGTACCAATTACCCCTGATTAACAATGTTGTGCATTTGCTTTACTTAACTATCTGTGACTAAAATGGCCACAAGCTAGGGTTTTAGCATTGATCCTCCTTCAATGTTTGTTACAAGCTTTAACTCTCTGCTGCATCTTGGAGCTTCTTTATACGCCAAAGTTGTGCTGTATGATTAGGCATTGTCAAAATGACAAAGTGCTCTGAGAGCGGCCAGATATACGATTCTAAAAATACAGGTATTCCTACAGCTCATTCAAATACTGGAATGTGAATATGTTGTACTTTCAGAAGGCACCATTTCACTCGTACAGCAACAGCTACGTTATACGCAGTTTGGTATAAGTATTCCTTCATTTACTGCAGGAGTACAATTTCTTCAGGGCTAAATCCTTCAGCAGAAATTAGATCACGTCATTAAAAGGCTCTCTGTTACTGGAGTGGAAAGGGCACCAGGCTTGTGATGCTCTAAGTCACCACTGCTCTCGGGTGATTTGATTTCTCTGTGCACAACTGAGATTGAAGAGATAACTGGCAGCTCCATGTTTATTCTGTTCAAGTGTAGGAAAGCAGAGTGACTTTTCTGCACAGTGTAAAAAGGAAAATACAAGTCACAATTCTGTGAACAAACAGATGCTGGTGAGGACAGAAGTAAGTGAACAGATGTTGGACAGGACAGAAAGAAATCATGCCAAATGTCTGAATGCAGAAGACACAGTGATGGCCATAAATGTGGTGCACAGCTCACCAACGTGCGATTTATTCCAGCTTCATGCTTCAAGACAGTAAAACCTGAGGGCTTTAAGTTGTTTACGTTTGGTGTTAGCAAGGAAATAATGCATAATTCCTTAAATGCTCATAGTAGAATTAATGCTGTATTGAAAAGAAAATCCTTGCTTTCAATGTTATATTTTGCTTTAGTGTTGCATCAAAAGCTGCTTGGGGACGATTTATTATGGTAAGTAAATCTTTTTTGCACCATTTTCATATACCATTATGCCCTTTACCTACCACCTCTGGACTCCCTGCCTGTGAAAGGTAATTAATTCTACTCCTCAGTCTTGCTGATTTCAGACCTACCTCCATAAACATTGCTCATAAAGAATAACACATTTCCAATCCCTCACAAAGTCTGGCAGTGTCTTAATGTAAGAGTCAGATGCATTTGCCAGATTTGCCATTTGACTCTTTATGACAATATAAATACAGTTCTTGCTGTGATGCTATCTTTTGAGGTAGTTTCTTCAAGAAGGTCTTTTTTTTACAAGTATTTAGAGGGGCAATCAGTATCAATCTCTCCTTGAGAGCAGTCCTTGCTAATGTGGAGGACTCCTCTGGCTGCTGAGTGATTTTCAAGGCAGATGATAAACCTGAAAAGAAAGAAAGGCCAGAAGTTGACCCAAGATAGCTTCCTCCAGTAAAATGCACTTGCTCTAGAGAAACAGTACTGGGTATGGGGTATTCAGGGGAACGATGCTCTTCTGTGCTGTGCAAAATGGGCAATAATAGTCCCTAGGGTAATTCAACTGAAACCACTTGTGCTACATCAAAGGTGTTTTACTGATGTCTTTGCCAAACTGAAGTTTTGCCAAAGGTCTCTGGGTTTTGAGACTTGAAGACTACTAGACACAGAGAAGTTAGAACTGGAAATAGTAAATATTGTATATTAATATATTAAAATATATATATAAAATATTCTCCCTATATATATACTGAATGCAGGAAATTGGTCACTCGTACTCTCAAATATGCTTATAAACAGCCCACATCCTTCTAAAAGAGTGCAATGAACCTCTTCCTTTGCCTGGCAGTGCAAGAGTCAGATATTAGCCCTGAACACTCCCATTAGTATGCTACCAAAACTGGCTGCATTTCAGATTTGCTTTTTACATTTCAGAAAGCTCCCTTCGTACAAAAAGCTTGAGTTTTCCAGGTATATCTGGAGCTCTGGAAGCAGCAATGAGACTGACTTTGCTGTTCAGTAGCTACCTGGAGCCCCTTTCCCAGGCATGGCATATTTTTTAGCTATTTGATCAACTACAGGAGGGAGGGCTTCCTGGAGCAGCAGGGCCTGCGTTGCCTGTGCATGATCCCAAGCATCTGCCTGGTTGATAAAACAACCACTAAAATTTCTCCTGTATTCCTCCTTTTTCCTTTTTACTCTGTTCCTGTGGCCATTTTAAACACAGTATCTCTTTCTTGCCATATTTTTAGGTAGCTTGCCATGCCATCCAGCTGGCCCTAACTCAGAAAGTGCAGGTTACTCAGCAGGTCTTGGTCTGACTTGCTGATGTACAGCACAATTAACAGCAAAGAAGGTTACTGGGACACGTACAGAGATTATAAAAAGACTTGTGCCTTTGCCAATAGGCCTTCCCTTGCCTTCTAAAAAATGGAAAAAGTTTGTTTGCGTGACTGTACTGTGCACAGGCACATTAATGTTAGATGCCCTTAACCATTCATGAATAAATATGCAAATGTAAAAAGGGCTGCAGATGTAAGTAGTAAGACAGGCAGGTCCATCTTCAAATAGGATCTCCTCAAGATTTATTCCTGTGTGATTGTGTAGTTCTTCATTTTCTGATAGATGAAGTAAACAGTTTGACTCTTTGTCCAGACTAATGCAGAGTTTTCTTATGTGAGTTTTCAGGGTAAGTGAGCCTGCCTGTAAAAGAGAGGAGAGGTGTGGCCTTTGGCAAACAATAGGTGTTGCTCAGCTCTGCTGCAAGATAAATGTGGTCTTCAATGGCATGAATGGCCCTAGAACAGAACAAGCAGACACTTCCAGCTTGCTGGTATGATCTGTTTTTTCCAGTCATCTAAGACTCTTGTCTTAGCCTAAGAAGCATGTTTGCATGGTACATGGATATGACTCAAGCATTGCCCAGATTAGGAAACTAACTCATGCTGAAAATCTTGCAGTTTGATTGTAATCTTGACTTTAATCACAATGTCATAGCTAATCTAAGTATAATTCAAGAAAAAAATGTATGTCAGCTGGTGGAGCTTAGCCAGCCCAAGACCAAATATCATGTTTATAAAGGAGATTAAGTATTATCCTGTAGATTTGCCTAGTTTGTTGTTTTATTCTTTTTTCAAGAAATTATCAAAAAATTTCTTACAAATATTTTAAGAGATACCTTAAATTGATTTTTAAGAAGTGTACATTTAGATTGAGAGTTGCAAACATTTTCCAGCAGTCGCTTCATGTGTATTCACCACACCGAACATTAAAAACACATTACCGTTTTTTCAAGTGTGTTAAGACTCTGCCTGCTGTGATTGACAACCTTTTGTGAGCAGGCATTGGACACTGATAGCTTAACATCTTCCAAAGTTTCCTCTCAGCCACATAGGTACAGGCCCAGAGTGTCACTTGCTTCAGTTTTCCCTTTTCTTAAACCCTTACTGCAGCACTCTCCTAAGCTCAGGATCAGGGGTCTTCAGGTTTTGTTTCAGACCTAATTGAAAGTTTTCTTCATCCAAGGGCCTAGTGTCCTGCCTGTCTCCAAGAAGCCTGTACCCCCTTTCCCTGCATCTCCTGGGGTGGCAAAGGTTTGCTACAGCTCCACTGAGCCACTGCTCTCAGAGTGCAAGGGGCGTGCACATGGAGAGATGAGTAAAAAGTTAGTAAATAAAATAAGCAAATAAAAAGAAATTATCATCACTATTATGATAGGCGCTACCTGGAATCATGGCAGCCAAAAGACTTTGCAGAGATAATCTTTCTCCCTTTTTTGTTTGCTGTAGCTGGTCCATTAGACAGCCATTCAGGTTCCCTGAGTATTTACTCAGTCACTGCTCTATTTTAAAGCATGCATTTGTCACGGCAACAGAACAGTCAGGAATGTGTTAAGCAGTGCAATGCAACTGCAGAAATGGGTGAGGGAAGACTAAGATAGCTGGCATGATTTATGCTCACTTGGGAAGGCCTAGATTTCAGCAAGATGCCCCCTTGGTAAGGCAAGAGGATGCGAGAACGTGGCTGCAGTGTAAACGGCATTCAGCTGGAGCTGTAGATCCACTGGCAAGACATGTCTGTGGCAGGCTACCTGAGGGGTAGATATGGTGATAGCTACAGTACCTTCATGATGGTTTCATGCACTGTCTGTTTAAAAACTATCAGGAATAGAAATTGCAGTTGTACAGACAGAGGCCCAGTTAGGAATGCTTTGGGGTAAAAAAAATCTTCAATAGTTTTATGTCCTCAGAGCAAGTTTTCCATCCATTAGCAAGATCACTAGTGTAAATATTTTGTGTGCATTTCTTTTAAATTGTTCAGGTCCCATATTTTATTTAACTTTGTAAACCAAGTTGACAGTTGCTTCCATACAAAGAAGAAGAAGAGGAAATAAAACTCAAGCTCTTTTAGCTTCAAGGAAACTCACCACAACAAAAACATCGTGAAGTCTATGAGAGAAGACACAATGTTTGTGTCTCTCTGGCTCAGACCATTTATCATCTGTACAGACCAGTTTGACTAAAGGGGATCATAGATATGGCCTGATACAAGGTGAAAGTTTCTAATATTCATTAGAGTCTTGAGATGACATTGAGACAATAACCAAAAAGACAAAACCTAACTTAAATGTAGGTTCTTTACTATATTTATTTTCTGAACTATCTCATCTACCAGAAAATTCGACTTGAAGTAACAGGTGAAAGCAATCACACTGATACCTAAGCTCGAGAGTTCAGGTTAATTTTTCAGTATCTCTCTTTAAAAAGTATTTTTGACCTCTTAGACTTTTTCATGGCAGGATGATAATGATGGTTTTACCCAATTATTTGGTATTTTGCTTGTGGTGAAGCTGAACACCATAACAAGAATAAACTGTCAGTGGCTACTGCAGGGGAGAGATGAGGAGACTGGGCTGTCCCAAGCAGGCACACACTCGCAGTGCAAGGAGGACACAGTTTGCAAAATCTGCCATGAGGGCCACACATGGTCCTCGGTGGTGGTGGCCCAAGCTGGGAACAGGTTTCTCAAGGGGCCCAAGGGATTTCTATCCTGGGCAAGAGTCCAAATGTAATGTGGTGATGATAGGCATGGGAGCAACCTTATCCTGTTGGTGAGGGCCTGAGGAGACCTCCAGTGTCCCCTCACACATAAATTACTTGATGATTTCATGAGAATGTTTCTCTTTCTCAGGAAGTTTTGGAGCTGGAGTAAGAAATATCTTCAAGCTAGTTGAAGTTTATGGACTTCATGTGTTTGGACTGAAGAATGGAATAAGACCCTCTTTTACAGATACACACGTGAAAAGAATTTTACTTCCTGGAGCCAGTAATTTAGGTTATGCTTTATTTTTCTCTATAAATACTCACTCCATGTTTTCAAAAGGAGTAAAGCATGATTGTGAGAGGGGAAAAAATATTCTCTTTTCAGAACAGTTAATAATCTGAGATTTTGAAAATGGCAACCCTCTCCCCAAATAGGCTTTGAAAGTTATCATTATTACTACACGGCCACAGTTGCTTTTACTATTATCTTCTGACAGAATAATTTCCTTTCTACATTCAGTCTGTCCTTGTCTGCAGTTTATCACTCCTTCCTATATACACAGATCACTTAAAAGAGGCAAAAGAGAACCTTTTCAGAGATTCCTTTTTTTTCTGGTCTGAAAAGTTCTTACATTCATTGTTTTAAACAGCTGAATCCAGGTCATGCAAAATTCACTTTTTGAGCATGCATCAGGCCATTAGGAAGAGCTACGTTTGAAGAAAGATGTAAACATCCTTGAGCTACTTTGACACAGTCTGGCTAAAATGAAAACTGGTGGAGTGGCAGTGGCTGGCTCAAAGGACCTTGTTACTGGTGGAAATGTGAGTGCCAATTTTGATGAGTTTTAAGGAAGTCCAGCCTCTATGGGAACATTTACTTATGTGGTCATCCCAGACAAGTCTGCTCCAGTTCGAAGAATGACTCTCACAACAGCTTTTCCTGAAAAACAACATTATTGCAGAGGGCTTATACCAGAATAATTACAGTATATTCAACTGTATGGCAACGGCTTGCAGGTAGATCAGAAACGAGTTAAAGGACTAAAGTTTTCATCTCTTTGGAGCAGTCAATTTGTGCAGCTGGCCTGAAGAAACTATTCTATTATGGCTAAAAGATATTATCTGGGGATAGATAAATTGTTTTCTGATTACTTGAAAAGGAAACGTACAAGGATTTTTGAAATCCCTTCTTTCCAAATGTAATTGGATTGTAAATCAGGTTAACAAGAGAGGCAGAGAGCCTGTCACTTCTCAGCTTAAATCCTCGTGGGAGGCAAGATTTCCACGGAAAGGAAAGGTTAGTGACAACTCAAAGATGTTAACAAACAGCATAATCAGGGCTCCTCTATGCTCTGGAAATGGAAATTTCTCTCCAAATTAGCTCTTCACATCTCCATGCTCCAGAACAGCAGTTAGGAAATGGAGCTGGCAGGACCTTCCAGTCTCACAGAAGTATGGTGGGCTCTACTCCATTAAAAACAGAAGATCACCCTGGGATTATCATAGCAGACATCAAACACCAGAAAGAGTGCTTAACTATTAATAAAAATAGATTTATTTAGGCAGCTATCGCACTAATCCTGTAGAGAACGGAGACCATTCATGACATCATCAAACATACTTTCTGTATTTGACTGAGTCGCTATTTAGTTTAAGGGTTCATTTACTTAAAAAACATAAAGGGATTCAACATAGAGGAATAACAAGATTCCTTCATTCACAAAAGTTATCTCTGTTTTTCCACTCTGTTGCATATTTATACATATACACACACGTATGGATAGATATATCTATTTATATTCTCTGACAACAGTTATTATAAGACTGGAATAAATTGAGTACAGAAATACAACTGTGGAATAATAAAATTAAAATTTATTTATAGATAAGATAGTTTCAGCTGAAACCATACCCTAACAAAATCTCTGTAACGTAAAAGGCTTTCCTTTCCTTCAGAATAAAGATGTAAATATATTATAGATTAAGTATTCATGAACTTCAGTCTTCAAGAAGCAGATGTTAACAGAAATAGGTTCCTAATATTTATACTACTCCAGAAATAAAATAACTGTGGTAAATAGATTTATTGTAATAGTTACAATAGTAGAGATGTAATTTTTAATGAAATTAGGAGGTTTTGTGCTGTTTATTTTATTTACAATGAAAAATTATAGAACTTCTCTTCAACTAACCATAAAGGCAGCCAGATCTTGGAAGAATCACTTCTACCCTGGAGTTCCTAGAGTTTATTTGAAATAGTAAACATCTTTATTAAAATAGGGCCTCTCAACGTCTGCCTAGTTGAGTGAGTTCTTAAAAGCAGGTGTTTCTTGTAGGTTAATTCTCCAGTGCAACAAATCAAACCATAATCAATTATTGTCTTCCTCAGGAAACCACATCATATTGATGAATGCTGCAGACAGTGTGCTTGCATAAGGTGAATTTTTCCAGTTTTTCTGATTTCAAAATACAGAAGCTGGTAATAGCTCCCATACCCACGGATGTGGCAAGCCCTGTTTGTAAGAGTACATACAATGAACTGCTGAAATCAAAATTTTAAACTCTAGTTATTGTTGAAAAAAGAAAACAAACACATCTTCTGGTATATGAAAGAAGAATTATTTTCATACTGAAGTAGGTGGGAGGTAAGGAGAATTATTGTAATTACCTCTTATTAAAGCATACCATCATTCTCAGTCTGAAAAAATGGGCCTTCAAAGTGGCTTTATACCTTTCCTAACCTCAATGGCCTTTCCAGTGAAGCATCTGATTACAACGTAGACAAACACACCTCCAGCGTTTAATGCAGTGCCTTGAGAGCACTGAAGTACCACATGGATGCTCCATGTCCATCAGTGCCTTTACTTTCCAGTGATTCACAGAAGAGGTCATATGGCTTTCACTGTCATCAACGAGAGGATTTAGTTCGCAAAACCTACACTAATTCAGACTCTTTCCTACTCCAGACTTTCACACTTGAAAGGTTTCACTTGATTAATTCAGAACCTCACATAGACCATAAATAGCTGAGCCACATTTTTGTCCTGGTTACCTTAGCCATAATGCCACTGGTCTCATTCTCAGGAGTTTTGCAAAACGTGATGCCAAAGCCTTGTCCCTCGTTCAATGCTGGCATTTACTAATTCTTGCATTTGCTGGGTTCTCCTGCCTAAAACAACAGGGCAAAGGCTGTTGTTCTCCTATTTTCAGCCAGCTATGTAACAAAAATGAATGAATTGGTAGTAGAGATAAGTCATTTTGCCTGGGTTCTAATTGGCATCAGCATCTTGAAAACTGTAGGTAATCCAGCACAAATATTTGCAGTAAACTATTGCTATTAGGTATTTTTCCTATGTGAATAAAATTGCCTGAAATTAACAGAACACCTGTAGCTTCCCGAACCTTTATTAGGTAACCAAACATGCTATTTTACACAGTGTATTTCAAAAAGAAAATTCCGGTGGCATTGCACAATAATGAACAAAACTCATTGAATCCTGGCATGAACGTCTTTGGGTGAACTCAAGCTGTTATGCTTGTGGGATCAACTCAGATATTTCAGACACAGGATTAACCCAGATATTATTTTGAAAGGTTTTCAAAGGTTTCTTCACAGCAGATTTTAATTAACACTGATGTGAATTTCTTACACTCTATACTGACATCAACAACCTCACATTATTTTCAGTAAACACACGGACCCCCTAGTCAAGCCAGGTCTTTTTGATCTCTGAACCTCTGTCTTGCACAGAATTTGTTGTAATACATGTAATTCAGGAAATTAACCATGTTCTACCCAGAATAAAAATGTGGCTGTGTGAGTCAGACTGGGGACCCACACCAGACCGGGTGACTTACAGAGGCTTAAAGTAACCAGGGTGAGGTGAGCAAGAGACTTGGGGAGGTGGGGGAGAGCACACAGCTTTTCAAACTAACAAAGCAGACTGGTAGGCCAAGTATCATTTTGGTCAGCATCCCACTAAGCAACCAGAATACTGAACAAAGCATAAAAAAATTCACTTTGCCTGTTTCATCTGTACAGAAAAAGGGAAATACCCTCAGCTAGTGCCTCTGTTTTATTTTCTTTTTTTTTCTTTCTTTTTTTTAGTCCTCAGTTTAGGAAGAGTCTAAAGGCAATGAAGATGAATTCTGAAATCACAACCAGAACTTTGCCATCACCTCACTCAGGTCTCCTAGCATATGGCTGTTTTTTTGTACAGTGAGGTGGTATAGGCAGCTCCTAGAGCAGCAACCATCGCGACCACTCCAGTAAAACAACATACTTCTGCTTTGGAACGAAGTGATGCCACTGAATGGAGAGGTAAAGAAACTCCTATCGTATCTTGATGTTCATATTTGCATCCAGCTATACAGACCATACGTCTGGCTGTGCTTCTAGCTGAGAAAGCTGCCATTTTAAATTTCTGTGCCCTGATCTCCCCTTAGCTTCTTGTGATTACTGCTCTTGCTTCAGGCTGTGGACTAAATAATAAAGGGAAATAGTTAATTTTTGTGTATGTCACTCATGAAATCCATGCAGCAAGAACATCTGATAGTGGCAATCAGTGTAGCAGGGCTGAAGTCAGTAAGTCAGTTTACACCAGCCAAGGGCTGACCCCACTGCACCACTTGAGAGGTTTTACTTTTCCCTGTGGATGATGATAAAAATTAGTTTAGCAAAACCTATATCAAAATAAATCAGACGAAGTAGAGAATTCGCTTTCCAGGAGGCTCTGCTTAAAAGAATTTCAGGAAACAGTGTAGTTCAGTTAGCCTGGAAACAGTTAACATGATAAAGGAGTCCTCAGCTTTGCAGCAAAAAGACAAAAAAAGCAAGCACCATGAAGGCACTGGAAAGGCATCTTACTGCCCTGCTGCACCAACATACAGTCTTCAGAAGAAATTTTCCCCTGCCTGTAGTCAATGGCAGCCTGAGTGAAATAGCAAATCCTGTTGCCCCACAGAAATGCAATCACATCATTGACTGATAATACCAAGGAAAATATGTGACATCGACAGTTTTATGATTTACCTGACAGAGCATTTGTTTAGCCCGCAGTCAGTTAGTTGGGCTTAACTGCATTATGTTTAACAGAAAATGAGGAATAGTTTACTAAACATGATGGCAGGGGCTTGAAGAAGCAGAAGGATCCTATCTGTAGCATATCTTGAAGTCCGGTCTTTGAGTGTGTGTGTGTGGGCAGAGAAGATATTCTGTGCACTGTCTCCCCACGCAGGGGAGACATATACATACACTATTGCACAAGCTAATCGAATATCTTATTTTTAAAAAGCACAGCCCAGATCACTTGCTGCAAGGCGAAATAGTCCAGTCTTGATCATCTTTCCCAGATAATTTAATGACTGAAATTCCTCAGGCTCCCCTACTGAACTAATCTAATGGGATTTGACCCAAAAATGCACACTGATTGCAAAAAGATCACATTTGTATTGTTGCTCTTTTCTTTGCTATGCACAAGTATAAAGACAAATTCTACTGCTGACAGGAAGGATAAATGATAGAAATAAACAGCATGGATTTCAAATGATGCTGTCTGCAGCTGTCATGGAGTCCAACAGGGACTAAGGCTGCTTGGCACCTTTTTAAACAGCAAGGTGCGCCTCCACGTAGACATGCACATATGCATCAATACCCTCCCTGCATGTGCATACCTGCCCGTTTTACTATGTTTTACGTGCCTAATAACTTCATTCTAGAATTAAATCCTTACACGCACACATATGCATGCATACTGACACCTGCTCTGCAACACACACACACACAAAACCTAATGACAGGCACTAGAAAAATCCAATGCAGCTCTGCAGACAGAAAGTGCTCACTGAAGCTATGCAGTGCATACCCAATCCACAATGATTGGTGTCTTATCAATATGTCTAATAAATAACAATGTTTAATAATAAGAGCACAGTCATGCTGTCTGCGCTCACACCCTTCCGACTCCATGATCCTAAGCAATTTCTTCGACATGGTCCTGTGCATGAAACACAGAGAATGAAAAGCAGAGACAGAATCACTGCAAGAGATAGGCTCTGACAGTGAAAGCTGCTTCATGTCGGAGTGGGTTCTTCCCAGCTTTCACATGTGTGATCTGCATGTCTAATAATCAACAGATTTAGTCAATCCATCATTTCTGGCATCAGTCCCTTACCTTGAAATGCTGCAGCTGAAGTATCTGGTCCTCAAGCTGTTGTCTCTTGCCTTCTATTTCTGTCTGCCTTTTCCTTTTCTCCTTGGAAAAATAATTTGAGAGAGAGAGAGAGAGAGAGAGAGAGAGAGAGAGAGATCTCATCAGAGAAATGGAGGCTTTAAGCGTAGCAGATTTGTAAGAGAATGTAAGCAGTCAAACACATCTGTACAGATGTCACCACTCCCATTTCACCTGCTTGTCTGCCTGCTGGTATGCAAACAGCAGTGCCCTGGGAAGACGCCAGCTCTAGAGTAGCCAGCAGGAGAAATTCTCCTCGCTCGCTCCCGGCAGCCGGAGCAGCAACAGAGTGCACAGTCCCAGAGGAGGGGAGAACACAGGCATTAACAGCTGAGAGAGAAGTTAAAGGGACAAAGATGTGTTTTTGCATTTGAGATGCCAGGCCAAAACCATGGATAGCATGGTACAATTTTGTGACACTAAGGCAACATGAAAGTCATGGGTGATATCATGGAGGAAGAGAAGCAGGCTGCACGATGCTTTTTATCCAGGTGAGGTTGGTGGCAAGGCTTTCCCAGGCTCAACAGGGAGAAGGTGGGTCAGCCAAATTGCATGGGATTTACCTACAAAGCAAACAGGATGGGATAACCCTCCAGATGGTTTTGTTCAAAATTCAAGCTACCAGTACACACTAGCAGCACACTAGCCTATACCAACACCCAGAAGCTAGGCTGACTGAGTGGTACCAATGACAGCATGGTCATTTCCACAGCTGAGGATTTTCACTGTTATATTCATGAACATGGCCATTCATGTGTGCCCAGGCTACTCGCTTCAGCAGGTAGGAGACTCTCTCAGATGTTTCAAGAGAGGAATGACCTGCTCTTCTCCCCTGCAACAAATTCCTTTTACAAAGGATCAACTGTTTGCTTTTCACCAATATTTTTGAGGGAGATTTTCCCCTGACCCACCCTCAGCATGGATCATGTTCCCTGTCCTAGAGGTCTTTTCTCAGTTTACATTTTGCAGCCAAGATAGAAACACTGAGTACTAAATGGAGGCAGAACAACTAAGCATATCAGCCTCAGTTTTTAGTGGACCAACAATTTTTATTCCTTACCTGTGGAAGCATAGAATCATAAAATCATAGAGTAGCTTGGGTTCGAAGGGGACTTAAAGACCATCCAGTTCCAACCCCCCTGCCATGGGCAGGGACACATCCTGCCAAACGTCACCCAACTTAGCCTTGAACACCTCCAGGGAGGGGGCAACCAAAGCTTCCCTGGGCAACCTGTGCCAGTGCTTCACCACCCTCATTGTGAAGAAATTCTTTCTAATGCCTAACCTAAATCTCCCCCTTTCCAATTTATAGCCATTCCCCCTCATCCTGTCACTACTTGCCCTTGTAAAAAGTCCCTCCCCAGCCCCTTAAGGTACTGGAAGGCCGCTATGAGGTCCCCTGAAGCGTTCTCTTCTTCAGGCTGAATGACCTCAACTCTCTCAGCCTGTCCTCATAGCAGAGGTGATCCAGCCCTCTGATCATCTTCGTAGCCCTCCTCTGTACCCATTCCAGCATGTGTTTGTTATTTAAATATTTCAGTAGCTGTAAGGTTGGGCTTGAAGAGTTTTAGGCATTCCTTCAGTCCCCAAAGTAATTTTTCTGTCTTATTTCCAGGTGCCTTACTGATGCTTGGGGAATTCTTCCCAAAGATTTCATACCTTCATGCCTCAACCTCAAGGGACATACAATAAGATGCTACCCATATGGAAATTAATTGTGTTTGCATTGAACCTTAAACCAGGAAATTTAGAGTGAAGCATTATATTTACAAGCATGATCAGGATTTTTTTTTTTAATGTCAGGTTCACTCAAAACAAAACAAAACATAGAGCTAGATAACTGTTTGGACCACTCTTGCCAAAGAGTGAGACATCAGAATGCTGTGGGCTGGAGTAATGAATGCAGAAGAGGCACAGCAGTCAAATGGTGCATATGTCAAGCAGTTCTGTAATACACTGTGCACCCTTACATGTTCCTTGTTTGTATATATTTACATGTATGCACACATACTTACCGCTATCTGAAGTATATAAGAATATTACTGCTGAAATAATATTCTCCTGAAATTGCTCTGGAATAGGAAAATTGACTTTTTGGTCTGTCTTCAGCTGAAAACTTAACACCTCATTGCTCTGTGCACACAGAAGGTAGTTTCCATTTGGGCATATAGAGGCACACAAAATTTATGCATGCACCCTTAAAAATTCTTCCTTATATAAAACTGGTAGTTTGTGGACCATCTCTTTTATCATTCCTCCAATCTCCATCTCCTCTTTGCATTTTTGAGTGAAATAGGATATTGGATATCTCTGAGTTAAAAAAATCCCAACAATGTTTAGGGATCTCTCTTCAAATTTTATTCATTCTGTGTTGTGAACAGCATACTTTGGAGACTAAAAGAATTTGTTCTTTGCTATTTCCTCAAATAGCTGGTTAGCCATGGAGCAGGATAAAGTATTTCTAAAAGCTGTTCCAGTTAATGGCCTAATAGTCTCGAAATAAGGATAATTCTGCCCTGTTTCTGCCAAGATAGCTTGATGTCAGAATGTTTGGATTTCACATATGTAAGCATTAACACCCTACATCTGACACTCCATAGGCCAGCAAAAGGTACCTACATCTTCATAGTTAACTGACCTACATTTATGTGTGTATGCATACTTACAGCTTATATATATATATGTATTCTAACCTTCACAAATACCTTTTCACTAAAATACACAATGGAAATCACCACAGTACATCCTCTGGCTGGCTGTGTCATGCTATATAATGGATGTGATGAGACAAGTCTCATAAAACATAGATGGAAACTTCTTTTCTTTGTGAGAAAGGGAAAGCACTTAGAGTATTTTCCCTGTAGGCAGCAACACAGCAGGCACTAGAATACTTGAACTACTTACCCACTAGTGGGCTTCTATGGAGACAAATTGGAGTACTGCTCACGTTTCCATTTCAATGGTTTTCAGTCAGCCTAACTGCACGCTCCTACCCTCTGATTTTGTACCACAGATATGGTTGAGGAGATTTACAGCAAAAGTATTATTTTTTTCTCTGAAGACTGCGTGAATTGCAACATTCGTAATTAGCTATCAGGACGTTTCACCTTCACGTAAATAGATCACATTAAATTTAAGTTTATTCCAGCCACTGAAGGTTGTTACTATGTATATTCCTGATTTATATAGGTACATTCTGAAAAATCGTAATACAAGTCTTCACTGGCTGACAAAAATCCCATCAAAAACAGTAAATCAAGTATTTTAGAAATTCAGTAGGTGAAACCAGTGCCTACTTAAGAAGAATCCTTATTGAGGGCTATACTGAAAACATTGGAATGTAAATATAACACGTGCTTAAACCTGAACACTTGTTAAGGCACTTTTCCAAGTTGAAACCAGTGGAAGTTCCTCATTAATCTATTCATGTACTTATAAATATCTTTTTTCCCCAAGTATGTCGGTTAAGTTACTATTTTACTAAGGATTCTGGCACCAAGGAGATAAAGTGCTTGTTTAAACAAAGAGGTTCTCTCCAAACAACTTCAGTGAAATATATGTTCTCTTCTTTTTTCCCTACAACACAGGGAGTAATCCATCACTGTTTCATCTAGCATTTAACACTAATCACCTCCTAGAAGTAATCCCCAAGAACATCCCCAATCTCCTCCCAGGGTGCAGAGGTCAAGGGGAAGGCAGGATATTTAGGTATATACAAAATGTCCAGACTTTGTATAGTTCCTGCACCTTTTGAGGGGGCTACTGAAAACAGTTGGATCAGATGCCAAATGTGTGTACATCCAGTTCCTTGAAACTGTTCTGTGAATACCAAGCGTTCATTTTTTTTTTTCCCCAGGAAGTGAAGCGATTACAAAAAACAGGTTGAAAAGATGTAGAGAAAACAGGCACAGAAGCCAGGTTTACTGTGAATGTGGTAGGCTTAAAACAAAAGATTTATATAAATCCATCTGAGGTGTGCTGCTTTTGTAAGAATACAGATACTCACAGTGGACGGTTACTTTACAAAAATGGTAGAACAGTATCATTTAGGAGGTACACCCGAAGAGTAACATTTAGGAGGTACACCCAGGACACTAACTATTTGGGATGCTCACGAGTAAAATAAGACTCAAACTATACATCCCTCCCTTCACCAAAAATACTAGGAAAATGTGAAATTGGAAGTACTTGCTTTTTTTATTCAGACTCAAATAGTGGGAAAAGAACAGACCTCAAATAGCAAGATTACTCACATACTGAAATCTGTTCAACGAAAAATAATACTCAGGCGTTCACATGTAGATATGGACCATAGAAAATGGAAATTTATTTCCTTTTCCAAGAAACTTGAATTCAGAAAGAAAGTAATTGCTGCTAAAACAAAGTACACCAAAGGTCTCCCTCCACTGGAAAGACAGAGATATCAAGAGGACATAATGGAGATCTGTAGTGCTTACTCTGTTTTCCCCTGCAAGGAAAAAAGGGGCATCAAGTGAAACTGGACAGGGAAGATTTGAAGCCAAGGCATGGGTTTGCTGTGGAAATCACAGTCTCAGGATGCTGTGGATGCTCGAATGTATCCCAGGGGAGAATGAGAACAGTCAGGGAGAGGAAATACTGTGGCAGTTGCTCCACAAACTGAAATTACAGCTGGTTCAGGATGCCCCTGAACCACAGATGGTTAGCATGTTTGCTTAGTTTTTGTATGCTTGTCCTTCTCTCATGCTCATCCTAATGCCACAGATTACTCACTCATCCGAGAAGGAGTGCAAGATTTTTGTCTGAATCTTGTATTAGATTTGATCAAAATAATCTACAGTTTACTGTCAGACTTGTCAAAGAGTTCCAATAAAAAAAACCCAGTTACCCACAAACCAACAAAAAAACCCCAAAGCAAACATAAGACCTTGAAAAAAACAAGTTACACCAAAATGCTTCTCTGTGACACTGCAGTCACAGAATCCATCACATTTTCCATTACAGAATCATTTTTATTCTGTTTAGAAATCTGCCTGCACAGTGTGGGAAGTGATACAGAGATTTTTCTGCTCACAGAGTCAAAATAGTCCGTGAAGAAACAAGCACCTCTAAAGCCAAGCAAATCCTTGGGGCAGTTAAGCCCTATTAAAGCTGTATACTACCCTTTCACAGGTAGAAGTACCTGATTTCTTCGGTTTTGAGTCAGCTGAGACATGTGTTGAAAACACTCCATGGAGCGGCACAGACACTAAATGCTATTTGATTGATCTCAAAGGGAAATACTGGCACAGATCTGACAGCAGGCTAAGGTTTATGAAATGAGTATTCAGAAGAAAATGGTGGGAAAAATAAAAAAAACCCTGACTCAAAAAATCTGAAGGGGCAACTGTGACCCTCAAGGAAATGAGGAGCACGACGCTGGAGAAGGAAAAAACAGTAGGTTCAGTGAAGATTCCTCCCATTTGGTTTCATCATGCATCCCAAATAAATTTCCATCTCACCATGGAAGAGCCAGTGGAAAGGGGTGAGCTTCTGCCAGTTGTGCCAACGGAAAACATATGCACACAAAAATGGCATAGGTAGAGGAAAATTATAGCCTGCTTCAAAGCGGGAAAAGCA
Source organism: Dromococcyx pavoninus (assembly GCA_033558185.1). Lineage (NCBI taxonomy): Eukaryota > Metazoa > Chordata > Aves > Cuculiformes > Neomorphidae > Dromococcyx > Dromococcyx pavoninus. The sequence goes on along the minus strand of JAUMJL010000433.1, from coordinate 1,261,655 downwards.
GTCATAAAGAATTGCTTTTAAAGAATCATGTGATTTTCTTCAAGGAGATATTATTTTCTCCACTCTATGCAGTTGGTAGATAGTATTCCCTACTTATTTAAAGCTCACGGATTTTTAGGGCAGCAAATAAAGAAACAAAGAAGCAAAAATGCTGCTGACAACTCATTTTCCTCTTGCCAGTTCAGGGTCATCCAGAACTCTGGAGGGAAAATTCTTCGGGTTCTGCTAATGATTTCAAAGTGCAGTTAGCATAATCTTAAGAAATCACTCCTCAAGAAAACTGAAAACTTTCTCAGAGTAGTAGTTTAAAGGACCATCTTCACTGTGATGACTTCACAGCTCTCATCAGTGAAATCAAATCTGAAAATCTGTTTTCTCTTTGCAGTTCAGCAGTAATGCTTCACAGGAAAGAAAATATTAAGAAAGACATGAGACTAACCCTTTTCTCCTTCTTCCCCTCACCCACCCCCTGCTCCTTCATTCCTATCTGGTCAATTCTTTTATTTTCATAGAATCATAGAATCATAGAGTGGTTTGGGTTGAAAGGGACCTTGAAGATCATCTAGTTTAAACACCCCTGCCATGGGCAGGGACACCTCTCACCAGACCAGCCAGCTCAAGGCCCCATCCGACCTGACCTTGAACACTTCCAGGCAAGGGACATTCACAGCTTAGCCTGGGCAACCAGTGCCAGTGCCTCACCACCCTTATTGTGAATAGTTTCTTCCTAATATCTTCCAGTATAAAGCTCTTCTCCCTCATCCTATCGCTACATGCTCTTGTAAAACATCTCTCCCCAGCTTTCTTGTAGGCCCCCTTCAGGTCCTGGAAGGCTGCTATGAGGTCTCCCTGAAGCCTCCTCCAGGCTGAACAAGCCCAACTCTCTCAGTCTGTCCTTATAGCAGAGGTGCTCCGGTTCTTTGATGATCTTCGTGGCCTCCTCTGCACCCGCTCCGACAGTTCTTAAGTTGGGGATTCAGGAACTGGACACAATACTCCAGGTGGGGTCTCACAAGAGTGGAACAGAGGGGAAGAATTGACCTGCTGGCCACACTTCTTTTGATGCATGATGCATGATGCAGCCCAGGACATGGTTGGCCTTCTGGGCTGCGAGTGCACATTGCTGGCTCGTGTCGAACGGCTCATCAATAAACACCCCTAAGTTGATGTTGTGTTTGAAGAGTGAGAAACTCTCCTGACTGCAACTATCCCTACCAGTTGCAACAATGCAGCCTGGTAATGACAGCACCTTGCAAAATACAGTTCTAAACATTTTCTGCTGTTGTAAACATCATGCAACGGAAACCACAGCACCAGAAGAGGCTGGATGCAGAACTGAAGCAGGGTCGCTCTTAGGGCAGAATAAAGTTTAGGGCCTCAAAGTTTAGTGGCAGGATGCTTGCTCCTTTTGGATCATCAATGCACACTTTCATTACTTGCTGCCAGTACAAGAAGGTGGACCCCACTGTCCTGCCGAACGTATCAAACTAGATTACCACATGCACTAGCCCGACAGTGCTCAGGAAAATCTTGTTGTTACGGGGTAGCCACTCAGCCTCTGTAAATGCAAGCTGGAGGCTCATCTGGACTTCTGTTTGAGCACTGGGAAATATGTGTTCTTTCAGATTATGGGAAATGACTCCTCCTGCAGCTCCTCTCTTAACCTGATCCTCACAGAACCAGAGCCTGTGCTTGTCAGTTTCTAAGATCCATTTCTCTCTCCAGTTACTCCATTGAAACACAAATGTAAGGTATTAGCTTTGCTCTCTTAGGCATTTTTCTGAAAGACTCTCTCTGCTGCAGTCCCCTGAAACCCATGGTCACCTGGTTAACCTTCGTGTCACCTAAAACACGAACTAGAGACAATTTCCCTGCATTTGTATACTGGAATCTATTCTGAACTTAAGGAAATCGCACTTGGTGCTTCTATGTAGACTCTAAGAAACTGTAACCATTTTTCGTGTACAGTCTTCTGGTACAGAAGGCTTATTACCTAAAACACAGATTCATGATTTCAAAAGTCTTAAGTGGCTAGCACCTCCGTGGCTTATCTTACTGGATTCTCTTTATACCTGAACAAAGCAAACTGTACATTGGAAAGTTCTAGATAGGCTGCAGAGACAGCAGGAGTATAAGATAATGCTGCAATGCTTTCCATGTATCTCACCTATACCTACATACCTTGGGACAAAGCTGTGGCCACTTCATCACCCCAAGCAACAAGCAGATGGGTTATTTAGGAATGAACAACAGGAGTTTCTAATTCCATAGGTGCATCAGATAAAGGCCTGAAGTGAGCAGGTGAAACCCATCAAAAAGATTTGGGCTGGCTTTAGCCCCCATCCTCATATTTTCTCTTTCCACAGCTGTATGCACAGCAGGAACCAAATGAGAGGCAGGAGACAGGTGAAAAATTAATGATTAGGTATGCCCTTCCCCTCCTCTCTTATGAAACTGGTTTAAACTGGAGATTGCTGTCACAAGGGTTGATTCCCATTAAATCAACAGCTTGCCACAGCGTGCAAAACATGTCTTGGCAGGTTGGTTTTTCAACACAGAATAGGCTCTGTTCACAGAGGCAGACCTTGATGAGAAAGTAAGTAGAAGAGCCTGGAGGTTATGGAAATGCTTTGTTTCTGATATACTGAGGAGGTTCCTGCTAAGGGGAAGGTAGAATCCCTTTTAGAGAGTTGAGTGTGCTGGGGGAAGAAAGAAAATGCCTAGGCTATAAATACACCAGATTTTGCTGTAGCCTTGTATCCCTTCTATCCAGTAGTGAGCATCAGAGAACTTATTCACTTATGTACAAGAATGAGGTGGTTTGAGAAAGATAAAGAGATACTGCTCCCCGTAACCAACTTAAGTGATCCCAGAAAAAGAGAAAATATTTCTCAATCTGTAGCCCTCTTTCTTGCTGATCTTGTCACTTATATGCAGAATAAAATGTCTTGCTCATATGGAGAAAAGACACTTGCAAAATTAATTTTCTTCATTTCATCCAGCACTTAGGCTTCTCTTGCATGATGTCAAAGAATTGGTTTCTTCTGTGCTGACCTTCTAAAGCAAATACGTACACATTTCCCTGCATCCACATCCACTTTTCCCAAAACACAGCATTCAACTAAAAGAACTGTAACAGTAATCCTGTGTGTTTGGGACAGCAAAGGAGAAGTTCATCCACATGGAGCCCTGTAGTATTAACTCCTGCTCAGGGCTTCTGAATATAAATATTTCATGACTGCCACAAGCCCACTGCCAATGTCATACCTGAGACTATGCAATATAAGCTGTCCAGGAGGAGAAATAATCCTCTCTGGTGAAGACAACACATCTAAAGGGTTGCAGCAAAAACTTCAGCTGCCCTGAACGCTTTTAATTATAGCTCCCTGGTCACTGAATGCAACTAACACAAGTCACACAGACAATGACCGCTTAACTAAAATCACCATGTGTCTCAAACAACAAATAAAAGGATGGCACTACTCCCAGAACAACAGCTTTTAATGAAAAGTGATGATCCCAGGGAGGAATTTCCATTTGAAAAACTCCCTCATTAGCATTTTTGAAAGGGGATACAATGGAAAAATTTCTCATGGAGATGGTGAAGTAAAACTATTTTAGGAGAAAGCATGGTTCCTCTGATATCCCATGAGGAAAATCCCACTTACATGGAGCAGTCATCCCCATTTTGATGCAACCAAAATTTTACCTGCAACATCCTCTTTTCACTGAATGCTACTGGGTCACTGGAGGCAGTGTTACAGGTTTAACACTACCCCTGTGCATTTTTTACTGGGCCACCATAATAATGGGTCACTGAAGTACAAAATTATTTAGTTGACATTCTCTCTTTCCTCTCAATTCTGAACTGAAATGAACGTGGGCTGAAACACAAAAATGCTGCTTCCCTTCAGCTGGTAATAGGAATAAAGCTATACTTGCCTAATTTGATCAAGGGTATGAGGCTTTTAAAGGGCTGCTAAGAGGTAACCAGGGTCATTAGAGTTTGAGCATCTTTTCTGAGAGATGTGACAGTGAATCAAACAGATAACATATGAGTGCTGAATCCCCACCCCTTTTTAAGTCCACATCAGTGTTTCTTCCAAAATGCCCAAGTTTTTACACTAGCACTGAAAGTGAGTCAGAGCACAGGACAGCCTGAGGCCTGCAGAGACCTTCTCTGTGACATCAGCTGTTTCTGGAAAGAGCTCAAAAGACTGTACAGAGCAAACAGTTAGTATAAATCATGAAATAGACAGATTTATCAATTATTCTGCATAATCCTTAATACCCGTCATAAATGAAAGGCAGTTGAACTTCAACACATATTGTCTACTACAGCTGACCTCCAAGATCATGTGTATAGCTTGCTAGAACTGACCTTGTCCTACTGCAGCCTGAGCTAGATGGAAAATTCGGTGTCTTCATCTAGCAAATTATTTTTCTTCCTAAAAATAAGGTAAAACTTCTACATTATGTTGCATAGGAAAAATTCTGACCTTTATTCTGTACTTTTTATAAAACCAGAAAAACTCTGGAAGAAGTTATTTTTAATCAACTATATTTTTCTGTAATTTTCTTAGAAATATATTCTGGTTAAAGAATGTCAGGCAGACTTTGAGCTACATTTTCATTCATAGAAATAATCAACAATGAGTTTTCTTTAGGCTTCATAGATTTTTTTTTTTGGTAGAAAACCACTTTATAAACTCTCTCCACTCTCTTGTTGCTACAAATTTGCCTTGACATAAATCCATGCTGTTCCATGTACATCCTTTCACTGTTTGTAGGTGGAAAGGAAAAATACCAGATTTTGTAGATATAGGCCTAATTTAATCACATTTCCACAGCTCCAAAGAAAATTGTGTGTCTCTTAACCTCATGCCTCATATGCTTCTTAAATACCTCTTCATGCTGTCAAACAGGATGTTGTAAAGCTGGGGGTAACACCTCTGATTGATTGCTGCAAGATGCTGACTGTGCAGAGAAACACCCATATAAGGCTAATCTTGACCTACAAAGCAGGTGCTGATCATAGCATTATGGCAATCATTAAGGAATTTCTAGCTCTTGCATTAAGAAATGAAAAATGGATTGCAAAATTTTTAAGTACAAGACATGCAGGCTGAAGCTACTATTTCTTATGCTGTTTTTTTTCCTAAAGCAGCGCCTGATTGATAAGGATCTCTATGAGTTGTTTTTCACTTTGTGAGAACTTTGATAGGAGTCAGTGATGTCATCAGAACTTGTTTTCCCTCTTTACCCAGTTTAATTGCATATATGACAGACATCTCCACTTCAAGGAACTTAAAACTTCCCCAGGACACAGAATATTAAGCAGAAAGAAGAAACTGGATTTCCTGCAGTGGAAAGGGAACAAACTGGTCTGGCTCATAAGCACGGAGCAATCGCCAGGACCCATAGTGATGACACTGTTGCTAATTCTGGTACTTGAGTCACATCCAACTTTTCACTTGTTCTTTTCAAAGTAATGACGGAAAAGACCCAAATGGAGGAATTAATACATAAAGCTGAGCTTTGTGTTTTAATCCTTATAGTCTGGCCGGATTAACCAATTGTTTCAGAGTCTGAGTGCCTCACATGAAAATGCTTTTACTGAGGCTTCCTCCGTTTGCTTGTGAGATTGGCTGCTTGCCTGCTTACACCGAGCCTTTCAGCACTGACCCACATGGCACCATGATGGATCTCCTGGTGTCGCAGGGCTGTGCTTGGCAGCTGCACTGTGCAGGGCTCCTTTGTTGTTGAAAAGCACTTCTCGTCATTTGCCAGATGAGGTTATTAGCTGAAAACCCTTTCTTGAAGCTTTTGTCTAGCATTAGCCATGAGCTAAGGATACTCACATCAACTGCTGCTTGGGGATCTGCTGACATAAATTGCCCCTGCTGGTGTGGTTGAACCTAACCTTCGTATTCAGGAAGGGAAAGACTGCCTTGCCTACATGAAAAAAGAAGGAAGATAAATTTCCTTACAAGCACACAGGGATGTGGTCAAGAGACTAAGACTTCCAGCTGCTGGTATCCTTTCAAACCAGTGATGTTAATGAGATGACACACCTGTACACAAATCACAGTTCTGGCTAAGTTTCCCTTTCTTTCTAAAGAGCCCGTAAGGGGCTAAGTTCCTCTTGCTTTTAGATCAGCCTTGAAGGTCCAATGTACTTGCTCTTTGTGAAGACCCACATCGTTCTGAGAGGGCACCGGTGTCCCTCTTCAGTTAGGGAAAAATTTCCTGCTGAGTTCCATAGCCCGATGGGGCTGTTGGACATGCCATCAATGCCTCCTCTACAGTTCATCTGGGGAGTCACATTACTCCAACATGAGGCCACAGAGACACCAGAGACCAGAAATGATGAATGCAATCGTGACTGAGAGGGTGGATACATCTATGTGCGTGGCAAGAAAACCATTCTCAGGGTGTGATCCAGGTATGTTAAAAATCCTATCCAGCTTCAATCTTGGCATCTTGCCTACACAGTACATAAAATATCTGACCTCATCTCCAACTACCTTACTCCTGGAAAGTTTATTTAATCTGACAGGTGTAGGATCACATGCCTCAATAATGAAATTTAGCAGTATGTGGGAGGCGTTACTGCTATGTCATTCCTTTAGATCAGGCATCTTGACACTGTCTCTGTGAACAGGAACTGTTGGGACATTACGCTATGGATTGCATAACAACACAGGCTGGATTGATAGGCTGAGGTCAATTGTATGAGATTTAATGAGGCTAAGTGTCAGGTCCTGCTCTTGGGTCACAACAACTCCATGCAGTGCTACAGACTTAGGGAAGAGTGGCTGGAAATCTGCTCAGCAGGAAAGAACCTGGGGATGCTGGTCAACAACCAGCTGAATATGAGCTAGCAGTGTGCCCAGGTGTCCAAGAAGGCCAACACTGTCCTGGTTTGTGTCAGAAATAGAGTGGCCAGCAGGTCTAGGGAAGTGATCATGCCCCTGTACCAAGTGCTGGTGAGGCTGCACCTTGAGAATCCAGTGTTGTCTACAAGAAGGACATTGAGGGACTGGAGTGTGTCCAGAGAAGGGCAATGAAGCTGGTGAAGGGTCTTAAGAAGAATGGCTGAGGGAATTGGAGCTGTTTAGTTTGGAGAGGAGAAGGCTGAGGGGAGACTTTATTGCTCTCTACAACTACCTGGAAGGAGGTTGTAGTAAGGTGGGTGTTGCTCTCTTCTTGCAAATAACTAATGATAGCATGAGAGGAAATGCCTCAAGTTGCGTCAGGAGATATGTAGACTGGGTATTAGGAAAATTTTCTATACTGAAAGAGTGGTGAAGCATTGGAACAGGCTGCCCAGGGAATCAGTGTACTCACCATCTCCAGAGGTACTCAAAAAACATGTAGCCATGGCACTTCAGGACATGGTTTAGTAGGCATGGTGGTTGGACTGGATGACCTTAGAAGTGTTTTCCAACCGTCATGATCCTACGATTCTAACAAATTAATCTGCCAGCCTTCTCCCTGCACCATCAAAGGCAGAGACCACCCTGGTCCCAGCAACATGAACAGACCACCCAGTAGCTGCTCGCTGTCAGTGTGTTGCTTTAAGTAAGAAGGAATGGGTAAGCACACAAAGTCTGTGTCCTGTGCCAGCCTGCATTTCCAGGGTTAGTTGCAGATACTCAAGGCACGGTGCTCACGGCTGCAGATCACAATGGCTTTGAGCAGGATGCAGAAGAGTACACATGGTCAGCCTACCACACCAGCGGGGGAGACCTGGGGTGGTGAAAGCAGACAACACTGTCTGGATCTGAATGCTTTAATGCTTGGCTCCAGAACCCGGATCCATTTACAAATGTGCAAATTTCTGCAGTGTTGTCAAAGGTTCCAACCTTCTTCAGAAAATTGCTTGCATTTCTCTGTGATTTGCATCCCTGCTGTGAGCTGTATTTGGGAATTCACAGCTTCATGGTCATCTCAGCTGCCTTTACGATCTGTACAACAGCTTTGTGGTTTGTGCAGATTTGTCTGCACAGATGCCAAAGGAGGATGGGGGGTGGGGGATGAAACAGCAAAGGCTGTATAGGACGAATGTCACACTTAACTGAAACATCTGGCAGGTTTCTAAAACTGTGAACCTCTGGAGTGTCTTATTGAAAAGCAAACAATGTGCAAAAAAATTTAACGTGCAGGTACCAGTAAAGCTTCAGGGATGTGTGTTGATTACTGTTTCTTCCTGTCCACCTCCTTCAGTCAGAGCAACATGGACTCTTCTTTTGAACCGCAACAAGATGCCATGTAGATACTGTTCAGCTGCTGCTGTAAAACTTCTCTGTCTTTGCCTAGGATTTCTGAAGAGTTCTCTGCTAATAAAGCCTTATTATTCTAAAATCTCAGATTTTGAAACTGCTTACCTCTTCCTTCCATGGGCATTTCTGTCAGCTCCCCTCCCCTCCCCTCCCCTCCCCTCCCCTCCCCTCCCCTCCCCTCCCCTCCCCTCCCCTCCCCTCCCCTCCCCTCCCCTCCCCTCCCCTCCCCTCCCCTCCCCTCCCCTCCCCTCCCCTCCTGAAATTATTTGTGGTCCACTTTTGACAATGGATAGCTTTTTTTCAAAATCACCCCAGGAAATAATAGATTTCCCCATCTGTAGACTACACGCATAACAACTAAAACATTAAAAAATGACAAGTTGTAAAACAAACTATATGGCATAAAGAGAAGAGGGTATGGTACTAAGCTCTTACAGCAAGCTAAGTTTTGCTTGACAGAACACACACACTGCCACTAAAATCAGACCACACAAGACTGCTAGTAGTGATGCTCCTGAATTGCAAGCTTCTGTCCCTGAAATGCTGGAAGTTCCCTAGGTATCCCTCCACTCAAGCAAAAAGGGAGTTCACAATGAATTCACTGCCAAGCAGGCTGCTGTGCAAAGTGAATGATGCAGCCTGAAGGCGAGGTGCTATTGATCAAGTCAAGCCATTCTATCTGTGGTCTCCACAGCTCCCTGAAAATCAAATGTAAAAAACTCACTGTTGCCAAGAAGAGATGGGGAGTAGGAGACCAATGTCCTCTTTTTACCAACACACGGTCTACAATATCTTACATGACGGACTCCCATAAGCATGGCTGGGGAGAGGGGAATGTCCATAACAACTAGTAATATCAAAAGCTCTTTCATAATATTTATGTCTGAAGTGGCAAATTGCTGGATTTATCTCAAGGAGAAAGCATTTCATCTGCAGGTGTCCACACTTGATCAGTCTGGGCTTATTGGGAAGAAAAAGACCTAAACCCTTACCACCCTCCAAAAAACCCAAACTCAAATATTCCCACCTACTTTTCCTAGAGAAAAGAAAACCTAAATCGTCATATTCCTCTGACTAGTTATATAGGGCAAAACACAATTTGTAATTTAGGTTAGTACTAAACATAATCTGAAAGGAGAATCTGGAGAGGGTGAGAGTTTTGAATTTATTTGCTAGGTGGTAGATCAGCTGTTAGCATCATAATTTCTAGTGGCTCCTTCTGGAGATACCTCTACACAAAATCTGGCTCATGCTTCTGCTCTGGGTTAAAAAATAATGGCTTAAATAAAATTCTTCCTGCTCACCCCTGTGGTGGGCAAAAGCACTCAAACCCATGATTGACAGAGCACTTTTGTGGAAAGAAGGAAAAAAATACAAATGGCAGAATAAAAGGAAGATTTTCAAACATAGATTAGGAAGTCAATGTTCTTCTAGTAGCAGCCTTCAGGTCTGAGGTCTACTCTGCTCTGTACTGTGGTAATCATCAGCTCAGCAAAACTAGTGAAAAGAGTATGACATTTACTAGAATGCTTCTTTGGGTCCAAGCAATCCTACACAACCATACATGCTCCTTTATATGAGCGCTTTCTCTACAATATGTTAAACATTGCTCTCATGCTGATGAAATACAGGTAATTATTAAGTATAACTCTGTAAAGCACATAGTCAATCAATTGATTATAACTATACAGAAGAGTTACGGGCAGCTCAAACAAAACAGGATTTTTTTTGCCAGCTGCAGAAAATGTAGTTTTCTCCCCATAATTTACCAAGATTTCTTCAAGAGTTTCTGCTTCAATGGCAGAAAGCTAAAGGAGAATCCACAGCAATGCAGTAGAACTCTGTTTATTATGGCTCCTTTGCCTCAGTGTTCCAGGACCAAATTACATGACATTATTCTGGCAATGTGGTTTGTAGGAACAGCTGCACCCCATGCCACTCCCCTGGAGCAGGAATATACCCCATAGTACAGTTTGTCATTTAATTTCAGAAGATTACCTGGCCAGGCTTTTGTGACATTGAAGGTAAGGGAAAATGCTTGAGGATTCTCTATTTATTTTGCCTTGGGAAGTTGTTCAAGTGAGAAGGGCCACTGAGAACCTGGCTGCATTCTTTTCATCGCACAGGAGCATAGCTGGAGGGAAACATCTTGAGGTATCAACAGTGCATAGAATTTGAGCTCCGAAGGGGAATTAGTAGAGCATTTGAGCTCCTAAAATAGGAAACTGTAAAGAAATTCTGATTCTTGGAGCCATGATTTCTTTCTGGTCTGCCTTTGCAGCTGTACAAGAGTATGCTGTTCCTTGCAAATAAGATTGTGTTTCTTCCTTAACAAATATAATACATGCATAAAAGCAACAAACTACATAAATTCTTCTGAGTCCCTCCACATTATTATTCTTTAGGAGCCAATGTAATTAACTAAGCTGGAGCATAAAATTATGATGCATAGACTCCTCCAAGACTTCCTGCTTTTGGTTTATCACTTCTACTACTTTTAGCACTCTTCTGAAAACTGGAAATACGCTTTGACAAAGATACCATCTTCTAGGCCGTGACACAAATAATGAATCAGTCTATTCATATTAATGTCATGAGGATCATCACATCCAAGCCAGTGTAGGACAAAGGTCTCTGCAATGCGTATTTTCTGTTTGTTACCAACAATTTATTCTCTTTGTGTGAGGCAATCAGGACAGATTCAGATGCCATGTGTATCCACTATTTAATCCCTTTGCCAGGGCTTATGCTCCAGGTCGGTACTTTACTGGAATATGGCTGATTTTTTTCCTGTAGCTAGCTATGGTCAGAGCTGGGTAGACAACAGATCGTGTGACTCATATTCTTCCTTAAAGGTATTTTGTGAGCTGTGATTTTCAGCAGCTATCTTGAAGATGCATTCAAAATTTCCCCAAGAAAAAGTCCTGATCCTGCTCTGCTCATCATAATAGATTCCAATTTCTTGTTAAGTCTGCATTTTAACTCCTTCAAGTTTTTGAAACTATAAGATGAATAATATAAAAGTAGTTTCAAGAGCAATAGTTTCTGTATACACAGAAAAGACTGGCAAATATACTTGCATTACATACATCTATTTTATGTTTCACATCTCAAAATAGTATTTTTCCCAAACTTATTCCTCTACCTAATCTTCTGTCAAGCCCCTACCCTCTTAAAACTTACTAACAGAACTAAAATACCCATTGTAAAGCACAGGATGTCCTTGATGAACACACAAGAATTTCAGACAAAGAAGTGTCCAAGGCACAGCAAACCACATGGCACCTATTGATCTTCCTAATGGCCAACATTATAATTGCTTTACTTACACAGAAATTTTGCTATTTATCTGAGTAATGCAACTCTGAGCAATGGTTCATATGTAGCCTGAAGTCTACTACTTCCTTCTCCCTTGTCTGAATAAGGTCTTTTCTGTGTTGTTGTGGGCTTTATTTTTTGTTTTTTTTCTTTTCCCATCAATATCAACTAGCCCAATAAACATTTCCTCATTTCCTTCCAACATGTGGATACATGTATATGCATTCCCGAATAGATGCATAGAAGATGCGATAAAAGTCCTGATTTGCTAAATTGCAGAATTACTGTCCACCTATAGCATACTGTAATATCAGCTTTTTTTTCCCCTCTCATATGAGTGGAATTACTCCTTGCTAACCTGCTGTAAGTGCTGAGGTAAAGGACTAACACTCTGCAACATAAGACAGCTGTGCTGACTTCTGAGGACCCACCTTTGTTCAGAAAGCACCAAGCTGAAACTATACACAGCGAAGAACTGAACTACTTTTTGCAAATGGGCTAGTGCTTATAGTGCTTAGAACAATAATAAAAAAGTACCTCAAAAAATCAAGGCTTTAACTTTTTTTTTTGATCATTTTTTCTCAACATGGCCCTACTTTGGCTGGAAAATGCAATGCATTAGTGTCTTCAGGGAACACCGAAGTATGCTATGGTATTCTTTACGGGGCATTGGATGGCACCAACATCCAAAATAGCACAGCCAGCCCGGCGGTTTTGTTTGGCAAAGGAAAAAAACCTTGGCTCTTTAAAGAAAGCACAAAACATCAGCCTCTTGGCAGCCTCCAACAATGCTTCTGTCTTTGCCAAAATTGCACCGGTCAGAGAAAAGTGACCTAAACCACTACTATCTGTTTTATGGATATAACTCATTATGTACTGGGTTAAGGGTGCTGAGAATAAGCAAAAGTGGTATGTTATAATACTTTGATCTATGCACTAGAAATAGTTGACCTGCTCTTGTGTTATTCGTACTTGCTTTTTGTCTGATTCACCTTTGTCCTTGATTTAGGGAAAATATGAGGAAAGTAGATTTCTTTTTTTCTTTCCCTCCCCCTTCCCCCCCCCACCCCTCCGGCCCAGTCACACTTGAGGTAGATTCCCTGGAGATGCTAGAACTAGGACATCTGTCTTGAATGATGAACACAGCATTTCCAGGTGGCTGATAGAAAAGATTTTAAATGTGGAGTCGACAGTACAGTCGTGGCTGACTGGAAAACTCACTGCAGTGTGTCAACAGACCAGGGCCTCTGCCAAGTGCTTAAGATTCTGAGAGAAATCCATTCTTTCCAATGAAACTGCAGTCAGGGCGGCAACACGCCACTCTTTTGTACTCAACAGGAGCTATTCTTCACTTCATATGACAAATAGGGAAAGTTGCCTTACATTTAATAATCTCAGGATGGATACTAAGTCCCAGTCAATGGCACATTTCAAAGTGTAAACCTGCCTTTCATCAACTGCTTGACCTGTAAAGTGCCAAAAGTAGACAGAGGAGAAGGAAGGAAAGGTGAAAGAAAATATGGTAAATAACAGTTGAAGCAGACAAAAGGGCTCTGTTTCTGAGTGCAAATGAAGCACAGATGGTTTACAGCTGCACTGTCTTCCACTATGAGGTAGGGTACTGGGAAATGCAGTAATCTGTTCGTTACAACCAGGATGGTACAACAGACTGGATGGACTGAATGGCCCTTTTCTCTGATGCCTGCAAAAATGATAATAAAAATCTGCACAGCCTTGGGTGTCCTGAGATAGGTTGTCACGTGGAAGACAGCAGGCAGACTGTCGCTTTGCTTTCAAGGAATGAAAGACTTGGAGAAACATCCCACAACATGATCTGGAGGACTGAGCAGAAGCATTTCAGATGGAGATTTGGAAGCAATGATGGCAATATTAAAACCTGCTGCAAAGCAAGCTGGAACTAATGTCAAGTTTTTCTTGGCCTCGATCCTAGTGTCCCTATCATTTCCTCAAGCTCACGATGTCAAGGCCTAACTCTCTACCTTCTTTCGCCTTCATCTCCTTTCCTTCCCACCTGATGGAATCTGCATGAGCCTCCCAAAAGCTGCACTTCGATTTCATCTTCAACTCTCTTCCTCTCTTTTGGCCCATACATTCATGTCAATGCCTCTGTTTGTCATTTACTCCTTCCTATAATTATAATCAGAATTTGCTGGGATAAGATGTGGTGATTATGTGTTCAAAAGCTTTTAACAGTGAGTACCCTGCTGTTCGTATGCCTCACTTAAGTAAGCTCTTGTGCATCTGTGTGCATTCCTCTGGCCTCCCTGAGATAGGTGTCAAGCTGCTGCTTAAGATGAGACCATGGTCTGTAAATTTTTGAGGCATCAAACCTGAATGCAAGTTCCCTGTGGACATGTTTTGTTGTTAGAAAAGACAGGTGAAAAATGACAATATTTATTGAATAGAAAGTACCCAGACATAAAAATCACTGCTTCTGCAACAGAAGCAGAGCAGAAGATTTTAAACTTTTGCATCAGACTGAAGATCTTTAGATCTGATCTTTAGAGCTGTTCAGCCTTTAACACTACTCCTGATACAGTAGTCTCCTTCTAACTGGTCTAATGTAAGACAAACTCTACCAGCTATAAAAAGTTGCAATAAACCCAAGACTGTAATTTTTTTTCCCACCAGAAGTACATCATGAGCCACTCTGAGCACAGATGTCAACAGCTCCTTTGTTGCATTCCTCCCAGAAGACTCAAAGCTGGGAAAAGTCAAAAGCACCAGCTTCCTCCTTCTGAAGTTGCGCAAGAGCTTTTGAGGTTTTGCTATTAGCAGCCTCCTTTAGCAAATTGTTTATTCCAAGTAACATTCACTCTCTACATTAAGGTCAGCTAGGGATTTCCTTAAGGCAGCTAAGCCATTGCCATCTCTGCTGAGAGTGCAAAGAGGGGGATGTGGCCCTCAGGGACATGTGCTGGAGACGTGTCACAAACCTCAAATCTAAACCAGGGCTTTGTAGTGCCAAGGGAAGGTCATGTGTGACTCCAAAGACAAACAATTGCTTACTGATCATTACTGAAGGCAGGATAGCCATCTCTGTATGCCACTAAGCTCATCTGGGAAATCTTGGTCTACCTTCCAGTAGGAGGAAGTTACATATGTGCTAGCAAGTTACATACTCAAAAGATGAACTGGGAGACTTTTTCCTCTGTGCTTTTCACAACACTATTAGTGTGTGTGCAGCACATGTAACAGCAAAACTTTGCAGGCAGACCTTATGATTTACACCATAGGCAGGTTTGGACACTTCCCTTTCAAAGACCTTTTAAAATAAATTAATTGACTCTAGCATAATAATTAAAAATATGTTTTCAATTGCTTCACAATTGAAAACATGTAATGAAATTTCTTTAACTTAATTTCTCTTGGCTAGAAATTTAACTGACACAGAACTGGAGGATTCTGCATGAGGGAAATATATGGACAATATAGATACTGGCTTCAGGAATAGTCATGTGGAGCACAAAGTCTACACTGTAGGCTGAAAAAACAAGAGTTTTTGGAGGGATATCATGTAAAGAAGCTGTCTAACACCTACCTCTGCAAGAAACACATTTCCCTATAAAAAATGAGAACTTTAAAGATCTTTTTGCCACTTAGCCTAAAGTTCTACGTATTAGAAATGGCAACAAACCAGTGAAGATACTGTAAAGACAGGGTATTTTTTCATCTTCTGTATGAAGCTTCTTCCACTGGTTCAGCTTTGCAAGTGATTTCCAGCAATCAATCAAACCAAAACTCTGTGGAACATTATCTTACTTTTTCCAGATGTTCCCAGTCAAAATAACACCTGAATCTATCCACCTCCTTTTCTCTTGCTAAGATTTGTTATTTGGGCAAGTATTCACTTTACATTAGGTAAAGGCATTCATGAAGAGGAATTGTAATGCACACACCATCTAGCAATCATTTTAACTTCATTTTATACACAGAGGTACTGATGGCATGCCCAGGACAAGGAAATAAAATACTTCTTCCCATTATAGTTATCAAGCATGTTTGTTTTATATTTTTAATATGTTACCAAGGAACAAATGTTATCTATTAATTTTTTTTTTTTTTACAGTAAAATTTGTCAAATTCTGCACAGGTCTTATACGCCTGAGTAACTCAGTTCTCACCTTCCAGAAAAATAGCCACTTAGGACCTATGCCTCAGTGTAAATGAGGCAAAGGCACATATTTCCTTCCCAAAGAACTTCACTCTTGCAGGAAACTACTGCTTTCCAGCTGCTGCAGGAATCTTTCTGCTCTGAGGCATCTGCTTCAGTGCAAAGTCAAACCTATTGGTCTAAACGGAAGAAACAGGCTTTCTGCTCCACCAGCTGTGGAACCTCTGTCAAAACATGGGCCAGAATCTGGGCCTTGTCCGCTCCTCAGGGCTTGAGCTGGGTCTAGAGCACTTGACTGTATGCCTCTGCTTCTAAACACTTCAGTTGCACTTGCATGACTGGACTAATATACAAAGTATTCTTGAAAGTCCTGATCCTAAACCCATCCTAATGTTTCTTTGTGCTCATCCAAGCACACTGTTAGCCATACTACTTCTGAAGGAGGATTTTCTCCACTTTGGTTCCTACAAAGATCTTAAAAGCCTGCATTAATTTTTTCAAATTATTACATTTTTAAAAATGTAACTCTCCTACAGTGCTGTCTGAGCACAGAGAAAATGGTCTTCAATTCGTATCTAAGAAGTATTGGAGTCTCCATTACAGCACATGTATGTGGTACTGTCCATAGGATAACTTTCCAGTGTGCAAAAGGGGTAATAAAAGTAATAAAGAATTTTTTTTAATAGTAAAACATTTCATCTGATTAAAAGGAAAGATAAGCATTTACTTTTTGGATAAAGTGTTCCATTTTTTATTTTTGAAAGGACATGTCAGAATCTTTGAAATCCTGCGGAGTGAGAGGAATGCTTGCCTTCTTACCATGTCTAGTCACCAGACCACATATTTTAGTTCAAGAATGCACATAAATTATATAGCTCTTTCCTGCAGCTGCACAGAATAATAAAAGGAGCTGAAAGAATAATTTATTCACTTTTCCATAGATTCTTAGAAAGGACAAATAACAGTAATTTATTTCCCCACCCAACTAAAAATCCTTGCCTTCTATAAATTCTTCTCTACAGAAACATCTCCCTTTTCCACTTTGTGATAGATCACTTGGCTGTTTAAACAATCCTAATACAGACTTTTTTGTGGTGGTTTCTAAAATCCAGTCATCCAGCTGTGAATGACAATGACTTAACTGGATCCAGACAAAAAGAAACAACCCCAAACAGTCACATTTGCTGAACTGTATGTTGCATGTTGTATCTTTTCGTGCTCTGCTGTGCCTTAGTCTCTAACATTTACCACAGATGCAAGTGAATCTGAAGTATCATCCGGGTACCAGGTCCCAGCATGTACATGGGGAAAGCATGCTATGACTGCATGCCCTTGCGACAGCTCCTCAGGCTGTGCAACACCTCTGTTCCCAGCATTTATAACTTGGTAAAACTCTTTGGTACTTGCAGAAATGCTGTGCTGAGCATGACAGTGAACACTAATATTTGCTAAGGGGTGGCCACAAAAGGTTGCTGACAGCAGGAGTCCTCAGCCAAGAGTCAGTTTGCATTAGTCAAACTCTCACATTGGTATGGAGAGAACTTTTACCGAAGGGGCAGCTCACCCTGGCTCTGCATCAATAGCCAGCATGAAAAATAGAAGCATTACTAAAGGCTTTTATGGGCCATCCCTTGAGTATTCCCAGGGTAGGTGAACAGTCAGTTTCCTGACATCTATGTGATGGATATTTCCTGAGAACTATCTAGCTTTTAAGCAACAAGGATTTCCATTCCCTATGGAGACTGAAGTGCTAGGTGCTTACGGTTTTCTTTAGAAACATAGAGTTAACAGATCTTTGTGAGTTTGGGTATAAATGCACAAAAAACCCCATGAGTTTCTTTTATTGCCCAATGGTCCCAAAATGCTGTAAACGTTACCTAAAACCACTGTGAACCTACCACCTCAATGCTACAGACCTAATGCTTTCCAACTCTGGTCAGAGAGGGGAACACTGAGGATGGCAATACTAATTTGAAGTGTTAAATAATCCCTCCCTAATGCTTCCCTTTTGAGTGATATATTGTTAGCCTCTTTGACCATTGGAGGTACAGGTATAATCCAGATCTAAGCAATTTCTATCTGTCTCTCTGCCCTGCCACTTCTGCTCCTGTCCAATCCTACAAACTGTTGATGGCATCATGTTCTGCAAGGATGCTTTGAAACACTGTGTGATGTTGGTGAGTGATGTCTGCGTCTTCCAATTTCATAATTCTTTTGTACAGCGATGCCTAGAGGACCCTCAAAAATTCTGGTTACCGTGAGAAAACAACAGTTACCCCATTAGCCAGAATTTCTTGTAGAGAACACGTTGCCCTTTCCCAGACCCCATCAAATACAAGCCCGAAAAGAATTTAGACCAAAATTTGTTCTGTTGTTAGAAAAGAGAGATGCTTTTTTTGCTGGGACATAAAAAAGCACAATGATCATTCCTGCCAACTCCATCTCCCTTCCTGAACGTCCAGATGTCACATGGTGGTGGTCATGGCTGCAAAGCTGTAAATCCTTCCAGTGCCAATTATTTCAACATTCAAACCACGCTTGGATGACAGGGAAGCTAGGTCAGCATCTCATGGGAAAGGGTCCCTGTGATCCACTAGAAAAGTGCAGATTCTCCCTGCACTACATGTGAAATTTGCTCACTACTCTGGGTTGGCTTTGGGTGCTCTTCATGTCACACTCACAAAGCTATCTGTTTTGTTGTAGGGAACCATTATATTTCCCTGATTCTTCCTGATCACTGGTTCCTGCAGAATCCTGTAAAGAGTGTTTTATGTAACGTGGTACTCAACAGTTGTTTTCCAAGACAGAGTGCAAGAAAGGTCACAATTTGTTAAGCTAAATCAATAAATCGGTAAATGGGATGAGAGCAGAGAATGGACTGCAGGTATATTGGCTTAACAGGGCACTGTTAATTTTTAAAATCAAAGTTATTGTCATCATTTATTTGATGTGCAAGAGAAATAAGTTTTGTGAGAAAATTTTGAATTACTTCGAGGTAACAAGGAAGCTCATGACTGTGAGGTAGTACCATTTGCACTACAGTAATATCAAGAAGCTCAAATGAGGAGACAAAACTTCAATTTTATTAATTATCATGCCCAACTGTATAGCAAACTTTACTCATAGGTAACCTCCATCATTGCTGCAATTTGATTTGTGTTATTTTGTACTGCAAAAGCTATTTATAAGAGGTGATCACTATGAAAGAAATCCGTCAATTGTAGTTGCAGTGTCTCCATCTGAACTTTGCAGTCACCTGTTCTCAATTTAAGTCTCAAAGTGCAAGTTTCTCATACCTAGCTAAACTTCCCCTTGCTAGAAACAGATCATGCCCTCTGCAGATCTGCTAGTAAACGTCTTTAATGTCACTGTGAGCTCTACACAGGAGGAATATCAAACAACTTATGACTACCTCTTTTTCACTAACTCTTGTAATCTCATAGCAAGTTTCACATTTTCTGTTTTTCTTAAAAACTTAGCTATAGAGCTATATGATTACACAGGAATTCCAGATTTCATGTAAAAAAGGAGTCCTTACGAATGCAGAGAAAAGGTGGAAGTACGATCCAATTGTGGAAAAGACTAAAAAAAAGTACAAAATATTGTAGTTTTTTCTTATTATTTGGATTTCACAGGACAAATCTCCACTTCATTACGAAGCCAAAACACAATCATATTTATCTGTGCAAACTCGCAAGGTTGAACAACCCTCTTTTATTGCAGTGTAGACTCTGTGATCCCTTTTGTCTCTCCAAGTAGTGGTAACCTTATGACTCCATATCTCCAGCTGGGCACTTTGGTGTGCAACAGACTTTCAAAGGCAGATCATTTCTGCCAGATGACATTTATTTTCTAGATTGGTAATATCTCTGCCATCAACTTGAGCTGATGTCAGTAACACATTGTTATCAGGATACAAGACTGATAAGTTCAAAGCAATAGAGTTGCCAAGGAAGCAACTAAATGCAAATTCTAACTCAACTCTTGCTCAAATCTGCCTGGTTTTCTTTTTCAAATGTCCACAGCCTTTCCACAATGCCTTTCCATTGTTTTATAATCTAAAGGTCAAGAAGAGAGTGTTTCCTGCAAAGCTTCCCCTCCATTCTCGTTCTCTATAACCATGAACTGATTTAAGTATTTGTAATAGTGAATTTGCGAAGAATTCCCTCTGGAATAATTTCCTCTAAAATGTAATATAAGGAAATATTTAGTTGGTAATTGCTATGATGGTTCTCATCTAAAGGGTATATTGTAGCTGATTCTCCAGAAACATTGTGGTACAAAGAGACTGGATTATAGGGGGAAAAGAAGTTACAGGCATGTAAATATGAGAAGAATATATCTTATTTATCCTCTTTGAGAGGAAAACTGAAAGAAAATTCCAAACATTGATAAATGAAGCATGAAGGTTAGGTTTTGAGTGAAAAAAGATTTAGGAAAAGAGCTGAATTTCAGTCTTGGCATTTGCACAAACATCAAACAGGACAAGAGAAAAATAAGCCTAGATGGGATGTAAAGGTGGGTACATTTTGACTTTCTTTTCTTTTCAGCTTCTAAAATGCTTTCTCATAGTTTGGCAAACAGATGGGATTCACCCACCAGGAGTTTTTTGTAGACATGTTCACTACATTTAGAGGTATATTACAAAAATATAACCTATTGCAGGGTACAACAGAGTCTGTATTTTCCAGGGTGCATCTCTCATTGAAACCCCTTCCTATTGTATGCTGCATGCTGAATTTTTTGTGCATATCTGGTCTTCTGCATGCTGCAGAAGAACTAGAAGCTACTTTGGTCATAGGGGAAGAGAAGAAACATGACAAACAGTAAGAAGTGATATTAAAAATGTTCAAATACATGTAAGCTGAGGATGAAACTGTAGCTGTACAAGCTCTTCAGTTTTCTTATCAAGGGGAACGAGAAAACCCTTAGAGAAAGACAACATGGTGCTAAACAATGGATTTTTCCGTAGCAAAGTATCTTTTGGCCACTGTATGTTGGTGCTTGGTGTTTTCTGCACTGCATCAAGCTGGGCCCTGAATTCCACCCAAATATGACAACCTTGGATACACTTGAATCATCAGGCAATACTTGCAAGTGATGATATTGCTGTTCTCCACTATGGCCAGTTGCCATGCTAGAGCACAGCATGGAAATGAAGCATCGCTTAGTTCAAAGACACACCAATGGCAGAAGCAAAGAATAAAGTTTAAAAAAATCTGATGAAATCAGTTTGATAACGAAACTAAAACAAGTTCAATCACGCCCACACACAGTTGTACATCTGGTGATTGATATGTCAAGTAGAGGCCAAAATTTTCATCTGTGTGAATTCATTAAAAAGGGACAAGGCTTCTTTTCTGAAGAAATTGTTATCAGCATGTCTTGTCCCACATGGAATATTCGGTGGTAACAGCAGTAATTCTTCTATCCTGGTTTAGAAGAAAACCATTATAGCAGAAAAATATATAGAAAAAATCTACTTTTCTGATCCATCTTATGTAACATTTGCCAAGTCAGAGTCTGCTGTAATGCTCTTTCCTGCAGTCCTGCGCTGAACAACTGGCATTCAGAGAAGATACACATACTAATAAAATATGACACTTGTCATGGGGATGCATCTTTGTTGAGCAATGAGCTGGCTGACAGTCCTGATACCTGGCAGTAGTGCAAAAGGATCTCTTCCTTCCAAGAGACATGCTAGGAAACTGATGCTGACAAATTCACCTTTTTGGTCTTCCTCTCTGAATCTTAATGGCCTTAAAACCCTCAGAATTTCCCACTACCTGTCCAAGATCACAGCTTGAAAGGCAGAGGCAAAAAACCATTGCTATGGTTTTGAAAATACATGCCACACTTTTGTGATTTGTAATGACTTAGACAGAACAGTTCTGTACAGCTGAAAATTCTTCCATTTAGGCTTGTCCTCCCTAAAGCCGCTCTTTACTCACAGCACAAATGATTTTTTTCTTTCTAAGGGTTATTGTTTGCCCAGGGACAATATCTTTGAATGTGTCTGTGAATTAAAATAGAAGCAGAGATAAATCAACCTATGTCCATAGGTGGTGTTGCTGCAGAGAAGGAAATGCAATCTATGCATTTCTTATGTCTTCTTAGACTGTGCAGGGACATTATTGTTTTGCTTCCCCAGAAATAAAAAAGTATTAGGTATTCACAGGGGCAACGCTGTACTATATATTCTGTGTGATGACCTATCAGCTTCTAAACTTTCTCTGTCCCTCATTGCAAAGACACTAACAAAACCTGTCGTCCAAATTACACCAGGCCATCAATAACAGTAATCATGAACATAAGTAAAAGGTTAATAGGGCTGGATCCAAGTTCCTTCCTTGGCTTCAGGTGTCTCTGTGCTGGAGTCAGCAGGCAGATGTTCAATGCAAATTTTGGTGCTGGGACACCTTTAAAGGATCTCTGAAAGCGCGCTATTGGTTAAGGCTGCTTCAATGTAGGAAGACAGTGAAAAAGAAGCTGCTGGGTTAGTTGATTGCACACTCTGCAGAATATATGCAACACTGCTGAGGAGCAGTACTGCAGCACATTTTGGACAATGAAGTCTATTGATGACAGCTAATTAAAATGCATGAAAACTCTGCAGAGGATGCTCTACTGAAGGCCTTGCTGGCATGCCTTTTAGAGGTGGTGAAAAGTTTGAGCTATTGAAGTGTTAGAACATCCTGCAGGGAAGGAGGCGGTTAAAACAAGACCCCTTTGATCCTGTAGGGTCTTTCTGCATCCATAATAGGAGCAGTTCAGTGGACTGTGCATCCAGAGTAGTTAATGGGGACAAGAACAGTGGAGCTCAGTCTGACAATATTGCAGGCAAAAAACTTACTCTACAGGGTTCAGCTTGCTGAATGCCCTTAGGTAAGTGATTTCACCTTTCCATGTTTATTTCTCATCTTCCCTGGTCTCTGCTCTGTTGGAGGCTTACGTTGGGCATGGATTCGCTCCTGTCCTAGCACAACAGGCATAGACCTCAGCTGGTGCTGTTCTGATATTAGGAATGAATAATAGAGATTTGTCTTATGCTTTAGCAAAAGAGAAGAAAACTACCTTGCAACTATTCAGAAGGTGCATAATGGTGTTTCGTTCACCTCTTTTGTAGCATCAATTTTCATCAGCACTGGAGACAGAATAATAAATCTCTGGCAAGAACTTATGTCATCTTCAATGCACCATTTAGACCTGAAGTAGACTGTTTTCACATTGTTCCTGTGCAGCAGTAAGCATCATAATCCACATTTTGCAGGGAAGTATGATGGTGTAAGTCAAAGGGACACAAATAATTCTACAGGATAGTTCAGTCACAAACCCAAAACTAAATCTATTGTAAAGGGTTCTTTATGTGGGTTTTGGTTTTGGCATGACCAATGCTGTGGTCTCCAATGGCAAGTGAGATATTCCTTACTATGAATCGATTTGGGTTTTCTCCTTGCTTTTTCCTATTTCATGGGAGAAAAACAACAAAAAAAAACCCCAAATACTGATTGATTGAATTTTAAAAGTACAAGACCAATAACGGGTAAGTAGGTGCAATATCCCCCTATCACAAATCATGTGCTGTTGTTCAATCTGCCACTTGTGAAACTGGTCAGCTACCTCAGGAAATCTGGTTTTCTCCTAAAATGTTCTAAGTCTCTTCATACTAAAGCATTTCAATAAACACTTGATTTACCACAAGACGGATTTGCTTTGGATGTCTAGCTAATGCAAAAGTCAGATGCACTGAAGTTTCATAGTGCCTTTCACATCAATACAAGTTGTGTTCTGGACATAGGAAACATTACACAACAACCCATTTTCTGAAAAATACAGGCTTTGAAAAAGTCTCATGCTGAGTATTCATAGTTAGTGGATATGTTCTACAAATCTGCTCTTACTCGCTTGTTAGAATAAAAAAATGAGGAGATAGCTAGTCCTCAACAGAGCAACTGAAAATAAAAAATATTAATGTTCGTGATGGTGACTGCTTGGAAAAAAATCTACATAAGTACACTAAGGAGATAATAAACAACTGCATCACCTTCTTCAGAAGTTTAGACTTCGTGCTGAGTTTACTGTGTAAGGCTCTTTGGCATGCATTTTTGAGTCAGATGAAGAGTTAATGGATGCCATACACCATAGCACTGTGCAGAGGCAGCTGCTTTCATCCTAACTGCTCTGTGCTGATCTTGGAACAAGTTACCAGACTGTTTCCATTACCTTTGATATCTGTTGCACATCTATTTCAATAAACATCTGATTTGCCACAATGAGGACTTGTTTTGGATACCCAAAAGCCAGATGAGCATCTTAGTATGTACGTACAGGTACTTCAGTGTATGATGTAGACATGTGCTAAAGGATCATAACTATTCTTTTAGTGACTTTTAGCCAAGGAAAGTATTTCCAAAATTTCGTAGATGGAATACGCTATGGTACCCTCTGAAAGACAATACAACTTGAATTTCTGAACACCATTTATGCAGTCACTTTTCAGAAAATGAGGTACTTCACAGTAAAATCTTCAAACTCTTGGACCAACTCAAACTACTGCTGACATTTCTCAGTTAGCCAAAATATGTTTTTTGGTTTCCTTTTCAAATAGAGGAAAAATGGTCTGAAAAGAAGGAATCGAGTTGTTAAATCACAGGCCAATGTTACAATTTTATTAGTTTAAAACTCAGGAGGTAATTTATGCTATAACACAGTAAAAGGTTGTCATCAGCTTTGCCACCTTTGCACTTTGGTAAGTACCCAATATCTGCAATTCTGCATTGCACATGGAAATCCATAATGCTTCAGGAGTATATCCACAAGCAAACCAATTGTTCTTTGCTCATGGTTTAAGTGGGGTTTTATTAAGCTAAAAAATTCTGCTAAACCCAGAGAAACTGCTTGAAATTGAGTGCAATACTAACAGCACATCAGCAGTTAAAATGTTTTCTGATCAGTTTCTTAAACCTAAAGGGAACTGTCTTAAAAAATAATTATACAGAAAGGTAAGTGTGTAAACCTGTGCTACGTTCTGAGCTCCTGTTGCCCTATCTCAATGCATGACGAAAAGTTTTCTGCATGTACAGGTCAAAAAGCAGCCACAAAGAAATCACCTGCCTGAAGCTGAGCTTTCTAGAGGCCTTTGACAATTCATTTGGCCAATAGATTATGTGTGATTTGTTTTCCAGTCCTCAAATATGTCTTAAGAATCAGACCCAAAGTTTCAATGCAGTTTTGCATTTATTTGCAAAGGCAACTCAAAACCAAGTTAGGTTGGACAAAGAGCAAAAAATTAATTTCAAGAATGATGTTTTCATGATTTGCCACTGGTAGCATTGTTTTATGCTAGCTGAAGGGCAGGGGTCACATCCCCTTTGATTTTAGGCTAGACCATTAAGGAAATTTCAGCTTGATAAGTCTTCTCAGCTTCATACTTTCTGGAATCAGATAAACCACAAACATGATTTCCCTGGAATGGAAAAGACTTTTTTTTTCTTTTTCTAACAAGATAGAAAACTTCTTGTGGAAAGGAGATTCAACTGAAAAAAACTGAAAAAGCACCTTTCCATAAAACACAGATAAAGCCTGGGAAGTTTAATCCAGCAAAGGTTATAAAATATCTGAACTCTTGGTAAAATGGAGGAGAAGTCAAGAGCAGTGGCTGTTAAGAAACCAAGGCTCTCAAAACTGGCTGTCTTCTCTGGGTGAAACAGAACACATAGAATTTAAAGTCTAGTAATTTTTTTTATGTGAAAGTTTGAACTTCTGACAGGTGAACTTAGTTACTTTCTAACTGTGCCTCTGTACTACTGATAAGAGTAAGTGATGAGTGGCAAAGTACGTGTCTCTCAAGTTTAGAGGAATGGTGAACCCCACTTTTCTCTGTTTACCCTCAGCCTTATGACTGGTTGTCCTGGGAAGTCTGATTTAGACATGTGATCTGGCACATATATGACACTTTTTATGATGATGGATTCAGAAATAGTGTGAACACCTACAGGGATAATATGGATCTGTTCCTGCTTACCACTGGAAGTAGCAGCAAAATTCCTACTGAAGTGGTTCTTCTACTGCAGAAGAGCATAAGGACTAAATCCAACAAAAGAGGTAATTTTACATACTTGGGTATAATCGTATTACCCAACAACATATCTGAGCTCCAGTGACTAACCGCTCAGATACTTAGCCTATCCAAAATGCACAGTAAACCAACCCAGCCTCAGACTTCTTTCACCGTGGTTGAATTAGACTACTCTCCTGAGCCTTCAAACATCTGCATGTTGATTGTCAAGTCTCAGGGAAGCACTGTGTTTAGCATTACAAGAAAACTGACTGGTTGCAGAAGAACCATTCATATGTAAGTTACTTAACACCAGGTAACTGAGCAACATCTGAGCGCAAGGTGACCTACCCTAGGAGGAACATGGAAACTTTTCCCCTCCCTTAAACATGATCAGCTAAACCTCAGTATTTTCTTCACTTAAGAGACAACTGTGACTTGTTCTGTTTTCCCTCAGAAGTAAATTTCCCCCACTTCTGATCATTCATTGACTCTCCTGGACTCTCTTCCATTCAGCCTATGTCTTTCTTAGAGACTAACATCCAGCATGGATCAAACTGGAATATAATTCCATGTGCCTTATTGGCAGCATTCCTGTCAATATAGACTAGCCACTATATTCCTCTCATGTTTTCTTCAGAGCTGCTATCCAGCAATTGAGTAATACTAAATGTTTAAGAATCCTTCATTTATTTTGAAGACACGATGTGACAAGGGCTAATAATTTGCTGGTACCACTTTTTTTCCCACATATGTTCATAGTCCCTTCCAGTGAAGCCCAGTTTACAGTTATGGTGACTATGCAGCATTATCTGATACAGGTTCATGAAGTGCTATCTAGAACTGGAACAAGGTCAGATCCGGGCTGAACACTCTTTGGTACAAGTTTGCAGTTATAGCTGATTGCTGGTATATCTATTCTTAGTATATCTATCCTGCTTCAGTTCTCCAGCGACTTTTGCACCTGTTTGCTTCACTTACACAGAGATGTGACCAACACAACAATACTGATGAGAAATCAGGTCTACTTCTTCTCATTGAAACCTTCTCCTGCACAGCATGCCACTTCAGCTAAAAGGAAAAAACACACAAGAATCCCTTAAGGTCTGGATTTGTGGCCCATGAGCTTACTGGTGTCACAGCAGCTCGAGAAGCACACAGCCCAATACTACTTCTGCCTTCAGTGGCACATGGATAGAGCTTAGTTAAACCACTCTCTGATTCATACCGGTAGTGACAATATATAACCAGGGACACTTGAGTTTATGTATTCTATACTTCTAATTCAGCTTAAAATGCTGGAAAACTCATCAGCCCTCTCCTGGAGCCTACTTCCCTGAAGTGCAGCCAGAGCATTCATATTCTAATATTTATTAAGAGCAAATACGTTATTAACAACCAAAACTTACTTTTTATGTCAATGTAGGTAGGAATTCAAAATAGATATGAGATTAACTCCCAAATGCTATATTATCTGCACAGAGCTGCCAGAGCTTTTTACCAAAGCCAGTGTATGAGACAATACAGTCCCCTACGCTGCAGTTATTGTAAATTTAGTGACATCTTGGACGTCAAATGCTTGCTTTATGCTCCAAATGCAAAACCATTGGATGCCTAGGGATCCTTTAAAAACCCATGGATGTCAGCGGGTGTTTTACCAAGGACCTGACACATGGTACAGCGCAGACTTATTCCACGAGAGGCTAACAAGTGTGTGCGTGTGTACTCCAACCCATTTCCCTCTGGGAAGCCCACTGGGAAAGACCTGTCAGTCTGATGGTGGCACTGCAGCATGCAGCACTCAGCTGGTTAATAGCTAGACACTTGCATTTAGCACCACTGTCTGCTCTCAAGTAATCTCAGCTCTCACTGCTCCTGCTGCTGCCATAAAGAGACTGCAGCTGTGTGACTGCACCAAGCATTTCAGGCTGCTAAATTCTTCCTGTTCTAGCAACAAATTACATGGCAATCTGACCTCTAGTCTCTCTCTGCAATTTTCAGCCTCTTAATGGGGGCTCCTTAGCCATTACCTGCTCAGGCTTCTTCCTTCTACTGCAGTGCTGCTTATAACTCTACGTGGCAAAAGAACATGGCTGAAGCACAGGAGCTGACAATAACATGTCCCCAAAGGCTCAACAGCATCTTTTATGTAGCACTGTGTTGGTAAGCAGAGAGCCTTCTTTCAAGGTATATATTTCTAAAAATCTGAGTACACTTTTGTTATCCCAAATCTTCAGCTGATTGTCAGTGGCTGCTATTATTAGGCACTGCAGACGGGCTGAGCCACACCCTGATAACTGCTGTCTGTGGATCCTGACAAACGATGCTGGCATAAATTAATCAGAGCACTACCTAAATCAACAACCTGAGCTGTGAGCTGTCTGGCAAGGACAGCAACTCATAGATGAGACCAGGTCCGTCTCCTTCCAAAAAGAGCTCCTCAAATTGCATTGGTCTTTTTTTCATGCACAGAGAGCATTTGTTTTTACTGGCAAAGAGGAAGAAAGCTTTACACGCCTCCAGTACTTAACCTTGCTGCAACTTATCTAAGTAACAAAAAGCATCTGTGTGTCAAGAGCTACAGAGGTCTTGTGTGCAATTGCCAAAAGGCCATACACATTTCACTGCCACTGGACTTGCTGAATGTTGTTAACCCCTGCAAGAATGAAGCTTTCTCAGATCAGAATTTGCAACAGAAAAGGCTTCTTTTATGCTAGGGAAATTAGGACCAGAAACAGGTGTAGCATCCCTGTGTTTCCAAGTCCTACCCCTCCACACACGCAGGTTCAGCAATGTGTTTATGTGCCATTCAAGAGAGGGTAAGGTGTAAGATCACCTTTCGTTGTCACCTTACCTACATAAAGAAACATGGAACTGAATTAATGCCTCTGTTGGGTTTGCTCTTGTCTGAGCTTCATTTTGCGAGTCAATAAAGTATACACTGGAATTTTTGCAAAGTTCCTTGGGTAAATATTACTACTGCGAGTCCTCATAATTTACTACAGTTACACAGTCTGGTACTTTCCCAAACACATGCTGCATCAACCATCTTGCTGATGATTGTACTTTGTAAGGACTCAGCTGATGGAAGAATACACTCCGTTCTGTACAAGAGTCAAACAGAATTTGTAAAGTGGGTAAGGAGTTAGATAAAAACAGTGATTCCTGGAATCACTATACACCTCTTTCCAGCCCCATCCCATGTTTATCCCAGCTACGCAGCTATGCATCAGTTTTAGCATGGCATGTAAATGCCAAAGTCTCACCTCTGACTTCACAAGAACATCCATCCTATTGCTACCACGGTGTGCAACATCTGTCTGTAAAGTCACACTCCAGGCTAGAGTTGTTCGATAGTTTCCAAAAACGTAAATATTCTACAACTATTTTACTTTACCAGAGACTTAACAACAACAGCAAGAAAATCACAAAAACATTTAATCTATTTTCAATTTCTTTTGCAAAATATAATCTGAAAGGCACAAAACAAAATCCAGTATCTCAGCTCCTTGTCTGTGCTCAAGAGATGTTGGTGATGTGTTAAAGGCTAGGAATGTGCTGTGGAAACAATTCTAAATTTAAACAGTTCAGTTTGGGTAAGTCTGAAGACTGTCTAGAAATTTCTCAAGAGCAAATTGGTTTCTGGTTTCTATTTATTCCTAATTTTCACTGATACCTTGACAGCAGTATTTTTTTCATCATATTTCTGCTCTCTTGCTGTTGTGCAAACATTCTTAAAGCAACAATACAGAAAAAAAGAGACTGTAATTTTTTCATTGTCAGACATTACAGGCATTTTTCTTTGGCTTTTGGTTTAGAATGGGCAAAAGCCATAACATTTCTTACACCATACATGAATTTCTAGTGTTTCATATGCTCCAGAAGCCAAGCCAAGATACAACTGTGTTCACATGGGTTTTTCAGTGCAGTGTCTGCCACTAAGCTGAGTCATGATATTGCTTCAGTCCAGGATCGGACTGCAGACTTATGTGCAGGGAAACACCTCTTCATTCTTTACAGTACATGCAACCACAACACTTCCTCTCCCATGGGTGATATCCACTGAGGTTTATAGGAATCTCATGGGTTCATATTGTGCTCACAAAATAGATGTCATTTAGATTTAATTTGTTATAATCCCTAGTTTACACGTGATAAACTCATTCCTGGAAATACTTGCAGTAGGGTATAGGTTCTTCCTAACTCCACCAGGTCTTCCTTGACATAGAGTATTCTAGAAAAATGTGAAGTTTTCACTAGCCCTCAAGTTTTTTTTTAGATCAATATACAGAAGGAGGGGAGCTACAACTACAGGAGAAATTTCTATTTCAGGTACTTGCATTTTAGGACTGAGGAACAAAACATCAGAGGAACGGTTGTTACTAATCACAGCCCTAAATACAATTGAAAATATGAAAATGAGAGGAAAATGGGAACAGAAAAAAATGGATTAAACTATGTAGCAGCAATATTCAAATGAGCTTCATGATGAATTGTGAGGGGGGCTTTTTTTAGTGCCAAAACTCATGAAAGGACTTACAGACACGGTTACACCAGCAATGTGTTTGAGCACACAGTACAGCATCAGATCCTTCAGCCCAGGGGTGTCAAGCTCAGAGCCAGCGGGCCGAATCCGGCCCTCCACCTTGCTTTATCCAGCCCAGCACCTTGTTTCTACCCAGCAGCAGCGTCAAGCCCCTTGCCCCTGAGCTCCTGCCAGCACTGGGCACGTGTGCAATGTGTGACATGCGTTACGCCGCAGGAGAAGGAGAGCGGCAGGAGCTGTGAGTTTGACACCCCTGACCTAGCCCATGTCCCATGATAACACAGCGCCTAAAGCAAAAGTCCTTGGGAGAATAGGAAATACATGTAAAACTCATAAATTGCAGCTCAAAAATTATTTCTATCTAATGAAAAAGTCCTTCATGGATTCCACTTATATGAGCATGCCCAGGTGAACTCTGAGCATCGCACACTTCCTGGAGAGAGGGGTTAAAAAACTAGTCTTAGGAAGAATATTTCTTTGCGTTTGGTTTGTCCCCAGCTGCAACCCTCCTTAGACACCTACTAATGTTTGTGACAAAAGATGTCAGTAGTATGTCCTTATCCTGTTTCTCTACTAACTTTTATGACTGCATAGACTTCTGCAGATTCCTGTCATTCACCTATTTTCCAAGCAAAAAAGCACCAGCACGTTTACTATTTCTAAAACAATTGAATTCAGAGAGATTTGATCATGTGCTTAACTTCAAGGGCAAAAATCTTACTTCCTAAATTAAGGCATGGAAAACTAGCGTATTAAGTCATCACAGCAATAGCAAACTGTTGATTAAATGAATTTGCCACATCTTTTTATGTGATCCCCAGCACTAGACCTTCTTGTTTTACTGAACAATGCTCTCTGGGAGGACTAATAAAAAATATTGCAATAAAATGACCTTGAGCACAAGATCTGCTAGTCACAAATTTTAATTTTGACAGGTAATAGGCAAATAGGTGAATGAGGAAAAAAAAGACATACTGGCTTTCCTGTCAATAAATTTTCTGAAATTTATGGACGCCACATGATGATCACTGCAGCTGCTGAGTGTCCAACCAACATGTGTAGAATACCGAGGTTACCAGCAATTGTGACATTGTAACTATACCAGTAATCTATTTCCAAAAGATAACTGTATTACTCTTCTTAAGGATCTGTTAAAAAATTGGTGCAGTGTTATATGTATACATATGTGCACCTGCCTACATTTTAGTAGTACTCTAAAGCCTCACCTGATATAGGTTTTAATAGTGTGAAAATGTGGGACATTTTGTGGGACACGGATCCTCTCCTTATCCCTGTTAAATTACATCCCACACTAATTCTAATCCCTTGTGAAAGGCAGCGCTGCTCAAACTGCAGAGCCCTCTTCTGTGGTGTCAGCCTGTAATCCCTTCTGTTTGAACGCCCAGTCCTGCACTCACCTGTCTTAATACCATCTGTAGTAAGGTGTGAAGGATTCCTTTAAACGGAGGATACCCTTTACCAAATAATCTGACTTGTTTCTGCAGGACTGCGTTCTACCATCATATTTACTCTTTCACCACTCTTCACGTTACCTGCACTGTATCAATTTTGATTTTGTATTTATATCAAAGTACAGGTAGAGAACACCTTTGAGCCTTGAAAAGCTACTTCCTTAAGCTCTCCCTTGCCTTCACTCCCAAGGAACAAGGCTCTGTTCTGCAGTCTCCCTCACTAACACTAACTTTTTGAGACCTGTTAGTTAACCTTGTCCTTAATCCATCTAAGGCATACCCCACTGATACAAGAGGGGACAACCGTATCCTCGCATGAAATCAAACACCTGATGACATTTAAGTAATGTTAGATCCAGCTCAACCAACTCATAATCTCAAAGAAAAAGCAAGAATGGTCTTGTTCAACACGAATCATCTTTAACATGGCTATTTCAATATCAATAATTACTTTTCTTTAATGCTTCACTGAGCTACTGGTTCTCAGAGCTGGACAGTGATAAGAGTCAACCATTATTACTACTGTTTTCACTTGTTAATGAACTAGTACATTTTTGTAGCTTTCCACTTACATCTGTAGGTGGGACATCTCTTTAACCTAAAAACCTCCTTCAGCTTCTGTCCTGGTTGTTGCTCCAGTGGATGATTTCTCCTCAGTGCAGTTCTCTGACTGCTTTAAACTCACTTGATACATGAGTGACAAATATTCACTGCATCATATGGTCATTTGTACCCCAGATGCACAGATATGTTCTCAATGTCCCCACTTCCCAGCTTTTTGACTGCTAGCTAGGCAAGGGAAATTGTTTATATTTTGTAAATGCCTCTCTATGTTTAGATCACTATCTCGTGGTGACCTCTGCAGTTTCAGAGAAAGGGGACATAGATAAATTGTGGAGCTGAACAGTTTATTTATCCAAAACATGATAAATTAAGTCAGCTCACCTGTACCCTGGCCACCAAGCCTGCTTCCTCCAGGACTATTTGCATTCCAAACTTCTGAGCAACTCACAGTAGGAAAGTTTCTAAAGCCTCAAAAATGTTTCTTTTTTCATCCGAAATTTTACCTACCACCTCCCTTCAGGAAAGAGCAGATGCATGCAGAAATGGGCTACATCAACAAGCTCAGAGGGAAGATGTCTTCTGACATCTAGTTTGAACTTCTTGCTTGCCTTTTGAAAGGCATCTTCCCTGGGCATTCAGAGAAGGGACCGTTTGGTTTCATTGACGATAGAACAGCAGGTCTAATGATTTAGGGCCAGGCTCAAACAGGTGTTAAGAGCAATGTATCCTGACAGAAGGATTTATCAGTATCTGCCTGGAGCACATGTGATTAGCCAAGTGGGGCTAGTTTCTCCTGGCTATTATAGGACCTCACCAAGACACATAGTTGATGTTTTCCTCCTAAGTCAGAGAGAAGTGGATTCTACTTTTAGTAATTGCTTTGCATGTCCTCACTTCTCAAACCGGACTGCCACAGTGCCTTGAGTCTTACTATAGTCAATTTGTGAATTTTAGGAACTTCAGGAACAGAAGTATCTAAAAATCACAGTTTAATCATGTGCAATGGCATTAAAAACATATATTTAAAGCTTCTTGTGTTTTTTTGGTGGGGTTTTTTTTGTTTTTGTTTTTTAGAATCACCCATTCTATTTTTTAGAGGCTTACTTAGCTGTTTCTTGTCCTGGTAAACCTTGATCCTTCATGCATACCTGACAGCTCTCTGAGACAAGGGAAAAGTCCATTATGCACAATTTACAGCTGGAAAATTAAGGTACAAAGGAGCTAAGTACTAGGTGCTGCGAAACAAATGGCTAGCTCTTATTCACCAAGGTTTAGACTAATGTCCTAACAGTTAGACCCCTTTTTCTACTGCCCGTGACACCTATCCCTGTGCCAGACAGGCATGCATCAAAATTGTAATTCGTCAGAGTAACAAAGTACAAAATCAAACTTTTCAAAAGCTGTCAGTCTTCTGGTGCAAATATTCATATTTCTATGTTTGGATTTTGTTTACCTTAAGTACTTGGTGATACACACTTAAAATTGACCCTGCCTGTCTTCATGACAAGCTCATTTGCCATGCTGATTGCACATGCAAGCACAAATTACAGGCAACAGTGCACAGAAGTCCCAGTGGTGAATGGAATTCTTTCTATATGCCTAGCATTCAACCAGCTTGATTGAAAAGTGCTGGTGTAAGCTTCTGCTCATCTAAGTGAGATACTACAGCTTATCAAAATAGAGAGAACCTCAAGCTGAACAAAACTGGAACTGCTGAGGACTGACCTTATTTTAGCTGATCACCAGTGGCAGAAAAGAAATGCCTAACTTGTGTCACATCACTCATCCTGATGGAGCAAAGCTTACGACAGAAGAAGTAAACTCTGTGTTCTGACACACATCTGCAGTAGCCCACGCACAGGAGAAAAGTTGCCAAACAAGCTTTTATGGAAAACCTGTTGCTCTACAGAGTGGGTAAGCAAGTAAGTCAGTTCTTGGCCCTTTATTCAAGATTGAAATAAGCCTGAATATTTTTGACACTGAAGTAAAATTCTCTCATTCTAATTCTCTATGTGCATTACTATACTATCTTTAATTTGTTGCCAAAAAAAAGAAACAAAAAAGGAAATATATATAGGAAACAAAGATCCACATACTCAAAGCTTTCTCTTGTACCAGCATGTCTACTGTAAAAAGCTACAATACACCATGTAATAACTTCACACCCATAATTGCCTCATTGATGTGAAATGCAAAGCACCAAGAAGCAGAGCATCTGATCTACTGCGGTTCATGAACATTATGTAGAGTGCAAATGGGTGCTGCTTGGTTTTCTGTCAATAGTGGCCAAAAGAAGCAGTAATAATGTAAACCAATTTTTTTTTTAATGTGGAGATGGAAGTTCTTCAGAGTCATGCACAGCAGCAATGCACAGAACAGGTCTGTGGTACAGTTCTGTCTTACAGGAGTCCTAGAAGCAGCAGTAAGTGTTCCCTCCACAGGAACATTCCCAGTGTTTCCATCTGGCAATGCCTACGTTGACAGAAAACTGTGAACCAGCTTTGAAATAAGCATCTACTTTCTGCTGCCTGAAAATTAAATGCTTATAGTATCTCCCTGCCATAACCCTCCCATATAAAATGATATAACTTGCTTTTTTTCAGGAAATATCTTAGAGAGAAAAAATACCCAATCTATTTGTTTTACATCTGGTTATTTTAAATCTCCATGGACCCATTAACAGAATAGGAGACTTAAAGAAAACAGCTTGGAACAGCAGCAGCAGAAACAGCAGCAGCAGCCATTCTTCTTACTACAAAGGAAATCTGTAATCTCTACTGGCTACAGTAAAGCATAGCATCTGTTGATCACTAGGGGAATCAGAGAAGGGAATGTAAAACCCATGCGGGCTCTGCCATCTTCTGTCCTTTCCCTTCAGACCTCCAGGTGTGCGGTTCCCGGCACGAACCGTGCCATGTGACTGGGACCAGTACAGCTGCATCCACATCCCAGACGTGGGGAAGAAGAGCTGGGTGTCACTTGAACAAGGGCAGGCTCTGTGGGCCTGGCAGAGAGGCAGTGCCCATGGAAACACAGGCCTTTTGACACAGTGCCTGTGCAGTACAAGAAGATGAGCTGGCAATTTCTGTGTGCTGGGATGATGGTGGCTTTTAAGCACACAGGCGAAATCCTCACCAGGTGTCACTGCCCACCTTCCTCTGAGGTCTGCACCAGATAAGCCCATAGTTCACTCCAAATCGTACTAAATGTGAAAATAAAAGTTTTAACTAAAACAGGGAAAAATTCTGCCTTGACTTTGCCCTTGATGGATGCAATTCTATGGGGAATTTATCTGAAAACATGTGCTTAGCTATGGAGCTGAGGTGACAGTTTAACTAGCAGATCAAATAATTACACAATTTTGATAAAACAGTGTTTTTATTCAAATGTCTTAAAAATTAGTAGTATGATAATTATTTTCTGCAGTAAAAGCCACTCTACAGCATATCATTTTGTTTAATTTCTTAATCAGCTAAGCTAAATCTCCCACCATGAGAAAATACCTTTTCAGCAGAGTACTGATTTTCTGCTGTGATTTCCCCTCCTCCCCACTTACTCCTTTTTTCCTTCTCCATCATCAATCTTTTAAGCATGCCACTGTGCATTCACATTTTTCTTTCCACACGTGTCAACTCAGTGTTCTTCCTCAGAGCTCTCTTTCTCCACCAAATCTTGCAAATTAGACTTTAACCACTCGTTTCCCGAACCGGGAACTCCACATACAACTTCATGAAAGCCAGTCTCTCTAGGCTCTTCCCAGCTATTGTGCCGGAATTCTCCCTTCCCTCTGCAACCCGAGGCTATGGACAAAAGAGCAAGTAAAATGAAACTGACTTACTGCTATAGCTTGGAGCCTTTCCTTGTGCAACTCTGCTTCCGCCATCCTGGAGAGAAGGACACCAGAGGAGAGAGAGGGAGACTGGTAGGGGGAAGAAAAACCACCCACCAACAAAACCACCAAACAAAAAGGCAAACAAAACCAAAGCAGAGCACGCACTGCAGTCACCCGGGGCTGGGTGGGGGGAACTGGAGTAATTGCAAAGAAAGCCGAGCTCCTGTGTAGCAGTCAGCCACTTTTGGAAGCACTGCAGGCTGGCTCACGGTAGGATCATTTTAGTCACTGGACCAGTGCCTGCCTCGCTGCCTGTCTCCCAGCTGTATTGCTAACTGCATTTCATTCCTGTTTCTGTGTGCTCTTGCTGTCACACAAGCCATGTATGCACTCTCCCAGCAGCTGAGTGCAGGGATAGCTCACATGGCTATAATTTTTTGCATTGACGTCTCAGCTCATTTGCTCCTCCTATGGGGCACTGGGTCACGACAGGAGCTCGACATCAGTGGTGTGCACAGTAATCCAAACCTGCATGACTGCAGCAGCGGAGGCAGGCAGATGTGCCACAGCATGTCCTTAGCGAGCAGTGCAGCAAGGAGGAAAGGACGGTAGCACATGGTGTGTTGAGGAGAAGCTGCAGCAGTCAGGCAGGCAGTTGTTGCAGCCAGAAGTTAAAGCAGGGCTGGTTAAGGGAAAAGACTGGGCAGACAGCAGGAAGGATGGCACAGACCATGGGGGAAGTACAGCAGCTTGTGACGACATTGGTACCAGGGCATGCTGCAGAGGGCTGCTGCTGCGGGGCAGCCTTTAAGGGCAGTTATGAGGAGCAGGGGTGGGGGGAGAGGGAAGGTGTCTGAGCACACTGCACGTGTATTGCACATTAAAGCACCGTATTGACATAGACACCTGTATGTAAACCCTGTCAGACTGAAGCTCCCAGGTGTGTTATAAATATGGAAGGAGGCAGGCGGGAGACCTGAGCTAGTGTTGCAAGTGTACTGTTGATTTAAGCGTGGCTTCAGTTTTGCATACAAGCATTCCATGCATTATGTTTTGGGGTTTTTTTTATATCATCTGCCATCTGCGTTGTTTTCTCATAAACAGCAAAGAAGCCCTGCACTGTCCCCTGTCCTGGTCCCATAGAGTGCTACTGCAGGCGTAGAACTGAGCTGCCCCAGCAGAGGGATATCACTGAACTAGGACAACAGTGAACTAGAGGCTGGAAAAAGGCTGAGCATGGCATCCTTCTTTTGTCCCACTGTGAGGAGCTGACATGTTTTCAGCATATGTATTTTTTTTTAATAACCCCTTGCTGACAAGACAGAGAAATTCTATCGTCTTGGAGGAGAGTGGTCTGGAAGTCACCCTGCTTCCTATGTGCCTGCCTTTTTGTGTTCCATCCAGCCTGGCATTTTACCTCCTTGCTAGCACCCCTGTCTCCTCTCCCAGGCATCCTCCACTTCCATCCTATTTTCACCTCCAGGATGATGCAGGCTGATTTTGAAGGCAGCCAATTCTCAAGTGTTTCTACTATATGGTCCCATTTCCCTTATTGGTGTCCAACCTCCTTGTCTCGTATCAGAGTGTCGAAGTACCTTCTTGCTTAGCTTTGCCTCTGTGAAAGAAAGAGGTCCTTTGTTCTATAGAAAACTCAAAGAACATCATATAATTCCAGTAGCCTCTGTGGCCAAAAGGCAAAATTTTATTGGTATATTTCAAGTGAGGCAATATTTGTAAGTGGATGTTGGGGTGGGATTACAGCTAGGGGAAATACAACAACTCCAGCTTAAACTGGGATACCCTTTCAGTCTTCCATCTTTAAATAATTTGTTGGGCGGCATCTGTCCTGTAGCTTATTTGGTCTCTTTCGGCTTGTTATTTTTCTTCAAACCCTCGCTTTTTTTGTTTTCAGTCACCGCATAAAGGTCCATGTTTGTTGCTTATATTACTACAGGTAGTTTTGAAATACCCCGCCACACAGGATCCAGACAACTCTACGCCTACATGTACACTGAGAACATACATGGACAACTCCTACTAAGACCTGCAAGCTATGTAATTAATTCCCTTCAATACCCTTCCCACATTTTACTGTTAAGGCTTGCCCAGGGGAGCAATTCTGCTACAGGCTGCATCCAGCAAAGTCAAAGGTGTGCCTCAGAGCTAACTGGAACTGGAGCTGGAATGGGCAAACTATTTACTCCATGACCTGTAAGTGATGTTAGAAGCTGTCAATTGGTATGTGAAATGCACCACGTTAGGCCTTCTCCTCTTTCCTTTCACATGGTGTCCACTCAGCAAAACATTTAAACATATGTTTAAGTGTATCCAAGGTAATGCATGTGATGCTTGTGCACATCTCGATTCTGATATAAAACCTCACCATAATGCATGAAGCACAGTAACTGCAGCTAAACTATACACTGTATTATCCCCACATTTATCCTCTCTCCTGTTTAACTGCAGTACTCATTGCGAATGAGGTATGAGCAGGGTGCATCCTAGTGAATACTGGGGCGTTCCTGGTCCCAGTTTATTACATCAAGGAAGTGTGCAGCAGCTCTGCTGTAGCAGCCCACCCACCCTGCCAGCTCTTTACAATTGTGCAGTAATGACAGAACATGAGTGAGCAGTGGAGCAGTTTCTTGCTGTGTAGACTTCTAATGCAAAGGGAAGGCTAGAAGCTATGCAATAACAGCCACTAGTTTCCCTGCAGTGTCTTTCTTTTGTATAGCTCAAAGGCTGTGATGCAGTGAGGTGAGAATGCTTCATCCAAGTTATTCACAGAGCATGCCCAGGTGAAATGACCCTTATAAGGTGTCTTTCTAGGTCATCACAGAGTCTGCAGGGGACAGCCCCTATGGATATTTGTTTAGTGAAGGCAGCTTTAAATGAAACAAAACAAAACAACTGCTCAGTCTATCTTTATACCTATTTTATCAATGTTAGTTGATTTTTGTTTCAAAAATGTTTTGATATGTTGGTAAGGAACTTTGTCAAAAAATAGGAAATGGTGTTTAGCCTCACAGATTTGTATTTATTTTGTTTTACTTTTAGGACAGAAAGACAGGGTAGTACTTCCAAATTTTAAAGAAAGGCTGGAGATATAGGGAGGAGCAAGAAGATTCTAGAAAAGTTGGCAAATAAGAGGAAAGAAGTATTTTAAAATACTTCAGATGGTAGCTAGAAATGAAGAAGAATTATTTTTCAGATGTCAGGCTGTTCTTTTCACTGAAATTTTTAAAAGACCAAAACCTGCTACATCTTAATAACTTGTGAATTGCATCCCATTTCCATGCAAAACAGATTTTTATTTTCATTTCTTTGGAAAAGAAGGTAGAAAACAATCTGTAGTCCCTGCTTGAAGTTGGAGAGGATTTTGAAAGCACACTGAGCTACATGTACCAAATTTTTAAAGAGACAGCCTAATTGCATGGTGGAAATCAGATTCTTGTCCTTGCTATGCAGATGAGCTGGACTAGTTAAGGTTCTAGTTTAAATCATATGTGTTTGTTTTCTGACAAACCTTCCTTTATGTTTTGACAAATAATTTAGGTTTTGCCATTGCTCTGCATACAACCAGAGCCCTTCTGCATAGTGCCTGGCATCTTGTCCTCAGAGCAAAATCCTTGGGTTCCCATCCTCCTGGCTGCTGGTAGGTCTGAATCAGTCTTAGAAACAAGACTTTGGCCTGAAGACTGCATAAGGAAGACACACGCATACACATGAAGGTCAGGATTAATGCCTCAGACATGACAAATGCATCGACATATTTTTGTGATGAAAAGTTAGTGGTTGGATCATGGCAGTGGTTGTCAAGAAAACACAGAGGAAGGAGGGAAAACAGGCTTCACATTTGCATTTCAGATTGTTTAAGAGGAGGTGTTTCTGACTCTTAAAATTACCACATGCCAGCATATTGCATTGTGCTGCTCTAACCCTGTTCTGGTATCCTCACTGTTGTCAAGCATTCCTCCCTAGGGCATATTTGAACCATACTATTTTTATCTAAGTTGAAGTTCTGAGGTTTCTTTTTTGTCTTCCTTACTAGACTCTGGCCTCAGATGTTATATTAAAATAGGACAGGAATAAAAAGTTCATCTATACTTTTAGGTTCCTGATCCCATTATCCATGCTCACTTTTTGGACTCCCTCAAGCTCAGCACCTCACACAAGACTACCTTCAAAATTTTTGGCATCATCTGACATTTCCAGGAGAAGCTACTCCATCTGCAACTTTAATTGGGACTCTCAGTTTCATCAGACAACAGTCTCTTGTGGTCCTTCTCTCTCCTGCTTTCCAGTGGTACATAGTGGCTGCGACACCAGACATTGTGCACAGGTCGCCTGAAAGATCACCACTGTGAGCTGTATCTCAGGAACTCCCATCTCCACGAACCATCACCCCACGACAGTTGTCTTCATCCCATCTGAGCATGTTAACCTACTTAGTGGTGGCTGCATGGTGCAGGATGTGTGTCCAGCCCCTTGCACATCCATTCAGGGTGGCTGGCAGTGGGTCAACCCTGTCTGTGGCCACTGATAACTTTCAGTGGTGAAAGCGAGAAGTGGTTGAGTGCCTGAATATGTTCCCTCACACCTCCATTGCTGGGTGGCAGATGCCAGCACCTGCATGCCTTTTTCATCACACACTGCCCTTCATGCAGGGTTTCATAGGCACAGCCTCCAGGCATTGTGGGCTGGTGGGAAAACCAGTGGAAATTACAGGACAAACAAAGGCTGGGAAATTGCTCCTCCACCTCCCACAGCATTTGACACATGCCTGAAGTTGAACAGGAAGGCAGTGACAGAGCTCAACCTACACCTCTGAATCCAGCTCTGTAAGTGCAGAAGACAAAACTGTCTTAGTTGAAAAAAAAAAATCTTTCTATCAAATTTGTCTTAATTGAAGTTGTTTCCTTTTCCCTTTTTCATTGTTTCAGTTTTGCAACTTTCTATCAAGACATGGAGTTGAAGCAGACACAACAGGAGACGACATTGTTTCAGAAACAAAAAGCTAGAGCACACGGCTTTGTTTTAAACCTTCCCAAGACAGCAGGCTTATAAATAGGTAAGCCATCATTTATTAATAAGTGCAGCCTATTAGGTTTTTCGGTTTGCTTGGTTTCATTCTGCAGCCGTGGGAAACTGCACTAAGAAATCCTCTGACTAGAGTTTTCTTCACACAGTAATGTCGATGGCAGGACATCTCCTCTCAACAGATCACCGGATGCTGTGAGTGAAAGAAGCCTTCAAGAGCACAAGTCTCCTCCCCAAGTGTGTCTGTTGTCCACAAATGGTTGCTTATAGGTGATTTTGCTGGTAGCACGGACAGGGACAAGAAGCAATGGCTCTCCTGAGAACTCTTGTCCTGTCAGCTGCCTGACATGCTTAAACAGTCTGAGGTTTATCCAATACTTTCAGTCTTTGGCAATAACTAATGAAGCAAGCCACAGAGCACCTACTGTCAAAGCTTGCAGATCAGCAAACTAGGAGATGGTGTTTGCAGTGACTTTCATTGAAATAGGGAAGAACAAGAAGAAATTATGTACATAATTCACCTTTTTCCCTTCTTTACGCTGCTGGTTGCTGGGGTTATTTAAGGCTTCCCAGGTGGAGAAGGCAGCAATGTTACAGTCTTGACTGCCCACCCCCTGGTGAGTAAAACCTCAGTGTAAGCCTGTCTCCTCTTGGGACTTTAATGCTGGCTGTGTACACCAGAGCTCACTTACCTGCTAACGCCTTGCTGCAGGAACCTGGCTCCTGGGGATCAGAGGGGGAGTGGAGGTCCTGCAGATGAGAAATGTAAGGAAACCTTTCCCAACTGCTTTTACTCTCTCTGAAATTACACAAAATCAAGACATCAAGACACAAAATTTAGACATCAGGAAAAGTTTCTTTACTGAAAGAGTGATCAGGCATTGGAACAGCTGTCCAGGGAAGTGGCTGAGTCACCATCCCTGGAGGTGTTTAAAAGGTGGGTAGATGAGTTCCTTAAGGACATGGTTTAGTAAGGGGACAGGTATGGTTGGACTTCATGATCTCAGAGGTCTTTTCCAACCATATAATTCTATGATTCTATGAAAGAGACAATCCTAGTTAGTCCTTGCCTTCTACTGTCTATTCTCAGTGCCTTCCTTAACACTTTGCCTTCAGCTGGAGCAGTGAGAGGTAACAAGTGCACAACACTCGCAGCACCAAAGGGTAGGGCAGAAATGTATCTGTGAATATGGCAACTCTTCACTAAAACAGGATTTTTTCTTGAATTTCTATTCTATCAGCATAATGATGCCACTGAAATAGGTCACCACCCGTTAGCTGTACATCTGTAGTTCTTAATGAACTGAGATTCTTGTATACATTAGGACTTCAGTGATTCACTCCATTAGAAATAGCTTGTGGCACTGAGCTTCACGGGTCCTGCCAACTTTAATGTTGCTAAGGAAAAGGCTCTTACCCCTCCTGCCCCACAGGCCTGGCTTGGTTACTTGAATGTGCTAAGAGAAAGAGGAAAATATGTACAATTTTAAACTTTGAATTTAAAAACTACAGATTGGTCCCTTTAGATTCTGATATGTCCCTTTACTTTCTGTTCAAACAACCCAGATCTTAGCAGGAAAGCTGCTTTTAGCAGTTTTCATTTCTGTTCTTATGCCTGCTGATCATTCACCACACAGAGTATATAGCTGAAATTAAATTCCTTTAAAAAATACAAAATATTTACTACTGAGGTTTATGTTAGTACATTGGATTTTGCCTCTGAAGTGAGATAATAAAGAAAAAAATAATTTACCTGGTAGCCCAACTGGCAAAAGCTAAAGAAGAGGTGAAAATAAATTACTGTTCCAGGGGTAACTGGGACCAGAATGTGAATATTTGGGGTTTATTGCTGTTCTGATCAGGTTGCTCAGAGTCCTGTCCAGCTGATCTTGAATGTTTCCAGGGGTGCAGCGTCTACCATCACTGGCAACCTATGCCAGTGTTTCACCACTCTCATCTTAAAAAAATCTTCCTTATATCCAGTCTGAATCCATCCTCTTTTAGTTTAAAACCATTATCCTTTGCCCTATCCTAACAGGCTCCTCAGAGAAGGACTAGAGG
This sequence comes from Dromococcyx pavoninus, assembly GCA_033558185.1. Taxonomy (NCBI): domain Eukaryota; kingdom Metazoa; phylum Chordata; class Aves; order Cuculiformes; family Neomorphidae; genus Dromococcyx; species Dromococcyx pavoninus. The sequence continues at coordinate 1,218,345 of JAUMJL010000433.1, read as the reverse complement.
ATTTGCAGTGCAGAAGAGTAGAGTGTCCACTGCATTCTACAAGGGCAGTTTTCCTTAATGACCGGCTTTCAGCTAAAGTTGAGTAATCAGGAAATTTATGACAGCATAAATTATGACAGAGGGACTGCACAAAGAAGTGTCTTCAGCTTGTCTGCACCAAGGCTGTAATTTGATGACCGAGGTTTCAGATCAGTCCAACTCAACTTCAACAAGTTATGGCAATGAAAGAGCTGGTATTTTTATTTTATCTTTTGATGAAGAGGACTAAAATAAGGGGTCTAACAGTACTTTAAAAGTGGAGTGAATCAGATGAGAGTCAGGTCTACTGATCACAGCCCTCTAGAGATCAGCCATATATTCTTTGAGCCTCCTAGTTAGTGATGCTGGTCCTAAAAAAAAGAGTAATGACAGATTTTTAAATCCAAAGGTAGTATCCTATCTTTAGTCCTCTGATCTTAAAAAAATATGGAAAACTTTTGTATAGAAATAATCTCTTGGCCTTTTGGCCTCTGCTTCAGATAGTGGCAGAAAGTCACATACAAGGAGCAGAGAAAAAAAATAACTGGCTACTTTCTGGATCCACATTGAAAGTTTAATATGAATTTTGGATCAGTCGGTGCTACATCTGAATTGGTACATCTAACTTTTGTTGTTAGCTAGGGAATTCATTAAGTGTTTCAAAGCCTAAGGCAGCTGCAAGGTGCCAAGATTTTTCCTTGAACCAGTGTAACACGTGGTATGTATTATGCAATGCCACTGTGTTGCATATGTTCAACTGTTTTTTTCCAAGACTCATTAAGGCTGCTGTTTCCTCTCTGTGGCTTTAGTTTAGTGCTCAGCTCAAAGGCTTGGAAGCACACTGTGATGTTCCTGTAATGGGAAAAGCATCCCTAGTGGTTCCTTGCTCAGGGCTACTAGCAGTGCTTTTTAAGGACTGGTGCTATGGACAGCAACGGTAGATGCTGAGGAAAATCATAAGGTTCCCGAGGAAAATGCAAGTTCTGCTGACTTCCTATTCATGTGACTGTAATAGTATTATTTTATACTTTAATGATATAAAGTACAAATTGGAGAACTCTTTTACATTGTATTACATACAAGCCTCACTCAAGATGAGATTACCATTAAACTGGTATCTCTGGTGTGCAACTAATTAGGAAATTATCTTTATATCTTGCACATCTAATGTACAAATACCTTGTCTGGTAAGCATCATTCAGAAGAGACAGTATTCATTAAATCTAGTAGTCAGCAGTTCGAAGGATGAAATTTAATGCTGATTTACAAAGCAGTCTAAAAGATTGACATTGTCTTCCACTAATTTTAGTGGAAAATGAGTCTTAATCCTCTAGACTGCTTTCAAAATCCCTGTCAACATGTCTACATTTTAAGCTTCTGCATATATCCCAATTTTGGAAGCTGGGAGAAAGTACATACATAATTGTTCCAACACTAACCAGTAACCCAACATTTTAAATGATACTTGGGAAGAGGCTGAGTGCTTTAACTCTGAAAACTTCTAGTTTCATCTTCATTTAGTACTTACTTAAGCAGGTCTTTGATATTTCTCCAACTTGGTCTGGTTGGTGTCTCATATCCTGAAGAATAATAAAACGTGGAACAAGGATAAAGGTATCCTTAAACTTGTGGCAAATTCAGACCTCTTGAGAGAGGTCTTAAGAGAAGTTCACCGGTACCTAGAATAGTTATTTCCAGGTGTATCAGGAATGAAAAGAATGAGGCTCCCTGTGAGGCTGATACTAGTTTATAACAGGCAGATAATGTAACAGACTTTACTGTGGTTGTGTGCTGTAGGCACTAGTTCATCATAAATTAAAATAACAGTAACTGTGTAGCAGGGCCCTCTGCATAAATGGAGAAGGAGACATCTCAGGTTGTTAATTTAACAAAATAAAGCACTTTTTTTTTCTTGAATAATTCTTGTGCAGAACTAGAGCTTTGTAGATTTCTTCTAGGAGGTTTGAATCAATTTCATGAAGGTGAAGAAAATCCATCAATTCAAGCCTTGTTCAGCTGCTGCCCACTCTTCGCAACATAGTAATCTGATTCTCTTTCATAAGGATAGCAGAAGAGCATCGCTTTGCTTATAAAGATAGAAAGAGATACAGCTAATGAAAAAAACACTTCTCCTTTCCATGATGTTGGCCAGTGGATTGTTTACTCTTTTATTTTCTCATAGGGAAAAAAAGCTCCCTTTTTTTATGTTTCCTCTTAATTCCTTTAGATGACGGATTTATTTAGATCTGATGTTATGGACACTACAACATTAGCAGTTTAGGCATTCACCAAATCCATGCAGAGTGCTGTACTATTTGTATGCATCAGATCTATTTAGGTAACTTAAGTTTCTCTACAGTAGACTGTTCCTATCATGGAAAAATACACTTTTTAAAGATTCATAAAATACTTCCAGTGTTTTCCAGTTGACATTTGGCAGAATACAAAGTGCATGTTGGTTTTAGTGCCCAGGCAATCACACAGTGTGGTTTTAGAGTTGTTTCAGGATGCTTCTAGCCTGTGTAAACCTACATAGATATATCTACAGCAGATGCCAATATTGTATCTGGTGTGCGATGGCATTGATATGACAAGAGCCCTGGACATGTCTGTTTTAAAATAACATCTTCAACAGATCTCTTAGTTGCCCAGTTTCTAATTGCTAGTGTCCAATTCAATCATACTGAATGCACATATGTCCACATTGATTTGATACCCCCATTGAAAAATGATGGCATTTTTCAGAAAACTGAGACCATATGCAGGGAGAAAATTTAAAAAGTTGCATTTTGAATTCTCACATTTCAGATATATCTAGGAATTTCATTATTGCACTCTTCCTCCCTCCCTGATTACACACATTTGAAAGATGCAGAAGTGTGACAACATTTGCAGCTTACTTTACACAGGATGTGTAAGTGATGATTTCAAGCACCAAGTATTCTACTCAAGTAACAGACTTACAGGTTTCCAAACATTATCTAGTATACTAGTTCAATAGGTAGACATTCTGTAGATGTGGTTACTAATCAAGCCCTGACAATTTGCCAATCACTTCTCATCTCATGAAGGTGTTTCTTTGCCTATTGTCTTGTTCTTTCAATGTGAACTCCTCAGTACAGGGACTGCTTGTTGTGTGGTTGCTAGAAAGAATGATGATTAGTTAAGTTACATCTGGGATTCCAATAGCTGCACCTACAAAAAATTAAACTGATATTTAGTGCTTAAGAAGAAGCATTGTTAGTGGCAAAATAATGATAGTTTATCAAATCTAGCTTGCAAATAAGATATTCATTAATTTTAATGAGATGGAAAGATTAAAAAACACTTCCTCATTTTTGCAAAGGTTTGATTTTTTCTGGAAGAAAAGATACAATCCAAGAAAAGCACTTTATACTGATTTTCATTTCTGAATTTGGTAAATTGGGGAATAAACAATTGCAAATTATGTGGGTTTTTTTAATTCTTGGTTAAAAATGGATTTGAAGTCCTGCTTATTAGTACCAGCAAAATAATAATGCTGTGATTACTCAATCAGAGCTGCAGAAGAACTGCTCTGGATTTGGTTTTCTTTCAAGAGATCTTATTATTGAACCATATTGCACTTGTTATCAGCCTAGGTTTCCAGTCCTCTACGGTTTATGGTTAGTTTTGACTGTCAGTGGTATATTGTGGCAAGGAGTTCCACAAATTACCTCCAAAAAAGGCTTCTTTTGAATAGCTACCCCCACCCTTTCTTTTTCCTTGGTTTCACAGTTCCTGTTATCCATCTATCAGAGTTTTGTTTTAATATGCTAGGCTGCCTATCTCTTCTCATCTCATCTCATGATGAAAGTGTACCAGTAGTGGTATTTTATAATGCGAATCACTTCTGCTCTCAATATGAGCACAGTTTTCCCAAACACTGCAGAAACCCCCGTACTGCAGAAACAAAGTGCTGCTTACAATCTTCTGGAGTGAGGCAGAGAGAAATAAAGATGCAAAAGAAAAGAAACATTCTCGATACTTTGAAGAGAAACAAAGAGTGCACTGAAAAAAATGACTTAATAAAGTAAAAATGGCAGGAAAAACAGGGACTACCTTTAGATTGGAAATGTGATGTGGATTATCGAATTAAAATACTTGCAAAGCAAGTATTTTAGTTTGTTATTTTTGTATAAAATATTCCACAATGAGCATTATCTTGGCTTCTGTTTACCTTGAGAGAGATGCAATTTCAACAGCTACAAAGTCAGAGTCAAATGCAGCACTGCTGCAAGTAGGAAGCTGGAAAAACCTTTCTGCTGTGCCCACATCAGAGAAGACTGTGAATAAAAATTGGTTTGAAAGGCTTTAAAAGGGTTTAAACTTGTTTCAGAGATCAGCAGACGCATCTTAAATTTTTGTATGGATGTGCCCTCCTGTATAAGGAGATCCACGTGTAACCCAGGCAGTTCTTTTTCCTTTTGTTGAAAACCTCATCCTGTTGTATGCCTACACCTGAGTAACGTGAAGGCTTTGTGGACACTATAGTTATTGAAGTTTTAATGCTTAATTAGTTGTGATTCTTGCTTTCTGGATAAAATAACTGTGTGATGACAGATATTGTCTATGTAGTGCGGATGATATGCAGCATATGTCTCATAGTACCTTTTAGCTCCAGAGGAGGTAACAAGCCATGGTTTCCATTTGGAGCCCTTGAACAAATGTTCTGCAAGTGGTAGTCCCACTGAAGTCACATGACTCTCTGATCATGGGACCTCTTCTGAGTGTTTTGCTCCATACAGTCTCAGTTTGGTCAGTTGCTGAGTATGTATAATGCAACATGCTACCATTTGTAGGTGCTAGCATTTCTAGATTTTTCGATGTGGAGCTTTCTTGGATGTGGAGAGGGGAATGGGGGTTTATCTTTTGATACAGGACTGGGGTGCAGGAGGGGCAAGACTGGTTCCTGGCTGGTCAGGGAACCCTGCGCCATCCCTGAATAGAGTTCCTTCTCCCCAGAGCTCTAACACTTGCAAAGTCCAGTGCAATCTCTGCCTATGTGCAGCCCAGCCTAACCACACTAGGAACATTACTGGGAACTATGGGAGAAGCTGAGAGTCCTCCTGGATTTCCACAGATGTTTTTTTCCCATGGCTCATAACTCAGCCAGCTTTCAAAGAAGACATTTTAAGTCAAAGCAGAGCATATTCTGCTTTCAGTGGTTTGCATTCCCCATTTCAACACTTTGGCCTAATCTGCTGGTGTTTCAGAGCTGCTAAAATAAGGCATATACACACTGAGAGAAGAAAAACCGATTTTTTTTCTGCTGCCATGATATAGAATTGCTGCTGTCATTCCATCTATGGATCCTCATGAAGCCGGAATGAGCTGAGAGCAATTTTTAACTCACAAGTCTCTCTGCTTTACTGGCAGATCAGATGTCTTCCCAAAAGCAGCAGATCCCATGCCTTACTGCTGAAGAATGTGTATCAGTAGTAGACCACCCAGTATTCCCAGGGCATCACAGCTGTAACCAAAGTTAGTGTAACACACAAAAATACCTCAGTGCTTCAAAGTAATTCAACCTTTGCGGCAGGGACATATGGTCAGAGTTTAAGCTTATGCCCTCTCTTTACCCGAAGGCCACATTTTATGCTATCTGTCAGGACAGGGGCATCAGGTCAAGGCAGACAGGACAATCGTGGCTCCATGAGCAGAGAAAACTGTTACTGTGATCTGTTCCCAACAGGCTGACACTTGGAAGGGTTGTCATACGCTTGTGCTGGACTTAAAAGGCCTTATAAGGCAAAGCTTGAACAAACTGTTAAGCAGTCTGAAGTGTTCCTCAGTGCTGAAAAACCTCCAGGGAATGCGCAACATACCCCTGGCAAAGATTACAGCATATTTTACAGCAAGCTCATAGAGTAACAAAGCAGATATTGTAACTTTGAATTTCAGGCTCTGCAGGCTACTCTCAGCAAGAAAATTAAGATCAAGTCCCCTTCTTGGATTCATTTTACTGCAGTGGGACAAGCTAAATGTCATTTGTTAAATCTGTCTTTAAGATTTCATAAAGTTGTACATCAAGTGTTCTCTGGAAATATTTTTTCCACAGCAGAAATCTTATTTGGAGGCCTCTGTGAGCTGATGGCTGGAATCAGTTAGATCTACTTAAGCCATAGCAGTAGTCAATACCAATGACAAAATGAACAGACCTTGCTCATGAATCCCCCCATGGCAGGAAGGTTGAAACTAGATGATCTTTAAGGTCCCTTTCAACCCAACGCATTCTATGTTTCTATGATTCTATGGAATGTCTACAGTAAATCAGCCCTGGTTTACCACCCTCTAGTTCACTTGGGGTCATGAGATATGAGGACTTCCACCCCTCTCCTATTTTCTTTTTGTGGTTGAGGACAAGCTGTGACACAGCTGCCTTGCACCCTCTTCACAGACCTGCAGGCAAAGCATTGCATGATTAGAGAAAGTAGTTGAAGCTTTTTCCACCTGTTCCAGCTAATTTCATCCTCACCAGAGAATCAGAGGGTAACGCAAATAAAACACCAAGGTGTGAATAGAACGGTTTCACCACTGGGGAGTACAGATCAGAGCCATTTCACTGTGAGTGTGAAGCAGGGTGGCTGTGGCACCCTGTGCACCAGAGGCAGGGATGAAGGCTTAAGATTTTCCCCTGAGAAGGCTGAGAACCATCCAACATTTTCTGCTGGATTTGAAAGGCCTTGGAAAGCAAAGCCTTAAAAAAACCTGTGTTTTGCTGCCTTTGCTTATGCTTGTTGGTTAGAGTTAATTGCTACTTCTAGTAGGTTTTCGTAATTTTCCTCCAGTTTGCTTTTGCTGAAGCTCTTCAATATGCTTTGAGATGCTTACTCACTTACAAAGCAGTGAACTGCGCCAGAAAGATGTGGGCCATCTCTTTCCTCCATAAGCCAGATCGAACTGCTGCCAGTCTAACAGCTGTGCCTGTTGATGCCCACAAACAGACAAGCTTCTCTGACATTTTTCTCAGTCAGTTCTGCTATTTGCATTCTTTTACTGAAGGCTGTTTACTGTTCCAGCTCCTTCTTTGTTACTTTCTGATGTTTTGAAATATATCCTTTCCAACTGCTTTTTCTGTGGGTTTTTTTTTTATGTTAGGCAGGTGCTAACCTAGGAAAATCTTACATGGACATCCAGAGGGAAAAGCGTGTTTTGTCATTTTCTGAAGAGAATGTAGTTGTTCAGAGCCCTTTTATTAATTATAAGAATAATAGAAAAGTGTGAGTGTCAATGTGGAATGACTTTCAAGAAGCATGACCACTGAACGGAGATCTGTTTTCTTCCTCCTGTAAGGAAGTCTCATGGAGATAGATGGTCTTGCTCCAGGTGAGGAGGAACAGATCAGGCACCTTTTGAGTACCCAAAGCTCCCCCCTCACACAAGAACTGGTCTAATAGATCTCCATGCAAGAAGAGATTGCAAGCACAGCTTGATTTGCATGTGGTACCTTGTTCATGAATGTCAAACATGGTACTGGAAATACTGGGAAAGATGCATCTGCACTTCTTCATTACATCATTCCAGCCACTGCAATCAGAAGAGAGATTTATCCTGCCTAAGGTTTGATAGGGCACTGGATAGTGGGGCACTGACACATTTGTAAATCAGTCCCCACAATATGATATGAAAATCACTAGCCAGTTAAAGTGACTGGGTTGAATGAGGAGCTAATAGCAAATTTGTCCTGTGACCATAACAAAATACAAATATTGTCTGGAAGTATTCCAAATTTTCAGCAAATTAATTTTGACCATTAACCCATCCTTTTTTGCATAGCTTTCTGAAAATTGTAATGGGCAACTAATTGACAGGCACACCCATAAAAACAGAGCCTTAAGTTAATATTGCAGAAAATTACATTTGAAATCTGTCAGCACAAGAGCATTCTAATTGAAGGCATGATCTCTAGGAAATACTTTCTCTCAACTGTTGAATAAGAGGAGCTGGTGACCAGAAAAACCAGGCTAAGGTACAGAGACTTTAAAAGACTGACAGTAAAGGCAAGTAGAAAGTGAGGAAAAAAATATAGAGAAAAGTGGTGTAAGCAAATACCACGCAGAAAAAAATATTCCCTCAAACCAAAATCAAGTTTTGACATATCAAATCAGTGCTAAATGAAAGGTCAGAGGAATCGAAGTATAGAAATGGGCACATATTCTCCACTAGCCAAGGCAGATAGAACAAATGGGTCAAAACCTATTATTAAGCTTGCTTCAGGCCAGTGACTTGAAGTATGACTCAATTTAGTGTGTAACATACATGACTGCTTGTGTCTAGCTAAGGGCATGCAAAGCTTTCACCAGTCTCCTGAAGCAGTTCTTTTGTGGTGTAAAATAGACTCCAGACCAACATAAACTGCTGACACTGGAAACTTCTTTATGTCATCCTCTATATTTTATCCAAAAACCCGATTTTTTTGTAATCTTCAACATCATTTTCTGCAGCAGGAATGAGAAAACTACTCTAATGATTTCCAGAGCTTGAGGAAAAATGTGGCTGAAATCCAAAAAATAATATATGGGTCCTAGAATTTGAATTTGTTAATCCGTTAGAAATTTAGAATGCTAAGAAGGTAAGCTAGATAGTTGAATGTTGCACATTTGATTCAATACACATCTTTGATAATGCCACCCTTGACTGGTGGCAAAACTGTTTTTTCAAAAATGATCCAGAAGCTCAAATACCACCACCTGACCTTCGAATATCATGCCTATGCTGCATAGTATTTTTTGCTGCATAGTTTTCTACACAGAAGTGTTCTCAAAAGCTGCTGTTTTCTCTGCAGATACCTGTGAAGGCAAGAGGAGCAAAGTTTGTAAAATGCAGTATTTTATATTTGCGCTATCAAGCGATGAAATTCAACAATGTACAAAAGCACTGCTTACAATGTGCCTATCTGTGAAACCTCTACCAGCTGAAAACTCTGATGTCAAAAAGGTACAAAAAGGAGCTTTGACATCTGATCAGAAACTTCTTTGTTTGGCCTGCTCAGGTCCTAGAAAAACTGAGTCAGATTGGTAGGTGTTATGGCCTGTTGTACAGCTCAAAGCTTGTGCCTTCAACAGGATTTGTACATGGTCAAGCCTATGAAAATGGCAAAGGGGACTCTGATCATTGTACCTGGGATTAAATTCTGAAGAGGTACAAAGCCATTTTATTTCATATAATAAACCTATGTGAGTATATTGTCCTCTCAGGTTAGTGTGAAATTAGGAGCAGAGAAACTTCACCAGGAGTGAAACTTTATTGAAAATATCATTACTGAGCAGACTAAGTACAATGCTATTAGAGAGAGAAGCTGCATGGAGGGATGAATTGGTGTTTGTCTGCTTTATGATTCATTCATCTGATTATGCCAATTGAAACAATTTGCTACAGTGTCTTTTGTATACAACCAGGAAACACAGAGGCTCTCAGAGCTCCAGTGATTCTCTCATTTTCCTATAGCTTGGTACCATTTGAAGCAACTTGTGTGTAATTAGATTCCAAAGTGTTCCCTATCACACATAGCAGCAATTTTGTTAAGAAAAGCGAGGCCAAATGCGGGTTAAATTTTCCCAGTCCATGTAAGGCAGTCTGTGATGTTGGAAGACTTGTAGAAAACAGGCATCCATGCCTTTGAGATCAAGGAAATAAGTAGATCTGTACTGACTTAGTGTGGGCAAAGATCCCAAAGAGATGAACATTTGTGGCTATCAACCTAGGCATGTGGCAGGTAGAAAGCTAGAATTTTGAACTTGCTCTCTCTCATCATCTTCCAGAGCGGTGATCTAGTCCTGACTATGGCAGTAAGCTGCTCGTCAGGAAACATTACAGAAAGCCCTAGGCACACAAACCCTTGTAGCAGGCTTTTCTTTCATGACTAGATCTTTCCATGTGTCCTTGTTCTTGTAAGATAAGAGCAAAAGGTCTCTTTCAAGTGCTTCTTGGCTGACACCGACCTCTCGATAGACAGATATAAAGTAGAGAGATTTCCTCCTCCTGTTTTTCCTCCTCTCATCCACAATTGTCGCTTATCTCCCTCGCTAAACCAATTATAGTGCCTCAGAAGCGTCCCACGAAGCAAGTGAATCAACCAGACAGACACCAATTGAATTTCCTACAGGCACCATACAGAGGTTGTTTTGTTCCTGTGGCGGAGGCGTTACTCCCTCATGCTACTGGTGATCCAATTGAAGACTGAGTCCTGTGAGACAATAAAAGTGATACAATATTCCTTTAAATCCAGCAGGGACTGCAAATACAGCATGGAACTGTTGATTTCATTTCCAAGGAGTAATACTTCTTGATACACTGTGCCCTAAACCTTATTGTTTCAGGAAGCTGAAAAAAAGGGGGTAAAAATAAAAGGGAAGTGGAGGAGAGAGCAATGGAAAAGATGGGAGGGCAGTGCAAGGTTAAAAAAGGAAGAGTAAGATATCATCTGTAAACTTCACTGCCTTTGCAAGGATAGCTGGTGTCATCTGTTACCTTGAATGAGAAAGGAAAAGAAGTTTGGATTCAACAAAGGTTGAACAAAGTGCAGTCTAAGGGTGTGGCTGCTCTACAGAAAGGGAAAGCATGTGTGTGCTAGCTTAAGTATATCTAACTTGGATAATAATGCAACGGGACTTCTGCAATACAAGCTAGACTTGGTTAGCTGCCTATTTCAGTAACCAAGGTACGATTTACACAGATGTTCTGCTGTTACTCCAGGGCAGCTAACACGAAGTTACCGTGGACCTGCTCCTTATGCTGCAATCCTACGTTCCAGCTGCAGCTCAGATAATGCCTCAATAAAAGCGGGGATGAGATGCAACAGCAGGGTGCCAGCAGCCTACCAAGGGCAGCATTCAAAGAAACCGTCAGTAAGTTGGATATGAGTTTTAATAAAGGCAACGTTGTCAGCCGAGGATCAAAGTCCTAAAGCATTGTCAGGTCTATGCTATAAAACCGCCACGTCAGTTAATATATGTGCATCAACAAACCTGTACCAGTGAAAACCATAGAGCTGATGGCTATACGTGGCAAAACGGTTTCAGTTGGGAGAGTTTAGACCGGTATCATTGTGTGAAACAAAACCAGCTGAAGTACACAAGGGCGTTTTCTGGAACAGCAATTTTGCAGAGCAACTGTATCTGTTACCAATAGAGTACTGCTGGCAAAATTTTCTAGTGCAAGATCACCCAGCCATAGTTCTTTTAAAGTGTGTATTTTATTGAATCTCTGTGACAGCATCAACATTCCATAAGCTAAGTTATGTCTATCCGGCACTGCTATCCCCTGAATATTGTTCGATAGGGCAGGAAAAAGGAACATAAGAAAAAAAGAAAGGGAAAGGGAAGGAAATAATAGCTTTATCTTGATCTTCAAAGAATAAAACAGAAACCCTCCATTTTCCTAACTACTACAGATTGCCAACTGACGGAATTACTTTGTGTGTAAATTCATATAAATCATGTTTTGCCTGCAAACACTAAAAGCATGTGAATCTTGTGTAAATGTGTCTGTATAATCTAAAGTTAAAGGGGTGGTGTGAAAGATACATTGCTTTAGTTATCAGTCCATTCATAAGTAATTAATGCCAAAAATGGGAGGAGAAGATTTTGCCCTTTCTTTTTATGTGTCTAAACTGACATCTATGGAATCGCCTAACTTTCAGTTACATCAGTTACCCTGTTGCTTGAAATTGATATCTCATCTCATCTCATCTCATCTCATCTCATCTCATCTCATCTCATCTCATCTCATCTCATCTCAAGTATCTTTCATTAGAAGACAAGCTTCACAAGAAAAGCCAATACCATAGAAAAACAGTTTAATTGCATCTCGTGATTGTCACAGGCATTTATTTTGTCCAACCACAAGTGAAATTGTAAAGGGTTCCTCATTTTCTAAGTAAAAACTCTGACTCAAATTTGACAATCAGGACTGATTAAAGATAATTTAGGGAAATAAAAAAATTTCAATACCTGTAGTAAAGAGCAAATAAAAATCTGTTTTGTACCTAGAAACAGAGTAAATGCTATTTTTTTCATAGCCTACTGACTGAGAAATTAGCAGTACTAACCCAGCTTAAGGTAGGCACTTTTAGCAGGTGGCTGTGGTGTTTGCCAGGATGTGCACCTGTTTCTCAGGTGTAAACACATGACATTGCAAGCATCCCAGGAAAGGCTTATTGATTCTTCAGAGTACTTTGGGGCATTTTGCATTATTTTGTATTACTCTCACTGGTTCAGACACCTTTCAGATAATTCACCACTATTCAGTGAGGAGTTCAAGGGTCAAAACAAAAAATCTAAAATTCCTGTTCTAGTTTCTAAGACCAGGCCTCCTTTTTTTCCTAGCTCCAGGAATTTCTCTCAGCTGTGGTGGCAAAGGGTGATCAATCCCTGCCACAACATCTGGGTACATGATTGTTCCGCTTCCAAGCAAGATGTAGGAAATGTGCCTCTGCAAAGGACGTCTTATCCTCCCATACACACTCCTTTTCCATGAGATCAACTTCACTAAAACATCAAAAAAAGATTGTTACATAATTTCTTGTTGGACACAACAAATCCTGAGTTAAGGGATAACTAAGCCTAAGCACAAGTGAGACAATCAAGTATCAAATACATGCAATCCCCTTAGGTGGCACAGAAAAGGTACATAAGTGAGCAATGATCTTGTTAGCCAAGTCCTTATGATTCTTTCCTACTTTCTCATCTGCATGTGATGTAGAAACAATGCTGTCTGATGCACTTCAGAAGCTGCTCCCCTGTGGGATACCCTGAAAATATTTTTTTCTACAGTAAATCACAACTTGTTTGACCTTCCGTTAGTAACTACTGTGTAAGGTCTTAGGAAAAATTATATGCCATGATATCTAAAAATATGACTTTACAAAAAAAAATTAAAAGTATGAATTATTTGAGACACTTAGTTTTTCCTGAATTCAGATGTCTTCTGAGAAACAAGATAGATACTTTAGCAACTTTTAAATTTACTTACGACATCATCTGTACACTGATTCTGGAATTCTTAAATTGAATGCATAACAGAGGGATTTTTTGTCAGGCTGCTAATGTCTGTGTGCTTAATTGCTCTAGCCCTTTAGTCTCACTGAAATGATTGTTAGTACAACACATGCTTTGGAATATGGAAAGGAAGCATGTTGTGTTGGCGTATTTCCTAGAAGTGAGTCTGGCATCCATCTTTCCCAAAGGAAATAGTTATGTCTTCTTCTTCTTAAATTTTCCTATTAGCATATCTTAAAAGTAAGTGAAAATAAAACAGTATTTTAGAGCATATAGAGTTGAAACAAGTAATTCGAGGCACACTTGTATATTGGAAATGAGGATCTTTTGTAGTATGTCAGGTTAGTCACACAACATCTATTGTCATCACTGTACACCATTCAGTTCAATATACCAGTATTTATGACCAACAAATATGTTTATCTTCTACCATGAAATAAATACTTGCATTGTCAAATGAAGGCAGTGCATTTTAGCTGCCAATTACTTGATTTACAAGAATGTCCTGGGTTCTTTGCACTTCAAACCCTTGTTGATGGCAAAAATAATTATTCTGGATAGAAACTAATATTTAAAAGGTTAAATTCTTTTTCCTTGATCTATTTTTAGTAAAATAAGACTCACTTCTCCGCAGCTTTGCATGTAATAAGTCCCAAGGCATAATGCCTAATAAGGAATTAAATACTCAGTGTCCTATAGCTGTGACATTGGAAGTAAAATAACTGTTATTTTCCACTCTCATCATTGATTCTCTATATCACTCTGGATGTAAGAAACTGTGTTGTTGATGGAGAAAAAGACAGTGAGATGATTTGGGCAAGCTTACAAATTACAGCCCCAAGGAAGTCACACAAAGCAACAGCAATTGTGCTGGGTCAGACCAAAGAGCCATTGCCTAGTTGGCCATCACAGGTCCTTAGGGAAGAGGGAATGCAATAAAAGGGTGAGAATATATATGATGCTTCCTCAAAATGTTCTCCCAGTTTCCAGTCATTTGAGGCTCAGAGAGTTCTTGAGCTGGACATAATTTTCCTTGGACTTTAGTGCCCCAGGTTTGTATACTTGCCCTTTAAGCCTCAGTAGCCATTTATAACCCATAACATCCTTCAGCCAAAAATGCCTCTTCAAGCCATTAATAGATTTCTGCCATGTTTCCCCCAGTTAATCTCTGTACAGGCTAACAAATCTCAGTATGCACAGCCATTCCTTGCCAGAAAAGATGACTCCATCCCTGTGGTCATCTTTCCCAGCCTTCTCGTAATCTTCCCCAATTAGGGGCTGTATTTCTCTAATTCTTAATCATATATCTTTTTAAAAGATGCCATGGGATCTTTGCATTTCCATTTGAGCAGCTTCTTCAAAGTGCTGAGTTTTCATATCATGCTGTGTTTAGTGTATGTAAGCAAATGAATTCAGGCTCTGAAGCAGCAAATGTTTACTTTCGCTTTTTGCTTGCCTAACAAGGGGTAAGTAATCCTATTACATACCCTATGAGGGTCTGTTTGGTGAAGGGAAACATTAATTCTGCAATGATTTCTGCAGAGGATGTAGAGCTACAGTACTACCCAAAAGGGCACAAACTGTGTCTAATACACCCCCTCATTTGTACCCCTTTCCTATGCTCCTCATGAAATTATGTTATATTCACATTGAGAATCCCATGACGGTACAATGGTCCTCGTTATTAAGAACCATATCAAAACCTAGTCTTTGTGAGATCCTGGGAGGAGAACAGTAACTATCCTGAGGCCTAATGGCACTTGTTTCTGTGTTCAAGAAAAGCACGTTTGTGGCTGTATGGGGAAAAATGTTACTTTTATAGTATCTCACGCTTGGCTGTCTCTGACTGTAAAGTACTGCTCCTGTCAGTAGCTTTTACTGAGAAAGATCTGTCTGCACTACACCTTTTTAAAATCATCTTGTTTTACTTGCAACAAACTGAAGCATTATTGACTACATTGCTTTAGACTGACAGTGCTGACCTTCAGTAGAAGAAAACTCAACTTTCTCATTTTACAGCTTTTACTCCCAATTTATGTAAGATCAACAGTGGATCAACAGCCTCACATATTACCACAAGGTGGTACTTCTTTTTTCTATCTTAATTTTTTTTAGGTATATAAAATATCCAGAAGTTTTGTAATCTCTGCAAACTACAGTTCAGCAAATGATAATGCTCATGGGTTTATATTCCATGCTGTAAAAACACTGTGTCACTCAGTCATCTTGATTTTCTTAGTGTCCTTTTTTCGTCTAGCTATACAGGGCATGGTGCAGTGCAACTATGGGCATTACCTGGTTGGCCCAAACATGGGTGAAGACAGGATGTGCAAAGTCTGTTGAGTACTGAAGTGGTGCACAAACAGAGGATGGTATCTTAAATAAATGGAGGTGCCACTGAATAGACAGGATAATATATGTATAAGGGACTGAAACAATCTTATGCTCTTCTCCTTAAGAAAAAAATATTATGCAAGCCCATCTTGACAATGTTTGATCACAGGATCTGTACAGAGCTGGGAATAACATGTCCACGACAATTGCCATGGTAGTCTACAAGTAGTGCTTGGAGTGATACTACAGTGTAAATTAATGAAGATTTTTTGCAGCAACACATATTTGACATTTTCTGAACAGTAGCTGTCCTGTCAGAGCCCTGTGCTCTTCCGTGAGACGTGACTCATGACAGGACAAATGACCAGATAAACAAAGCTTAGGTTTTAAAATCCTTCTTGGTAGAGTCTTATTCCAAAGGAAATACCTCTGCTTCCAAGAGGACTATTTTTGGAAGGACGAATAGCTGTGTTGTGGTGTCATGCATAGACAGAGCAAGGCTATAGCAAAATTAGTATTTTCAATTCCAACTTTTCTTTGCATCCTCTGAAAATGGAATCCTTTGGTCAGGTCACTAAAACCAATTTTATTTACAGCTGATCCTGGTCTGCAAGCAGGAGCACCACTCAGAGATGCTGATCAGGGCAGAAAAAGCTTTAATGATGTATAACTATCAGTCTGTGAAAAATCAGCTAACATCACTGCATTAAACCACATTTTAATTCCATACTGCAATGTTCCATTAACCATTGAGTCCAGATGCTGTTTTGGTTTACTGACTCTATTTAATCAGCCTGTATTAGCCTTGGTGTGCCCTAGATACTATTTTGTCTTTGCTTTGTGTCTAGTACAAATTTACAGAGAGGGATGATGCAATTTGCCAAGTACTCCTACTGTATTTCTGCTCAGATTGTGCAATATTTATGACTCCTTTTCTGGTATGAATGATCCAAACTTGAATTCACTGGGTCTAGGTTTTAGCTGAGCTTTGTGCTCTCATCGCAAGAATCACAGACTGTGATATAAGTGTGTGAAGTCTTACAAAAAAGCAAGGAAAGAGAAATAGGATGAAAACAACGTCAGCATACACAGAGTCAGTGCATGGAAATGCCATGAATCCACAAAGATCTTCATATCTCGTAGTTATGGTGGGAAAGGCTGATGACTTTTTGTTCCATTTGAATATCATGATAGCATTCACCACATTTTAAAATCCTTTAGAAATCAGAGAAGCTGTCAATAGGTGTCAGTGATGAGAAATCAGGATCCTGCAGTCCCCATCAGTGTTCTGGGTGCCCCCATCTAACAAGTGCTGCATAGCAGGCTGCTTGGCTGCTGCGCAGCACAAATGAAATCTAAACTACTGTGAGCTAGATATTCGTCATGGAAAACTACAATACAGCACTCATCATGTTTCTGGCTTCTGTGCAAATTAATAAATGTCATCCAATGCAAAAAGCATTCCAGATATTATTCAGGTTTCTGATACCATGCAGCCTCTTTTTCTGAAAGCTCACTATCAAATCACCACGTATTCCTGCAGAGGTACTGCTGTAAAACCCAGCCCTGCTCATGTAACCCTGAAGCTGAACAATATTAGCCTCGAAAGAAAAAGCAGAAGCAGAAGATCTGGAGCAGAATGAGTTGCAGATATTTTCCCTCCCTGATGTAACATTGAGAAATGTACCTGGTCAGCATGTTTAAAAGCCCTGTGTTGAAAAAGGAGCTATTGTACCTAAATAAAAGGCAGGTTTTTTGTCAAATGGGAATCGTATTTATTTCTCTCTTTGTTACTGTTACATGCCAAGAAGATTTAAAATAATTATTTGAACAACAGAAAGGTCATTACAATTAGGCAAGCTGAAGAGCACCATGAAGTGAAAGTCTGGCTCAAAGATTGTCAAAAAAAAGGCAAAACAAAAACTAGCAAGGATCAAAGAACAAACTAGAGGATATCATAATGCCACTGAATACATTGCTCTCTTGCTCAGCCTTTGAATACAGTGTGTAATCTGGTATTGAAATCCTACAACAGATATAATGGAGTGGGTTAGGGTAAGTCAAGGATGTTCAAAGATAAGGAATGGTTTCTGTTTAGGGAACTGCTTAGCAGGCGAGATCACCTCAGCCTTCAGAAGAGAGAAATTTAGAGTTTAGTGTAGACATCATATTAGAGAGGTGCTGACTGAGTTCACTGTCACTGGATTCTAGCAAAAAGGAACATCAAATTCAGATAATGGAAATCAGGTCGAAACAAACGGAAGGGAAGGGAAGGGAAGGGAAGGGAAGGGAAGGGAAGGGAAGGGAAGGGAAGGGAAGGGAAGGGAAGGGAAGGGAAGGGAAGGGAAGGGAAGGGAAGGGAAGGGAAGGGAAGGGAAGGGAAGGGAAGGGAAGGGAAGGGAAGGGAAGGGAAGGGAAGGGAAGGGAAGGGAAGGGAAGGGAAGGGAAGGGAAGGGAAGGGAAGGGAAGGGAAGGGAAGGGAAGGGAAGGGAAGGGAAGGGAAGGGAAGGGAAGGGAAGGGAAGTTACTTGAGTAAAAATTGTTAAATATATGCAGTCAGCACTATGTGGAGCAATTCTGCTGAAAAACGCAATATCCTTTGCCTTGATCTAGGCAGGGGATTATTTAAAAACACATATGCATTTACTCTCCTGCCAGAGCCTGAGTTGATCTAGTTAGGTCGGCACTAAATTTGACCAGATCCCTAAGCATCAATCTGAATTAGCATAGCATGTCAAGAGGCATGGGTTTAGTTCTTTCTTCGACCAGGATGTCTTGAGATCGGGGAAAGACTTTTAGCTTTTAAACAAAAGTAAAGTTTACCTCAAAGTGGGCACTTGAGGATAATACAGTAGGGAATGTGAGCTTCTCTAAAGAAATGGGAACTGTAAATGTCAGCGAAGTGTGTGAAGAGAGCAGCCAGCCTTACAAAACTCAAGTTACTTTATGATGTCAAGTGGTGATTGGCTGTCTG